>OY787610.1:602500-1131695 GCA_963678935.1 Umbilicus rupestris
ACGACATATAATGTCTATTAGGGAAAATGGCACAAGAACAAAACCAATCAGAATAGTAGTAACTTGTAAGTTCACTGAAACATGGTTAGCAACTGGGAAAAAGGCAATCATTTAAGCACACAATTTGACTTGAGAACTAAAGCTCATCGTAATATTTTCAGCACTAAGATTCATTTCAAAATTCAAAAGATATGTATCCATTCCATCCATCCGAGAAGACTATTAAACCATCATTGATTAGTGGTGAAAAATATTCAAGCGATTCTCTCAAGACAGGGATTTTAAAAAAAAAGCTCACACTCCAAGAAGGAAAGGCCAAACTTCTGCTCGGATACTTGGATCAATACCCTAAATGTATAAAAAGAGATTAACATTAGATATACAAATGAATGAATATGTTGCACAAGGAAAGATTAATGTGTTGGCATAGATATACAGAAACTAACTCACCCCACTGCGGACCTTTTTGAGCATCTTCACCCCGTCATCCTGGAGCTTTCCATCTGGAGTAAAGAAACTTTTCCACTGCTGAGGCGAGAGAGCATGTATCCTCTTCCTCCTGGACCAGGGGGACTTTTGACGATTCCTGAGATGGGAATATATGCAAGATAACAGATTCAGCCAAACATGTTATTTTGTGACAGATACAAATTGATGAAGGATACACGGAATTTACATATCTTTCAAGGACATGGAAGGCTAAAATATTGTCAATGATTACAAAACTAGCTTGCTACATTAACATTCTAAAAGACACAAATACTAGTTCCAAGACAAACCTTCCACATAACAACTCCAATTCCAAACATTGAGATCTCATTAAAAATTGACAAGTTTTTCTTTAGTTCTAGCACGCCACACTACATCCAGCTACCGTGGAGACCCAAAAAATCACACTGAGTGAAGTCTCAACCATGCCAATAAGCTCATACAGAAATTAAGACTCCTAATTCAAGAAATATATGCCCTAAACAAGCCAACCAGCTAAGAAATGGAGATCCCGATCCCTGGTGTGACTGGCATTGATGCATGAGTTTCAGATAGAAATTGGATCAGTAGATCTGAAGTGATCCTCAAAAAATTCAAACTTTATGGATCTACCAGATTCAGTTACAGCAAGCTATACAAATCCAAACTCCAGAAACCTCAAAAGGGCACAGATTGACACTCACCGATCCGTTGGTGAACGCGAATTAGCGGACGCAGCGACAACGAAAAGCACCGATTTCAACTGATTCCACGACGAAGACGATGGAGAAGGCGTTGCAGGCGAAGAATTGGAATTGGAATTAACAGCAACAACAGCAGCGGCAGCGGCAGCGACAGAAGCAGCAGTAGGAGAAGAAGACGCATCCGACGAAGTATGACTCCGTCTTAAGGCTTTCATCTATCTAACCAACACCTCTCGAAAATCCAACCCTAATTTCTAGGGTTTTCTTTTCCACACACCCTCTCCTCTTCCTCCCCCTCGTGCCTACCCCCACCTCTTCAAATCCGACCAAGTTCTCTCCTTTTCGCATCAATCAGACTCCCGCGTCACCTTCATCTACAACCCAATCTCTGGTCCGGTCGGTCAGCCGACTCACCGTCGACGGCGGCGGCAGAGGAGGCGGCAGTGATGCAGATCTGAGCGAAGCTGCGCATGAAGCAGGCGATGATGATGTTCTTGTGGTTGGTGGTTTCACGGGACGAGTGGAGGGATCAGGCGTGGTAGGTTTTCTTCCACCATTACCAACTGAAACTCGCTTTATTAACTGCTGCTCTATTATGCTCCTCTCTCATCCCTCCCTCCTGCATCTTTCTTTTCCTTCTTTTTTTTTATTTTTCATTTTCTAATCATTTCTTCACTTTAATTATCATTACAATAATCCACTTTTCTTCAAATTCTTTACGCATTCTTATATAATTATCACCCACATGAGATTCCGTGCAACCCGTTTCGCCGTCACATCCTGATCAGTTGATATGCTCTCGCTCCAAAACCTCGTAAAAATTCGTGTGCATATTCTTAGCACAAACCAAAGGCAGAAAATTATTTCCCTTCTATTTTTTTTCATTCCTCAAATTTTTGAGGGCTCGTTAAGGCGAAACAAAAAACAAGCATGTATGTTTATTCATAACTCAACGAGTAGGCGTAGACAGCTGCAAGCGGAAAAAATGACAGGAAATAAACTCACACAGTTCCGGGCAAGAGAGGCTTTCTACAGCTTTGAAGCCGCACCTTTGTCCAGAAACCAGGTTAACTCGCCTTCAGGTGAGAGTAATTGAACAGGCAGGACCTGTGCAGTTTCTCCATTTCCTAAAGCTGCGTGGACAGGTCCAGATTTGCCAGATCCGCATACGACCATGGCAATGTGAGCCGATGAGTTGATGACGGGGAGAGTGAATGTGATTCTTTCAGGTGGAGGTTTTGGCGAGTCTTTGATGAAGGTGACCCATTTTTTGTTTTCATGGACGAGGGGATGGCCTGGAAAGAGTGAAGCCATGTGGCCGTCTGGTCCCATGCCTAATAGCATTAGGTCAAATTTGGGGAACCCGGTTGTAGATGATATAGGTATGATGCCGTTTGTAACGAGGTGCTTGATAGAGGTCTCGTAGTCTTCAGCTGCGCCTTCTGCCGATAATGCGTCGTTGATTGCATAAACTTGGCCTGAGGGGATTGGGACCTGCAGTTTTACGAAGCTGATCAGTTTGCAGTGAAAATCCGTATCATCTTAGGCACCGTTATACAGAGACGAGTAGTATAGGACACTCAAGTTATTGAATCATCTTAAGAAACAAATATAAAACCTTAAATCAATGTTAATTGAGACCCAACTCCTAAGGAACTGACACAAAAGTTCTACCCAAGTAAAGGGCTCCAGGCATTAAACATGACACTACCGTTCCGCCTTCAAGACATCTCCATGGCATCAGGACCTCGAACAACCGCAGCATATAACTACCAGTTCAGTACTCATAAGCCAAAACTCAAACAGTACATACAAGGCATGGAGAGAGCATCAGAAAAATAAATAGCCCGTTAATCTCTGCTCACAAACCCCACCAATCACTTCTAAACCTACACAATAACAATGTAACATCATCCCAGATTATTCGCCCTATACCTCGCTATATCCCGTAAACTCCGAGAACCTTGCAAAACTTAGTTCAAATTTGATACTATACACTCTTTACCTCAACTCGTAGATTGTATTACTTCATCCTAACTCTCAACTTCAACCCTCCACGCCACAACCACCAGCCAACGGCAAGATGAACACACGAACGACAAGTACCTTGACTCTAAACTTCAAACACCATCATAGCATAATCACTTAAGTATCGGCACAAATCTCAATTCTCATCAAAACAGTCTACAAAAGCAACCATCATCCATCCATCCATCCATTACCTTGGACAGAAAGCCATCATAAGCAAGCTTGTAATTACTCTCAGGATCATCCTTGGGCACAACCCTCTCATCCACCCAGAATACATGCCACTTCGACCACTCCACTTCGACCAAATGCGGCGCCTCTGTCAGCTTCCTGCAAAACCAAAATCAACCGAGTCATCATCTTTATCACCAAAACTCCTCAATCCGAAAAAACCTCACTTCCCAGCTCCACCGACCTCAGCGATTTGATCAAGGATCCGCCCGACACCACGCAGGTAAACGCCCCGCGTTCCTTGACAAACTTCGCCGACAGCTCCGCCGTGTACTTGGCCAACTCAACCGCCAGCTCCTCCTCCGAATCAAAGCGCTCCAATTTACGATTGCTTGTGTTCTGATCAGCCATTTTTTTAGCTGCAGACGACCTGATTCGAAACCCTAATTTTCTGCGACTCCAGATTCGTATAGGGTTCGGAATTGGGGATTTGAGCAGCGAGATTTGAGAGAATGAGATCGACGACTCGATCGATCTTCCGAAGCTGTAACGACCGATCGAGAAGGAGGGTGAGACTGAGGCTGCCAAGGCCATGTATGTCGTCGTGTCGTTCAAATAGGTTGAGGGAGATCTGTGACGATGAGCAGGTGGGTTGGTAGCGCGGCGTGACGCACGAGGTGGGTTATCCGAGGATAACTATATTCACGAAAAGACGATCTTATCCTCGTTTCCAAACGAGGATGGACATCTTCAGAAGCCCTAACTGGGTGGTATAAATAGAATCGTTCAGTCTTGAATCAGGCGTGGTGCTGCTGAGGAGTGAAAAGTGAATACCCTAACGAGGCGAAGATGCAGATCTTTGTGAAGACGTTGACCGGGAAGACCATCACGCTTGAGGTCGAGTCCAGTGATACAATCGACAACGTGAAAGCCAAGATCCAGGACAAGGAAGGTAGTTCGTTGGTCGGTTCTCATAGTTTGACGATTGTTGTTCTCTCGATTTTGCATGTCTGATGATTCGATTTTGGGATTGAATACCTTCTAGGGATTCCACCGGATCAGCAGAGGTTGATTTTCGCCGGGAAGCAGCTGGAGGATGGGCGCACTTTGGCGGATTACAATATCCAGAAAGGTATCTGTGTGTTTGACAGGATGCTACTGTGAATTTTAGGGTTTTGATTTTTTCCTAATCTTGAATATTGTTTTCGATATTGCAGAGTCAACATTGCACCTTGTGCTGAGGCTCCGTGGTGGTATTATTGAGCCTTCGTTGATGGCTTTGGCAAGGAAGTATAACCAGGAAAAGATGATCTGCCGCAAGTAAGTCTGAATTATTGAAACGTCAACTATGTTGGATTTATATAGGGCTAATTTGAATGTTTAGTTTGATGTGCATTGGTTTGGATTGCGAATAGTGCTGACATTTCAGCCTTTATCTACCAAAAATATTATCTTTGTCCTGGATTTTTGGTAGTAGCCTTATCCTTGTATACTAGTTATATGGTTTTCCTTGCTTATTGCGCTGGTTCATGGTGGGAATATAGTGTTAATATATTAGTTTGAGGTTATGAAACTCAGCTTTAGTTACTTGATGCTTTGTAAAACCGGGTCTGCGCGCATCTGCCCCCCCATAGTATTATGCTACTGATCTTACTGAATCAAATGAGAATTCGATAATGTCAATAGTCAGTATTTCTGACCAACATTTTTGGCAACTTTGTTTCCGTCCATCTCATTTTAGGATTATTTGGATTCTAATTGAAGAAGATTTAATATGGTTGTCAACAGGTGCTATGCTCGCCTTCATCCTCGTGCAGTCAACTGCAGGAAGAAGAAATGCGGACACAGCAACCAGGTATTGTAGCATTTCATCATATAAATTTTTTTGGTATCATTGTTTCGGTATTGTGCATACAAGGTAAAATGCGAACTATGATACCTTTGCAGTTGAGGCCAAAGAAGAAGATTAAGTAGAGAGACTGCCATGCCGTATTTTTCAAGCTCTTTAAGCTAGCTCTGATCGTTTTGTTGGAACTGTCCCAACATATGTTTTGAATGCAATTGTGTGGAGGATTTATCAGATTTTCTTTTTTGCAATGGAACTACCAGATTGTTACAAGCTTAAATTTGCGTTTTATAGAGTCGGTATTTCACAAGTACAACTGTTTATGATCAGAAGCATCACTTAAAGAAATTTGA
This sequence comes from Umbilicus rupestris, assembly GCA_963678935.1. Taxonomy (NCBI): domain Eukaryota; kingdom Viridiplantae; phylum Streptophyta; class Magnoliopsida; order Saxifragales; family Crassulaceae; genus Umbilicus; species Umbilicus rupestris. Next base: position 608,071 of record OY787610.1, read on the forward strand.
TTGTGCCACCATTGCGACATGCCGCTGCAAGGTTCATAAAAAACCGCGTCGTTTTATATTTTGCAAATTTTGGCTGCTCTGTTTCGGATATCATACAATTGAATTTCGACTAGCAATCTGTAACTCCTCGGTTGATGTGGGCCTGGAGTTGGGCCCAATTATATATTTCAAAACGTGCCTGGGTTAACTAAGGGATAGGTGGGATGTTGAAGGTGGAGAATATTTGATGGGGACCAAGCTCCCGCTAGGGTTTCATGGTCCAGCTGGGGTGTGATGTACCATCTTTTAGAGGCATCTTGTTCTTGCTTGCACTGTGGATTAGTTGACGGAATCCTCTTTGGAGTGGAATAAGATAGGGTAGTGTAGGTTATCATGGATGGCATGACTGTAACTGGTTACTCTGGAATGGAACATTGTTAGGGCTATTGGTTGGAATCAACTTTAAATCTATCTATATAAGCCTGGATCCGGGTTATTGAAACCTGTCATTTGATACATGAATGTGCGTTGGTTTGAGGGAAGTGATGTCTGGTTCAAGGGCAAGAAGAAGAAGAAAGAATCCAGTAATATGAGATTGCCCTCGGACCAGGCTTCATTCCCTTCAAACTTGCAACAACAAAGAGGCTGTGAAGCTCCTCCTCTTCATAAGCTTCCTGAGAATCAGAAGATCCATCAGGTCACGATTGGAGAGTCAAGAATACGCAGGTAATATACTCTATGATCATCTCTCGTGCACATTTACGTAAATGCTTATCTATTCATCCAACATAACCGGGTATTGGTATGGGTATTGCCTTGTTCAATTTAGCACTAGTTACATGTACATACTCAAAATAAGTAGGAACTTGCAGCTGCCTCCTGCATTGAAGAATATATTATGCCAAACATTGGGTAATAAATATTACCATTAGGATCCACCGACCCCAGGTTGTATTGCCATCCGGCAACGTGCAGCTAAGCCTCTTGAAATAAATCCTCATGCTATCTATGCCTCACTTGAGAATTGGCCCGAACTGTAACACCGTGTAAGAACTTGGTGTACCCATTTAGACTAAGTTTTCTATCAGAAATTCTGATGCAATCCTGGAGAAGATGGTGAGCAGTAGGCCCCAAATTCATTTCCTGTGCGAGGGAAATAAATGAGTATAGAAATGTACATGGTGAAGTAGAATAGGCTGTTTCTTAGGAAATGAAGTCAATAATACCTGTGCTAATTCTTCAATTGAAGTGGGGCGATTTCCTTCTTGCTCAAAGTGCTCAAAAGCTGTGTTTGCTATTTCTTCCCAATTCTCAAGCGCTTCAAGCTGATATATGCTTATTGCAGCAGCACAAAACTCTTCAAAGTCCAGTTTCTTGTAGGACAACTGTTCCAACTGGTTTAAAAAAATGACATACTTAGCTTACGCCATTGAACTATATTTTGATAGCATTTTAGCAACGCTTTATAAACATGGAGAGTAAAGTGAAACTGTACTACCCATTTTTCAAGTCTGTGTTGCTTTTCACAATTGCATTCAGTTAAAATACATTCCCATTTATGCGTGCAGCACTTCCCAAAAGTCAGTTAATAAAGTTTGCCACAAAGTCATACCGAGTTTAAGATGTCAGGCACTCTTGATTCTTTCATGGCTTCAGTCGCATTTTTCAATAGAGCCTGCACGAGATCTTAAATCATTAGCCAAGCAACAATTTCTGATTTGGAAGGAGGGCAGGGCATTCAACCAAAAGATATAAAAATAAAGACTAACCACTCTGAAGTTCTCAAATGAGATAAATCCATCTTTTGGCTCCAAAAGCTTGAATTGAGCTCTCAAATACACAAGTTCGTTGTCTGTTATAGCTTTTGAAAGAGCCTGCGTTATATTCAACTATCAGAATTTATTTGAAAACTGAATCATACAGGTCCGCAAGACTGTTTAATGGTTCAAGAGAGCCCTGCATAAGATCTTGCGAACAAATTTTAATTATTTAATTTAAGATATATGAGGGAGTCACGGCATACCTTTAATGCTGCACGCTTGAAAGGTGTGGCTCGGATATATGACTTCACCAATTTGTACACTAATATATCTAATGGCACAGTCTGCTTCTCAGATCGTAACCATGGATGAGCTGTGTGAATAAATGGACTTTTAATTCTCAATGATAAATTCAAACTATTTTGTTTTTTTATATTTCAATCAGAACCCTATAAACAACTTACTCATAGCTTGAGCTGCTGTCATCCTTTTCCGGTAGTCCTTGTTCAGAAGCCGTTTAACAAAATCTTTGGCTTCAGGTGTTACAGAAGGCCACGGTGAATCATGAAAGTTTGGATCAGCTCTTAGCACTGACCGAAATATTCCAGATTCAGTTCGAGCCCAAAATGGTCTACTTCCACATAGCAGTATATACACTATGACTCCAATGCTCCACATATCAGCTTCAACGCTGTAAGATCGATGTAGCACCTCAGGTGAAACATAATACGCACTACCCACGATATCATTCAGCCGTTGATCTGCAGAAGGAGAAAACTGAAATCAGATATCAATATTCTAGCTATCATCAAATATAATGAAGTAACACATTAGATTTTTCCGTATAATTACTACATGGATCGGCCCAAACACTAATTTTATCAAATTGATCTAACGAAGCCCACAAACTTATAAAGAACTTTACACATAACAAGTATAGCCGGAGTCGTGTTTCACTGCATTAATAATTATCAGCCAATTAAAAGTGCATCTGTCTAACCAGCCCATAAATTGGTCTCCCAAACAATCAGCTGCGAATAAAAAATGCGAAAGAGTAGGTAGACATTCCAACTCTTGAATGACTCTTCCCAAAAAAAATGCATCAACGCTTGGCTGGTTTAAGGTAGCTAGTGTGACTTGTCAGCAGCTAAACAAAGCCAAATACTTGGTTGTATAGAGACAAAAACGTGAATACGAAATTAGTTTTCTCAATTAAATAGCAAGTTGTACCTGTCCTTATGAAATCAGATAGACCAAAATCAATGACTTTCATCGGTGCATCCTCATCTTTCGAGGCGAAAAGAAAATTCTGCAAGTTAAGGGATTTTTTAGCGGTGATTGTTATAAAAGAGTACAAGTATCACCATTACACGCACAATTTTTCAAAGTATCCGCATTACACTTTGAGACTTTTTTCAACAAGCTCTTTGTGTCATACCTCTGGCTTTAAATCTCTGTGCACTACACCCTGAAGGTGACAATATGCAACAACACTTAATATTTGAACAACTATGGCTTTAGCATCTTCTTCTTTGTATCTCCCACCTCTGTTTTGAAGAGATTTGATGTAGAGTTAAAGTTTTCTCACAAAATGAATCCAAAAATAGTAAATGTCAATCATTACCTTGCTAGGATTCTATCCAAGAGTTCTCCACCTTCACATAACCTGATCAATAGGTAAACGGGACAATCTTTCAATAAAAACAATTTAAACTTCTTAAATCTTCATAGAAGGTTATCATTATCAACTACACTATCTAACCCAGTCCTATATAATGAGATGTTAATACATAATACTACTGGCCAGCGAATAAGATAGAGGCTGTCCATACATGAAACTCTGAACAAGATTCACAAAAGTAATAGGAGAGAGAGACCACATACTCCATAACTACATAAACATTATTGGCATCCTCGAAGGAGTCATGAAACTTAATCAAGTTGTTATGCCCAGCCAGGGCTTTCAATATCTTAACCTCCCTCCTCACATCTTCAATGGCTATCGCAGTTGTCATCTGTCAGATGGAAGTAATGATGTTAGAAATCAGTCAGTTTCGGATATATGCGAATCAACTGACATGAATGGCCGCAACTATTAACTTTCTTACAATCCTATCGACAAGATACTTGCAAAGATAGACTTCTTAGAACAATTTCCTAGTATATATGCATACAGCGGGTTTGTAACTATACAGACCACCACATGGCAGACTGAAAGAGAATCAGTGATAGTCAGCAGAATGGCACTGAGTGAACATGCCAAGCTGACGTCACTGCATTTCCACACGACACCTAACTTCAAGAGTGAACTCAGCCGCAACTCGAAATTGAATAGCTTTGCAATGAACTCAATTTACTAAAAAACTGTTAGCTTAAATCTCATTTCACAATTGCGGCACAAGTAGGAGTTTGAAAAAGGTTCCTAATTGCGGCACAAGTACCCCGCTGAGAGGGATCCAAATACACTTTTGTCCACTGTAAGATATACTATAAACACAGTTGAAACATCAAAATGAGTTCCTAAACAGAACCCAAAAACAGCAACTGGCAATGCGATCTCAACTTGAAATTAACTGATTTCTATGACAATCACAGCTCTACAAACCATTAACACGCACCTTTTCTTTTGAAATTATTTTCACTGCAACAGGTTGACCTTTAAGCTCCCCTTTCTTCCCTTTAGCCCAGCAAGTATGCCCAAAATGCCCTCTCCCAACCTCCTTCCCCAACTCAAACCTCGCCCCAAAATTACTCGCATAATCAAAGGTCTTATCCAACGTCGTCGCTCCCTCACCAACCCCAACCACCTCCTCCTCTCCATCCTCCTGTATCGTCCCTTGCTTCTGCTTCTTCCCCCTCCCTTGCCGCCTCAACATCGTCAAGATCGGCTTCGCAGGCGACGGAGGCGGAAACGGCCAGAACCTCCTCGGAGTCGCCCTGGCCGGAGATGGCGACGGCATAATCCCCGCCGGATACGGACTAGGGCTCGGACTCGCTGTAAACGATCGAGCCGGCGTGTTCTTCGCCGATGATCCCTGATGATACTCAACCGCCACTCCATTTCCATTCACTACCCCATCCCTCGTCTGCCTCGCAGCATCTTCACCTCCGCCTCGTCGATCTCCGACAGCGACGACCGCCCCGGTATTGACCGCCGAGGTTGTGTTTTTGCTCAAACAATGCCCCATCGCTTGGCGCAGCTACTTAGCCTTCGGATCTTCAGTCGGCGATGGATGCTGCTGGCCGCGAGATCGGCTGCCAGAGATTTGCGGAGACGACGAGAATCGAGTTGAAATTTCGTTGAGGTTTTTTTTTTGCTGAATTGAATTTCGTAAACGCTCCATTCGGTCAAACATGATTTATTCTTTTTATTTTTTCCTTAAAGCCCTAATTCGAATAATGAAACGACGTAGTTTGCCAATAAGTAGCCCAGTTCACGGCCCAAAATTGGCCCAGCAACGTTGGCGTAATGTAACTTTTTATTCTTTATCTTCAGCGGTTTTGAAAGATGTTCTCGGCCCAATAACGGCCCAACAAGATTTTTGGGTCCAATAACGGCCCAACAAGGATGGCGGGAGGCTTCTCAGAATTCAGAAACCAAACAGGCCCTTAGATTTCTTCTTCGTCATTTCTTGAACCAAACTTTCTCTCACCTATTCTTGCTTTTGTCTCTACTCCATTTCAATCTCTTCCGCTTCAAAACCCTCAAATTCGTTAAAGATCAGGTCCCCAATCCGACCTCCACCGGCATCCTGGTACTGATTCGTGAGCCGGAGACTCCTTGTCGAGCTCCTTGCGGTCCCTCATTCGGCGATTGATCGGATTTTCTAGGGTTTTTATGTGCTTGATTTTTTCGTGAAACTTAGGGCTTGCGAGTGCGAGGAGGAGCTGTGTGGAGCAGTTTTAACTGCCGCGATGGATGCGTCGTCTGGTGGAGGAGCCGCACGCGGCGTGGCTTCGCCGGTTCAGAATGCGAGGAAGGAGTGGCGTGTGGTGTCGGAGCATCATTTGCCCCATATGGCGTCTGATGGGGTGACATTATTGTGTCTTTTTCTTTCAGTGAAAAAAATTTGAACTTGGTTTGTTGGTGATGAAATTGGTTTGGGTGATTTTTTATTGTGTGATCTTTTTTGCAAGTGTGATGAAGATAGTCATACTTTATGTTCTGGTAGGAGTTATGAACTTGATTTTGTTTCATGTGATTTCTTCTGATAATTCATTCATTTGTGGATGGGTATGATATCACCATTTTACATTCATTCCGAATAAATGAAATCCTTGGCTGCTGAATTTTTTCATTGAGCTTGTCTTGAGTTGTAAGTTATGAATATGAGCGTAATTTTGGTGGATGAAACTGGGAAGGTTCCACTGTGTTTATTGTCGTAGAGTTTGCTCAGGCTTGTGCCACAGTGACACTGTAATAAGATATCCACTGTGATTATTGTCGTAGAGTTTACTTTTCTGCTGTTTATTCATTCTTTCAAATTAAAACGGAGCTCCCTGTTACCATCTTGTGTTGTTTTCCTCAACTGTGTTTATTGGTTTTGGGCCTCCTTCATCAGTTATGTTGTTACAACATTTTGAACTTGTTTTATTTCAGGAACCAGATCATTTGAGGGTAGGTCATTCTGATGAGAGAACAATATATGAGGTAACCACGATCTGGTTTTGAGAATTTATTTCCTCTGTAATTCTGGCTGTGTCTGAATGAAGTCAGGTTATGCATTCAAGGTGCAGAAGGGAAGAGAGCTTGCTGATGTCGACTTCTGTTCAGTCACAATAGATGGTGGCTTGCAAAATGACATTCTTCAACAGCGTCTTAATCATGTCTCCAGACAAAGAGAAGAGCTACAGCAGATGGAGGTTGAACTTAGAGCTCAGGTTATAGTTAGATCAGAGATTATGGAAATCCAGAACAGATTAGAAGCCCAGGTCAAAGAGCATGCCAACAATGCTGCCTATCTTCAGGTTGAAATACTGCTCTAGAGAGCTATCGCAAGACCCTCTATGACAGTTTTTTACTCATGTCGAACGAAATCTAATCGATTGATTAGATGCCATGTCGTGCCATTTGAATTGACTAGGACTATAAATATCATCATATGTGTGATGTTTACAAAATTTTGAAAAAGCCACTCCTTTTCATGACCTAGTCCATCTTTTATTTGTTTTTATTATTTAATGATTAAATTTGTAAATCAGTAAAAAATTTGGATGTGCAGGAGCAAATCAGTGCTAGGGATCAAACCATTCGAGAGTTGGAAAGAAAGATGGAAGAAAAGGATAGGGAGATCCATGCAATCAAGTTGGATAATGAAGCGGTTCGTTGGAAATCATAGAGAACTTTTTATATTTCTATTATTCACTGAGCTTGCTTGTTACGGGAGTAAATAAGTGCAGTCTCAACACTTTGCAGGCCTGGGCCAAAGAGGGTTTGCTAAGAGAGCAAAATAAGGAATTAGCTTCATTCCGGTAATGCATTGACCTGTCTCACCTAGTCATGATGGATTATCAGTTTTGTGTTTTTATTGTTATATGGTTGAATGAGAATGTTTTGATCTCTTCCCAATTCTTGATAATATTGAAGTTGTGACTTGTGAGCATGTATATTTATAATTAAATCGCCACGAGGCGCTTGGTTCCCTGGATGTATTCATACATCATTGTTGTTCCCAGTTCTCATGGAAGATTAAATCAATTTTTTATTAACTGTGTCTATTTCAGTAGAGAGCGAGATTGTTCTGAAGCCGAGAGAGCACAACATTTTCAACAAATACATGATCTTCAAGAGCACGTCAAAGAGAAAGAAAGACAGTTTCTCGAGCTTCAAGAACAGGTTTGGTAGCCCTGTCTTTAAAAAAAAGTTGTTTTCTTTCTGTCCCCCATTGGCTATCATTATACATGTGTTTTGGCCAAAATTCATGTATAGACCTTAAAATATTTGTCACACTTACAGATTTTATTATTTATCTTTTGCACAAGAGTTGGTTATTTTACTGCATATTCCATCCAGATTTAAGGGCATCCATTATTTATCCAATAATTTCAGGTTAAAGGGAAGAATGATAGAAATTGAATTACTGGAGTGTTCAAGTATATATCTCGTATAAATAGTTTAAGAATAGTTTTTGGCTTTATTTTTGCACGTCACCTTTAGTTTGTGGTTTTCATTTACCATATTGACCAATTACAATTTCCATTGCATTAACGCTAAATAGATATGGCGCCTTTGTCCACTTGCCACGTATATTGTATTTGCTGCCTTCCCATGGTTTCTCTAATCATTCGGTCCTAACTATATAATGATATGGTCTTTCAGCAAAGGGCTGCTCAGGAAACCATTCTTTTCAAGGACAAGCAGTTAAGAGAGGCACAAGCTTGGATGACTCGAGCCCATGAGTTGGATATACTACATTCTACAACTAACCACTCGTTGCAAGCCGAGTTGAGAGAGCGGACAGAACAGTATAATCAGCTGTGGGTCGGTTGTCAAAGACAGGTCATTGCCCGAGTTCCTAAAACCGTACATTGTTTTCTTAGATCCAGTGACAGCTCTCGTATTACTTTATAAAAACTTGTCAACAGTACATCATGCAAATTGTTCCCTGTTGTTTTGATATTTTCTTAACTCTTATTTACTGTATATGTTTTTGACTTTTATCACTTTCCAAATTGCAGTTTGCGGAGATGGAGAGACTTCACTTTAATGCCATTCAGCATCTTCAACTTGAGCTGGCGGAGGCTAGGGAAAGAAATGGAACTCAGAAGGAAGAATCATCTGCATCACATTCCAGTACGAAAGATGCACCACAATTTGGCCATGATGCCAGTGGAAGTGTTGCATTAAATGGGAAATTTGCTGAACATTCTAATGGCAGTGAAGACAATGCTACCCATTTTGCTTCTGTTGGTAACGCTTCTCAGGTATGTTTTTTTTTTAGTGGATAAATTCCGTATAATGTCATTTTCTTAATGTTTTTGCTCATGTGACAATTAGGCTGAACATAATCTGGGCATTCCATTTACACCATCTCTGCTTGGATTGTCTCCCTATCTGTCACCTGCACAAATGGCTGTGCAGCCGTTCTTGATACACCAGCAAGGAGTTTTAAATCCTGTGCAAACAAATTCCCCTATGCAGTATTGGCAAACCCAACAGGTATTGTCATTGGAAAGTATTACTTCTGTTAAACTTATTGTAAGATCCATGCATCCATTTTTTCGGTATCGGCCGACCCAGCTAGATCAGATTCTAATGGGTTCTGGATCTCATTAGCAGTATGAAATGCCAGTTGACGGGCAAACTCTTCCTCAGTATGTGGATGCTCATACCAGTCAAGGGAATGTGAATGGTGCTGCGGTATCATCCACGTCTGAGGAATCACAGGTTATACAAATTAGTTCTTCGGAAGTAAAGTAATGAAAGATCAATGGTTATTCTAAAATACGTCTCCGATGGATGATTTACATGCCAGGACCAGAAATCAGTGGAAAATGCGTACGTGGTTGAGTCTCAATCTCAGCACAGTCTGCAGCATATCTCATCCCAATTTCAGGATACCCTGTGCTTAAACCACCTTGAAAATAAGAAAATTCAGGTCGTTCATTGTGTATCACTTATGTACTTACAGTTCCTGATATATCATATACGGAGCTCTTGTAAATCATTACTGACAAAGGACATTTGCTGTATTCAGGAGGGCAGTGTTGCTAACTCAAATGACCACAGTCAAGAATCCATGAGGTCGCTTCCAAAGACAAATATTGGAGTCGATGCATTAATATCCGATTCTCCAGTTCAGCCTGCAAATTCTAAGGAGGTCACCGCTGATAGGAACACCAGTGGAGCAGTTCCCTGTGCAATTGTCTCCGCTACGCAGACAAACTTGTCTTTATTGGCAAAAACTTCTGATAGCTTGCTTCTTGATGAGATATTGTTGTTGGCATGTATTGCTCGCACCATGCCAGCCAGTGGAAAAATCTCCATTAGTTCGACGGTTAGTGTTTGTATAATATCCTTACTTTTCTATTCTACTTATTGTTTTATTTTCTTCTAACAATCCATTATACACAGCTCCCGAATCGTCTAGCAAAAATGCTGGCACCTTTACACTGGCATGATTACAAGAAAATATATGGGAAACTCGATGATTTTATTGCGGGCCATCCTGATGTAAGTTGTTTAAGTTTTTGAAAGTGTACTAGAACAATTTTCTTATGCTAGTCACAGTTACATTACAAGATTTGCGGGAAGACTGATTTTGTCATACATACCAGTTGTTTTTTATAGAAGCAGACTTCATTCAGTTGAAAGATGGGGCTCAAAAAAAGATAGCTGCCGCAGCAGCGGCTGCTAAAGTTGCTGCAGCTACTGCTGCCTCTCCATCTCCTTACTCCTCAGGGTTGCCTTCTGTGGCTGTTACTCCCATGGCTCAGTCATATCGGCTTAAGAAAAGTCCATTAAATGAAGCAGAACATAATTCTCTTTTCTTGGGAAATCAAGCCCATCATTCTAATGGCATTCATGTTAATGTGGTTGGTGGCCGATCTGGAACGAAAACTCTGTCCAGTTCTACTGACCACTTGGATTTAAATGGCTCAGAAGATAGGTTCAGTCAGCCAAATGTATCTATGTCTACTGGCAATGGAGCGAACGTAATTGGCTCAATCAATGCAAGGATGCCTGCTAATTTTGTTGGGAGACAGCATGAAAGGCGAGATTATAATTTTTAAGTTTATGAAAAATAATTACGTTGCATCAAGTGTGTGGTTGAGATGTGTGTATTGCATTTTTGCAGGGCTCCTGGCACAGCACCAAATTCTCAAGGATAGTAAGTGCCCCAAATGCCCCGTTGCTCTTTATTTGGTATTTACATAACAGTTTCAACAGATACGGTTTTCTAAATTAATACATGTTGATTGGAAATAAGCACAATTAACTTCGATATTGGATTAATCAGTAACACGTTGAGCATACGTATGGGTGGTCGATGGTTTAGATGTATACCATATTTTAATTAGCTGTTCAACAAAAATTGGTGGCTGGATTTGAATTGAAGCACTGCGGAGATTTGTCATTTGTAGACAGCTGGATATGTTACTTCTCGATTAGAAGAAGGCCACACTCCCATTATAGTCGATTTAAACACATGAACTAAAACAAATGTTATATTGAATCATTTCCGAAACCCTTTTAATTCATTGTGCTTAATTTCTTTCACATCATGTAAGATGAAAAATATAAATACTGACGCCTGATATGTGTGTGCTTCATTGGATCATGAAGATGTGCACGGACCAAAATCCAGTTAGTCCCATATTCTAATGTCATTGTTGTGGTCACAGACGGATAATTTTACTTTCCAGTGAACTTGGTTCCCTTACTGTTTAATGGCCGTGTTGTGTTTTTGGTTTTACAGGAGTTAGCATCTCCGGAGAGAATCCATACAAATATTGAGATGAAGGGCGGCAAATGCCTCCTTGTGTAGCATCTTTATGACTTTCAACGGCTGAGATTGCAAATGCAGTGGATGGGCTAGATACAAACTGTTATGTTTTAAACGCAGAAACAACAAAAGTGTTGTAATGCGCATAAATGTTTTTGAACTTGTCTTGCATGGGAAGCTCTTCGAAAATTGCGTTATTTATGAGCATGTCATGTTTATTAAGTTAAATGATTGGTTGGTCTAGTTGGGCTAAGAACATTGGAGACATGGGATTGTTTGGGATGGATGAATATGAGTCATGCAAAAGAAGGCATGGTTCCTACTCATCTAAAATCTGCTGAAACGAATACCAGACACCACATTGAAACAAAGGAACATATGCTTCATCAATATGTCGGCTAGAACCAGCTTTACAAGGTTTGTAAACTATGTATCTCCTAGGATGAAAATTTCAGAATAAGATGTCTGTAAAATCTGCTGCTTATCATCATGATTCTTTATCGAGGCCCGGCTGCTTCCCCTGGATATCACTTCCGAATGCCCCATAGTAATTGTGCCTGCTTCTTAAAGTATTGCTGAAACTGCTTGGATCAAGTAGCCCACTTGGCGACATTTGATGCATTGCTGTTTGGGTAACTGGTCTGATGCCTAAGTATCCGGGGAAGAGCTGCTGTTGCTGCTGTTGAATCGGAGGCTGAATTAACTGCATTTGATTGTTAACCTGCAGAGGGATCTTTGAGGCGAACATATTAGGCTGCTGTTGAGTCATCATCATATGCTGAGGGTTTTGTATGAAATGGCCTTGTTGAAGAGCTGGTTGCATAATTGTCTGCACAAGAATGGCCCCCTAGTAAAAATAAATAAAGAGAGAGAAGGGAGCAGATTGTGGAAGGCATAAGATGTCAGCCACATTACCTGAGAAAGCACTGGTTGGGGTTGTGGTTGAGTATCTGCTATTGCAGCTAAATACATCAAATTCTTCTGAAGCCGCGCCTGGTGTCTGAATCACTCCCAAATGTCAGAATATTGTTAAACGTTTTTGCAAATCAACTATAACAATGATAAATCAGAGCTTGAGAACTTAATGAATGATGCAAACAATGTTCATCAGCATCATACACAGCCAAGTGACTTACTGTGCACATTCAGCCAGCTTCCCCAGGTTCTGGTTCTCAAGTATCATTATGATCAGCTGCTTGTTTTCATCCAATAACTGAATCAACGGCAAGAAACTAATCATGTCACATGCATAAAAAAATATAAGTTCCAGAGCCACAACTCATGCTACAACGATCTTTTATTCATGTTAGAGATGGCTAGTTCTATACTTCTATGGCCACCAATTAGTAAATTTCTCATGAAGCAACTCGGCTCCTCTGATCCAGGTACCTCCACCAGTCTCCTGAATATCTAAGTTATCCAATTTGAATCATTACAAGCATCCAAGCTATCTCATCCTTCCCACAACCCTAGTTTGAACCGTGTCCAACCTCAAACACACACACGGTCGCGCATTAACCATATCACGCCTACCGCCTCCAACTACATTAAACCCTAGTCAAAACCCTACCACTCCATCCAATCCAACCTATACAAAAAAATCGCAAAATCCATATGCATTTCACAAAGCGCAACACTTACACCGACATAGAAACACTCACCACCACGTCCTTCACTTTCACACCACAGAAAAATCCAAAACTCAACGGCGATCATCAAACAAACAATCAGAGCCAGAAATTCAATCAACCAACTAGCCAATCACATGCCGCGAAAATCCAAACACGAAAAAGCGTACCTTCTGAATGTGCTCGGTCGTCAAAGGCGCAGTCGGAAACGTAGACGCCGCAGCGTTAGCCATCTGCGTCGGACGAGGAAACGGCGGCGGTTGCATTCTCAACCGACAGAAATCGAAACCCTATATTTTCTCAGGCTCGGATGACGACCGGGAATTCTGTCTCTCGAGCTTCCTACCACTGTTTCATAGATGAACGAAAGCGACTTCGCTCCAGAAATTCCGAATTTATAGGCACAAACAAAGTGTAAAACGACGCCGTATGAACGCACTTATCCTCGTTATACGATGCCGTTTTGAAGCATTGAGGTTGAATAAGGCTCAAGGAGATGAAGGGAGTTGGACGAAGAAGGAGAGGAGACAGAGAAGAAAATGGGGTACGTACTGAGGGTGAGATTCGCGGCGTTCTTCGCCGGAGCGGCGGCAGCTTCGTTGGGAGGACTGTATATGTTGCATAAGGACTACAAGATTGCTCATGAATCGATCGCTAAACAGGTTTATTTTTATATATGAATTTTCGATTTTGAATTTTCTGATTTTTAGGGTTTTGTTTGATTCTTGTGTGAATGGATGTGATTGATGTCAGATTAATGTAATTTATGGGAGATTTTTTGGTTTGGTTCTGTTTGTGAAATGTTAGGTTGACAATTGTGCTGATCAGTTTTGAGAGATTTGTGAGTTTAGGGTTTAGGGTGAGGAATTCGGGTTGAGGAATTGAAGAGGCAGGATGATTATTTCTAACACGTTGTTTCAGTTGGAATGGAGTTGAGGCAGCATTGTGTTATTTTGCATGGAGCTGGTGCCAAGTGAAATTTGGGATTGAGCTGCAGATTAGTATGTACGAAGCATGGCTAGGAATGCAAGATCGGATTGTGCGGCATAGATGAAATAGAATCCTTGTGTTATTATACACTGTGAAATGTAAATATGATGTTTTTGGATAGTGATGCTACTCAGATGATTTATGCATTTGTCGGATGTATGACATCAGAATCAGAATGGTTGCCTTTGTGCTTGCTACATCGAATTTGAAGGGGTTTGTATGAGTTTTGTATCCTTTTTGTAATGGTTTTCCTTGCTGCTAGATTGTGATTACAGTTACTTAGGTTTGAGGCTTGTATTGTGCTGTTTTTGCAATTTTTAGCTGTTTAACGGTGTCATAGTGGGGCCTGAATGGGAAGTTTTTTTTTTTTTTTTCTTGGACGAATGATCTTCAAAGCATGGGAGCAACTTCAGATCCTGACATTGTTAATTATCTCTTGAAATTTTTGTACATGGTTGGCCATAGCTCACACAGAAATCCGCAATCATCGATGTACTTTTTTGGTTTTTATTATAGTTTGGTCTTTGTATTATCATAATCATGTTGCGGTGCAATCTATAGACTCGAAAAAGAATATGAACTTGGAGAAACAAAAGTTGTTTGTGCTATATCATTTTCAAGTGCTGCATATGTAAGAATTAAGGATACCAACTTGTTTTCTTACTCGTTTTTTGGTCTTTTCTTACAGATTGAAAGCCTTCATGAGTCTCTTGATGGCCGAATCTCGGCAATTGAAAATTTGAAACCTACTGAAGCTGCTCCTGCTGAAGCAACAGATGAAATGAGGCTTTCCAGTTAACTGTTTTCTTGTCCAAAGTGGGTCTCCCAAATCAATAGTTGTAGTTTTCAAGCTTCTGAGTATGTCAAAAAGACCTACTGATGTACTGCTTTGATGCTCAGTTTTTACACCAAAAAAAAAGACATTTGAATTTCTGAGCAACATATGTTATCAGTTACCAGTGATGATCTGCTGAGTGCATATTTTCAATAAGGCAAATTTTATATTATGTTTTGTTTTTCTGGAACCATGTTGGTTGTGTTCCAAACATGTTCCATACAAATTTTCCTTCTGTTTATTGTAATTTTCACCATGTAATAGCTCATAGACTGGGATGGCAACTTAGTCGGCAATCCAACAATCAATGTAGGACCTGCCTTTTATATGTGAAATCTTCACATTCCGTTGCCTAACATGTTGACAATCACTTTGACAAGACATTGATACTTACCTTGCACCTACTATTGATCTTTGTTTGATTCAAGTGTGGGATGGAATTCAGCTGGATTTTGGAAGGTTGTTCGGAAAAGGTCAGTATACAATCTTTTGACATCGTCTTATTATGTAAATTGATAATTGACAGTTTTCACTGTTAACAAGGTGTCATGACTTTTAGGCCGGAGTTATTTCTGTTAGCAATGAAAGAATAACTTTAGCGACGACTATGCCCTATTACTTACAAGATCTGCCATGTGCTTATTGATCCTCTTTTTATCATCCAAGCTTCTTAGGCTTGTCTTCTATTCTGTGAAATACCTTCCATGAGTTTTTAATTGGTATTAGTGTGACATTTTTAAGAGGAATACATTTTTTTCTTGAGGAGATGCATTCATGGATAAGCTAGTTGGATAATATATGTTTAAGATTCTAGCTTCATGTTTAAAGATGAGACTGCATTCTTTTGTCAGATGCCTTGTTGGGACTTGGGAATCTAACACTGCTTTTGATGCTGCAATTTTATAAAGTGAAATTAATCTTTGATCTTTAATTCTTATTCTGTGTTCAATAATCTCATTCTGTTCCCTGCCATCTATAACTGTTTTCGCTGCTTTTACTGTTAGGGATGAAGTAAAGTGGAAGCTGCCTGGATGGCATGTCTCCCATCATCATACCCATGTTTTTGAATGTTTAGTTCTTTCTGGTTCAACACTCCTGTTTTTTGTCTGAACAAACATTTCTCCTGCAGATACTAGAAAATTGCTTTGTTTAGACATTCTTACATTTATATGACTTTTAATCCTGTAGTAATGAATGAATTGCTGCTAGTCTGTATGCTGCAAACTGCCTGCAGAGAATGGAATGATTTGAATTTTTATTGATGGGGTTCAGATGAGCAGCGGCTTTCTTGGTTGATTTTATTTCAGTGTTCCTTAGTGAAAATTTTGAATTGTTGGAATACATAGTTATATCTAATTTTGCATGAGCAATTTCATTTGAATTCTTACCAATAACATATTAGTCTCTAACTCTACTTTTATTCTCTTATTGACCATCTTGTAGCATTTTATTCATCAGGGCACCAGCTAAGCTAGTTCCTCTTGTCGCGTAACCATATTCGAAGATTATTGATTGAAGGCGGAGACATCTCTTCGCCATTGCTGTCAGTGCAACATGAAGAAATGTTGGTCATTGGTTCTGTGAAAGATTGGACTCCATGCTGGCTGGGAAGCCATGTGGTCCTCAAGTTCCAAGCTCTGTCCTCTTCAGAAGTAATTGTCTCACTGTAAGGATTGGAGTCTTGAACAGGGAACAAAAGCCGTTTCTTTACTGTTCCTCGCTTGTCTCTATCCAGCGTTTCGGACATGTGCCTTGGCACGCTATGTGATCGGACACGAGCCTTAGCTGATGCTGTGGCAGCCATGTAATTGGGTGCTGAATGTCCTTGAATTCCATGGTAATATACTGAGCCTATATTTGGCGTCTGAGCTTTTGGGTAACTTTTTTCTTCCCTTTGTAGACGAGGGCTGGCTGAATTTACTTGGATTTGCTTGATTCTTGCAGACAATGGTGTCCTGGGTGATTGTAGAGGAATTCTATTACTTGCCATGTAGTGGCTTGGGAGCTGGTACTGATAGCACTGCTGCTGTGATCTCTGTAAACTAGGAGCTGTATAAGGTTGCGACATGTCCATATGGGCTGTTTTTGACGATTCTTTATGGTCACACGAGGCTCGACCTGTTCTGCCACACCTCCAGTGGTCAGCATATCTGGATCTTCCTTCAGCTTCACTTTCACTTGCACCAGAGTATCTGCTGGATCTCAACATCTGTAAGAAAAGCCATGCAGCAGAGTATTTATTGGTGAATTCAAAGCACTGAACAGTGATTCCGGGAATGAACAAGGCTTAAGCAGAACCTGGCGAGATAAGGTATAGGCAAGGGCTTTCTCACGCCTCATCACAGCTTCTTGGGTCTTCTCCATCAAGCTTTGCACTTCCAGTATTGTGCGCGGCTCATCCCAGTCATCTTCAACATTGCTCGTACTCCTTGCCTGGATTTACAGCAGTATGAGCTAATCAAGTTCTGATGAGGTGAGTAGCTGAGGATTTCTGTATGGAGTATCCACTTACATGAGACTCCCATCTGCTGTTTGAGTCTCTGCTGCCTTCATAAGACAGCCTCCTCCGCTGCTCTTGCACTCTAGTTTGTGCGCGCACAAGAGCCTGCATGCACTGAAGAGTCATCTTTGCTCGCTTTCTCACACTGTATCCTCTTACCAGAGCTTGGAGCTTCACCAGCCCCTTGAGAGCTCGCAGGGCTCTCCGTGCCTTCAGAGTTCAGACCAACAAGCATGAGTTTTCAGTACATCTTACAGGATGCAGACCTCATTGAAGGTAAATAAAATTCACATATGCTGTACCAGATATCCTCTGAAAGATGTTTGTATTCTGATAGCTGCATTATGTTTTTTGACAAAGGGCGGTGGAAATGTTAGGCCAACCACCCTCGCCGCAGCTAAAGCTTGTATCTGCCCTGTACAGGCAGCCTCAGAGGCCGAATTGACTTCAATGGAAGTTGCAGTGGCTGGTCTAGTCTTTAATGCTGACGAAGGAGCAACAACATTGCTGTTCTTCCCATCACACTGTATCACAGTCTCTTGGCAAGATGACTTCCACAAGCCCCACCTCCTCCTGCCTCTCCTCTGCTCAAACCAGGGATCAAAAATCACAATCTCCATCATCAAAAAAGAGTATCATCAAGCAAGAGGTTTTTCATTTTCTTACCTTGTCATCTTCATCTTCCTGCTCACATTCCTCTCTTTCCCCCCCACTGTTATTTCTCTTCTCATTCTTGTCCTTGCTAGGTGACTTGAAGGCCCTCTTCACTGCACTCAGCCATGAGCTGGAGCCACCTCCAATCCTCCCCATCAATGAAGTCACTGCTCAAAATCTACACTGGAAAATGGTATCAAATATGGAGATGTTTATGCATTATGTTATGAGCTAGTAGGAGTGATGAAAACTGAAATGATGGTTGGTGTTGGGGAGGGGGCCTGAAATCATAGTGGCTTTGGCTTCAGCTTTGCTAAAGTTGGTAGTAGTAGTAGTGGTAGTCCCTGTATATTGGAACAGGGTAGCTTGCATTATTGTGGTTAGGAAGAGCTGCAGGAGAGCAGCTCAGTCATGAATAAATATATGATGCTTATGATGATGAAAAAGTGAAAAAAGAAAAGAAGGGTGTGGGTGGTTCATAGCAGAAGAAGACATTAATGGAGGTTATGAGTGTCAGATGAGGCATGATAAAGATCTGGGTTCTGGTGAAAGCAGCAGGAGGGGGAGCTTGAAAGGGAAAGAAGGAATGGTTGGAAGGCTTTTGCTTTCATTGTTTGAGTAATAACAACTCAGCAGCAGTTTCACATGGGCTAGTAGTTGTGCAAATCTGCTGGTGAGAGTGATATCTTAGCACTTACACATATAAGAGTTTCTTTACATGTCTATGTGGCTATCTAGTCTGTTTTAGCAATTCACTCCTTCAATTGATAAGGTTGCTTAATCCACTCGGAACGCTGCATTTAGAACTAACCCTTTCAAATTTTGAATAGCTCCATTTCATTTCAATTGCTTGCACTTTCTGAAATGCGCACGTGATCTGCTGTTTATAGTGCGCTCTAAGTTGTAATTATGTCGAACAGAAATTCTCCACATGCAATTGGGTTTTGATGAATGGCAGAGATTTGGGGTTTTAAGGGTCATTGAGTGAAGAGTGCCAGGTGGGTCTATGTCTATGAATGTGAATGCTGCAGGGCCTGGTGTACCTACAACATAGAGAGAATGACAATGTTGATGTTGTTTTTATATGTTGGAAAGTAACAAGTGAATCTGTGTCTAGTTTTTTACCAAAACATTGACCGGTCAATGACTTGAAAGTACCTGGATTCCTCCACCAAGTTGCTCAGATTCTGACAACATTCCGGTGGCATATTTGTGCTCAACGTGAGTGATATGTAGCATAAAGACAAGCCAGAGGAGCTTCAACAAGACTGCTTCGGATGCAGATAGATAATAAATAGTTGATTGTAGAGCTTAAACAGGCGTTGGAGAGAGTAGAAATGCTGGTAGCTGTCTCTGTTGGAGCAATCCGCAAAATGGGCAGAGTGGTTTTGAGGATGAAGACTGGGACACATAGTCTAGATGATGCCTTGACATTCTGAAAAACTCTACCGGGGCTGTAGTAAAGCTTCGTCGTCCGCAGCAGACACAATACCATAAAGGAGTGCTTGGACAAACCCGCATAGAAACAGCGCAGCGTTCTAGTTTGTGAGTTTGGTCAGTTTTGTCGATAGGAGACTCCATTTGGCAGTTAGCAACTTCAGGTGATTCAAATGCAACTGATGCAGCACAATATGAGCACTTTTCTAGAGGTATATAGTCGCAGCTTTGATAGGCCCTGATGAAATCAAAATGAAAAAATATCAGTGCATAAGCTGATATCCTACTATGCTATTTTGGGTACCCTTTTTCAATCAAAATTTAGCAACATCTTAACCAGTGTCTCTCATGGTGGTCCACTAGCTTTCAGTAAGGTATAAACAAGGGAAGTGTGAAGAACACACCTGCTAATCAGTTGCCCAGCTTCTGATGCGAGTAGCTTTAGCTTATTAGATACAAGATGATCCTCGAGCGCCACCCACTGTTTCATTTGTGGGAGGCCAAGAGGCCGCCAAATTTCAGTTCCTAAGGAATTTCTGGAGGAACATGGCATGAGAACAGAAGCAGCAGAGAGACTGAAGCCAACAAGCCTTTCACGGATTTCTCTCTCAATGTTTGAAAGGAGCTCTAACCACAACGGCAGGAGTTCTTGTTCTCCGTCATTTGATCTCTCTAATAGATGCTCGTCGTTCAGCTCTTCAAGCTTTAATTTAGACAATACAACCCGTCTACAGATGATAATGAGAATGTGCAACTGTCTGCAACTGAGAGTTTGAAGTCTTGTCGTTGCAAGAGTCAGTATCTCATCTAACGAACAGCTCACATTTGGAACTGCAAATATAGTTGTGAGCCATCTAACCAGCAAATACTCCACATATTCTGGTATAGAGTGCTTGAACGCCAGGAGGGCTGCCACCACATCCCATATAACTAGGGATTTATGCGAGTCTTCCAAATACTCTAAAGACGATAACATATTAGCCGACCATTGAACCAATTCCTTGTTAGAGAACTCGGGATACGCATCAAGATTTATTTCGAGACGAGTGTCCGGTAAGAGTTCCACTTCTTGCCCACCAATCCAGAAAAATTCAACAGCACCTTTTAGACACCTGTAATGGGAATCAAAAGTGAACCTGGAGTAGCCTTACTAATGAGCAATCGTGCAGGTAAAAGTCAATAATAGACAATACCTGGCCTGATACATTTGATCAAGAACCGAGGTGTCAAAACTGCGTGCCTGAAAAGTTAGAAATGATGCCGATAAGCTTAGGTTAAAAGAATTAAGCTTATGTAAGCAGATACAAAGCATCTTATCAGCCTTGGCAAAGAAGTATAGAAGCATACAGGTGGAACGCATTAAGGGATAACTATGTGACTACATGCACACCATAAGAAACTTATAATGCCGCAAGTACCATTGGGCATATCATTTGGAGAACTTATAATATACAAGATGCTAGCATTAATCGATTTCTATAAATTTAACTAAAGAAAGGTTAATCTTGATTGGTGATATCTCATACCATTGCAAGGACCACATTGCCAGGAGAAATTGCTATACCAAAGGATGAATCGGATGCATTAGGGATCTGCAGAGATAAACTTCCACTTTTTAGGTCAGTAATGAATAGGTGAATAAAATAAAACCACATTTATTGAACACGCACATTTTTTGAGCTGCTTATACCCAGAGTGTTTGAGGGAATGACTGCTTCACATAAAGAACCTTCCCGTAAGATCCAGGATCGGAATGAATTATCCTGTTAATTTCGTGAGTTAATTGACAAGACCAGCTCACCAACCATATAAGAACAAACCTATAGATGCGCGTACAATAAGATGTTGTGGATCTTCATTCCCTTCTAAAAATATCGCTGTCTTATGAAAACAAAAATCTTAAACATACAGACGGCCAGATAAGATGTTTATCTTTAGACAGTTTCATACCTGGCTGCAACTGTACAAGCACCTGCCCCCAAAAGCCCAAGCCAGTCCCGTGATCTGAAATTTTTTCCAAGTACATAAACAACTGTTGACCCTAATAAACCGTATCCTTAATAGCAAAAAATTACTTACAGCATGATCATGTGTGTTATAAGTGCCAATTTTATCGAAGATTTTCAGAAGCAAGTCGCATGTCCAAACTTCAAACGACCCGGATGCTTTTCCAACCGCTATGAGTAATTTGTTCACTGATTTAACAGGGACTGCAACTGAAAGAGCTGATACAGGGGAACAGTCTGCAGCAATGATCTACAGGTTGATACAAACAATTTTTGTATAATAAAATGTCATTATTTTCAAATGTGGAATTGCTATACATTATCATGATTGAGAAGCATTATACCTCCGTGACTAAATTAAATGAAACTTGGCCATTTTCTACCGACAACAATTCGTTTTCATGCTGGAACCAGATCTTCACACTGAACAAGAGAATGCAGTTGTTTAGGAATATAATGTAGACCTAACAAAAGAAGCTTCGAAGGGTAATATTTTAAATTCTCAACCACAATCTCATAAAATCAAAACTGAATCTCGACGGTGAAAACATGGATTCAATTTGAAAATTATGTACCATACCTAACTCACCTCCCCTCAGCACTCCCTGTAACCAAAACCACCTGATCCTTGGAAAGATCATCATCAAGTGTCACCCAACTAATTGCTGTGATCCATGCATTATGTGCATGAAGGAAACCGGAAAATACTGTAGAGATTGGGCAATCATGGTTATTAACAGAGTAAGAACGAGGTTCTTGAACCCTCCAGAATGAAAGTTTGCCAGATTTTCCACCAACAGCCAGCAAACTGAACCTGTTACTTATATCAACTCCAGTTGATGAACACATCAAAGGCGACCATGCAACCATGAGAGATGACATCATTGCATTGCGTGAAATGTATTCTTCAGCCGATATTGAGGGACCACCAGGGCTCTTCGGTGCCTTCGAATGTCTGGATTTCGATCTACTATTTTCACGTGCAAAATTTTCTTTTTTAGTGTTTCTTTGTTTCTTGGGCTTTATGGGAACAATCTGAGAAAAAAATGGATGAGCATGTAACTCTAGTATGCAAGGCCATTTAAACAAATCAAACTATCCAGAAACTGAGGTCAAAGCAATACCTTCGTAGGATAGTTCATGTTGATGTTATGCCGTGGGATAATTTCTGTCTGAGTAACATTTGAAACTGATTCGTCAACAAGACATGTCATATCAGCATTACCATTCTCTGAATTCACATGCTGTGATGAAAACGGGATTTCCACAGGCTTGAAGAACTTTTTAACTCCTCCCAAAGGTTCAGAGTCCTTACTGCTTCAAAAAGTTTATGGATATGGTTAAATCATGTGGGAAAGGTTTGTAAAGACCATTCAAAGTGCACATGGTGGGAAGAGCACACTGCTATACATGGCGGAAACAAACAAAAGAGAAAGAAACTAGGGGTGCAATAATAAGTTAATAGCAACCATTTACATACTTTCTTACTCTTTTCTGCAAAACCCTTGATGGAAGATTGTCATCCTGCGCATGAATTTGACTAGGCTGAGCGGCATGCTCCTACCAGTATACAAGCAAATACATTATATTCAAATAGTATCTTGGTATAAATTACAAAAAAACAGCCAGTGCTCAGCAAATGATTCTGCCTGAATTTTAGGTATTCTTGCACGGGTAAATGAAAGCAGATACTGATATACGATACAAAATAGTGAATTTGACTTACATCGGGTGCCACAGAATAGTATGTGTCGCTTGCTTTAAAATTGATTTTAGATAGATGATCAAATAACAACTCGGCTATGTCAATAACCTGCAAATGAAACAACAGTGAAGAACATTGTATTTAAAAAAAAATTCAAGCAAGCGAAAAAAATGTACGACTGAAGATTTCCGCACCCCAACCCATTCAGCTTGGAATTCACAATAAGGAGAACGATACAGCTTCACCTGTCCTTCAAGGGTGCAAATTGCGAGCAGGCATCTGCATTGTATTACAATCATAACTGAAGTGCTTCCTCATCAACAATAACCATTATTTAACGATTTAAAGAAGCAGTGGAGGAAAGCAATGACATCGATAGAAGGAACTATTTTACCCTGAATTAGGAGACATTCCAACTGGTGACCATGAAACCGACCTAACACAGGGACGATCACTGTATCGTGATAAACAGATTGGTAACATGCCAGGAGAACTCAAGTCTATGACCAGCCAAGCAGGTAAATATCATCAACTCTTGGTAAAAAGAAATAGCATATACATGCAAAATAAATAACAGAAAATCAAATGAAGGTCAGCCATGCCAGTCAATAACTGAATTACACATCTGCAAATTCTATAAAATATTAAACACAAAGAAAACAAACCTTTCCTTTCAATCAACCCAATCTGAAACGGCTTCTGCGTAGGCAGCGTGATCACACCCCGCGGTCCACATGGCGATGCAGGATTCTGGTAAATTAAAACCATAAGCCTGTAAACAGCAAAAGAAGCAAACTTGCACACAAAAATACTTCAAAAAGTACCAGTATGGTGACAATATGCCCAGTCGCCACAGCAATCAAATTCTCTTCAGACCAAGCAATCGCATTGGGGTACGTGGGCGGCGACACAAGCGCGCAAGCCTGAAACCTCGCCGCCATAACTCTCTCACAGCAACTGAAACCAAACACAATCGCTCATCACAACAAACAACTCAATCACATCAATCCTCAACTAATCAGTTTCCAAATCAAAAACTACTCTCCAATTCAACCTCCTCCCTACTTCTTCCTCAAACAATCGCGCAAATTCACCGCCAGTTCAACATCTGATCCTCACTCAGCAGCTTCCAAAGCTGTTGAATTGAAAAATCCAACAACAGACTTCGGCGCCGATTGAGGCCGATCCGATAATAAGAATTTCAGGCTCGACGATTTGGAGGGAAAAGTCGAGAATCGATTCAACCGCGAAGCGTTCGGTTTTCTGAAAAGATACGCACCTCAGGAACCCTAGTTCGAATCCTCTCGCTAACTCTCTTTCTTAATTTATCCTCTTATATGTATGATGACGTCACGCTGTTCGGTTTACCGAAATTGGGCCTGGCCCAGTGAGAGGCCCAACAATGTTGCTCATTGGTTATTCAAACGGCGCTTGAGTCGTCGATTAGCGTAACAGTGAAATTTCTTGAGAATCTAACGGCTCATTTTTCGTCACCCAATCCGTGCCCTAGATAGATTCGATTCGAGTCGAGTCGAGTCGATTCCTCTGCTCGATTTTCGACTCCGAACTGGAAGAAGGGGGTTGCTGGTATGGATTCGTTGACGGAGAAGAAGCAGCGGAGTGGGGAGGTAGTTTCTGAATCGGACGACGAGTGTGAGATCGGTGCTATGGTTGTTTTGAAGAAGAGGTGTGATATGAAGCGGGTTGAGGAGTTGGAGGAGTGTTTTATCCTCGATTTTGATCCGTTTGAATATGCGGCGGATCTCCGGAGCGAGAAGGTGGCTGGGGCTACGACAATTGATGAGGATGTTGTTGTTATTTCTGAGAAAGGGCAGGTTAGGGTTTCCAGAAATTAGAGATTTTTATTCGTTTACAATATCATGTTTGGTAGATTTTAGGTTTGCTGATTTGGGATTTTAGGGTTTTTTAATCAGTTTGGGGAATCTAGGGTTTTTAAACCAGTTTGGGGAACTTAGGGTATTTAAATCAATTTGGGAATTTAGAGTTTCTCAATGTTGGATTATGGCAGGTGGCTTGCAGAGACTATCCACATTCAAGGCACCTTTGTCTCATATTTCCTTTCGACAAAACGCTGCATGAGAGCTACTGTAAGCTGGTATTGTTTTTGAAACTCATCTGCTTTGTTTTGATCCCATTATTGTCACCGGGTAATATACCTTTGACTGTGCGATCATTGTTACTTTTGATGCTGATATTGTTGTTTAGAGATTCGATAGCAGCGCAATACGTTTCTTTTCTTTGTGAACAGCTTGATGCACACGCTCACATTTTGAGATTACTACACCAACTTTCAGTGTCATGATCTGGAAAAGTAAACTGTTTGCAATCTTTTTTGTGCTGCAGTGCTATTGCTATGTTTGTGACACGGCTGCTCCGTGCAAGTACTGGAAGTATCCATTACCTGGACACTGCCATGCTTCTGATATTGTTGACTGGAACCTAATGAGGGAGATAACAAAGAAATTAGCCATCTCAAATCCAAATTGAGGGGACAACTCAGTCTTGCACTCAAATTTGCTTTTGGGGATTAATATTAACTTATCCCGTTGCAGCAAGCTTTTGATTCTCACTTTGGCAAGTTATTGGCTATCTTGTTGATCAGGCCGAAGTCTGGATGTATATTTTCCTGTAGAGGACCACTAGTTCGAAGCTGATTTTCCGGTCACCGAAATCCTCCGCTTGAATTCTGATCTCTTTTGTCAGCCTTGTAAAGTTCATGTTGGGCAAAGTTCTATTGATCTGAGTTTCTGTCACGACCCAAACCTAGGTCGAGACCAGCAAGCCTCTATGACGACGATTTATTAGTATATAAAATAGTGAAAATTAAGGTAGAAAGTGAATTCAACCATTTCTATTACCAGAATCCTACTCAAGTACAACGGAGCAACCTAACTGAATCAAATAAATAACTAAAGAGACTTCAAAAAAATAAGTAGCTGGATGACACCCTACGTAAAATAATGAATTCCTGTACGACGATAGATGATAGCTATCGATCTAGCAGCTCACTGATTTGAAACGGGTTAGGAAAATAACAGGGTGCGTCAACATGACTCAATGAGTAAATAACGTACTTTAAGCATACTCTTTTGTATGGTCACATTAATATATAATATGTGACATAGTAATTAATATATACATGTATGCGTGTAAGTATCACTGCCGGTCCGGACCATCATATCATTGTGCGGGCTGAGCCTCGCCATATCATATCAAAGAACGGGTCATGCTTCGCTCATCATATATCATATCAATGTCTATGCATGACGTGTATGCAATGATACATAATTGTCACATTGTCTTCATATATTTTTTATACATATAAATGCGTTCATATATCGCACGTTATAATTTTAGCGTCTTATATAGACGAGGGAGTAAACCCATTTCGCTATTTACCCATGTAATAGTACACTATTATATGTAATGTTAATACATATAATATGAACGATACAAAATAAATAAAAGCATATTATTCACTCACACTCACAGTAAACTTTATTCTGAAGCGAATGATCAATCACCACTGTGCGAAATTCCGTTCTGATGACCTATAACCCATATTAAGCAAATTAAATCATCTTTGCATCAAATACTCATTGATTGTTACAATCAGACCTTAACAACTCCAAGAATGTCACAATCTAATGAGATTTACATTTAAACAAATTACAAATGTTTATAATGCTAATGACCACTAGTCATAGTAATTATGATCTAATTGCATGCATATATACACGTTTAATTTATTCATTGAACAACTCATTATCCGATCACGTACTCATTCGCGCATCATGGTCCTTCCATTAAAATAAATATTCACACTAATTACAACTATACTCCCAAATTCATCGGACTATGTCATAGATTTTGGCTTTCTAAAATATGTCTTTCTAATTCTGCAAAACCTCTACAAAATTCACTGCCAAATCTTAATTAGTAATATGCATTACTCACTGCCAAAACATAAGACTCAATCATATTAAATAGATTTGTCTCTCCAAAATAAATAAATTACCATCTAACCTTTAATAAATCACCAACTATAAATACCCCATCAATCTCACCCCAGCAAACCCAGATCAAACCTATAACCAGAATATTCACCATATCTCAATCTAATCCCCTGCAATTTCATCTACAAGCTGCCAACAAGATACAAACCCTAACAAAACCAGCAACATCAATGGTTTCAAGCTTCACTCCATACAATCCAAGTACAACACATATCATTGGCTTCAAGCTGTCATTTAAGCAAATCCAGAACACAACATAGCTTCATACTTGACAGCAAGAACATACAGTTTATCTTTACTTACAATCTCCATACCTAAACTCCCAAATCAAGACCCAAAACTTTTACGAAATTGATCAGGCCTAACACATGTCTCAAACTCAGATTCAAAGAACAGCCACTCAATAAGATTACACTCTCACCCAATCAGAGTACAATCGCCGAGCAAAACCCACAATTCCAGAGAAGAGAACATCACGCGAAGAACCCTAAATCAACCATGACCACAGCCCTGTTCATCACTTACCGGTTTCGCAGTTTCATCATCCACTCCTCAAACCTCAAACAAGAGCACTCCAGCCAAACAACAAATCATTACCTCCCTTCAACCCTCAACCAAGAATCACCCGAGCCATCAAGCAATCTTTGATGTATGCACCTCTCTTCAAACCTCAACGAGAAACCCTTGCTTCCATCCTTCCCCCGGTCGCCGACTAGTGAAACCAACAAGTAATTGGGCCTGGACCGAGTGCTTCACGGCCCATTAACGGCCCAAAACGAGAAACCCTATTTCATCCGGAGCAAAGCATTCACTCTCGGCCATTATCTATCTACACTTGACAAATCGGATAACAACCAGAGCCTCCGATGTCGCCTGAGCCAGTCGTAGAGACGCCCGAAGTGACCGCCGAGCAGCTTTCCTCTGTCGAGGATGAGTTGAAGAAGCTCCTGGTATCAGATTCAGACTAACCAATTAATTTTCGTTTTCAAGTTATCTGCTGTGTGAATTGATTTGAGTTACCGATTGGTGTTGTAGAGCGATGCGCCTATTGTTGAGGATGTGAAAGATGATGACAAGGATGAGGACGATGACGACGAGGATGATGATGAGGATGATGATAAGGAGGATGGAGCTCAAGGTGAGCCTTTTATTTGAATTTTGCTGTGATGTTGTGGTTTAGGGTTGTGTAGTGGACTGTTAAGATGACAAGTTCAGTTGACCATTATGTCAGAACCTCAATGACCTATTTGATGAAATCTAGTTTAGTTGAGATTATTTGACAGTATTTGGCTCTTGTTTATGGCCAGGATCATCATTTTTAAGACTAAGATGCTAGTGATTGGTAATATGAGCTATGAGTTAAAAGGTTTCTGTAAAGTTTTCAACTTGAGATAGATTGTACTTAAGGTAGGCAAGAAGATGCGCTCTATATCAGTATTTCGTGCTACTGTTATTTTGAAATAGGCCTTCTTTAGCTTTCTCTTGTTGAATTTCAATCTCTTTTTTATTATATGTTGAGAACTTTTCTTAGTTTAGTTATTTTAGTAATGTTTATTGCATACCAATGATTTTTAATTTTATTTGAAAGTTGTGGATACATTTTGGAGTTTGAACTTGCAGTACTGGATAGAGCATATCTGATGTTGAGTAGTTGACATTGATGCAAAGGATAATTTTATATGATCAAACCATTTTAATTAAAACGTTAGATTCTTCTAAGAAAATTGCATTTAATTTCCCAGCGAGAATTATTCGTAGGTATTAACACTGAATTTGCATGTATCTCTCCTTTTCTCCCTCTTCTTTTAATACTAAGGCCATTACACACATATGGGTGATTCTCAATATGCTACATGTCCTAAATTATTGGAAAATGGTTGCAGGTGCAACTGAGGGGTCAAAGCAGAGCCGAAGTGAGAAGAAGAGTCGCAAGGCGATGCTAAAGCTTGGCATGAAGCCAGTCACCGGTGTGAGCAGGGTGACCATTAAGAGAACCAAGAATGTAATCCCTTTTCTCTATATTATCAGCAATATTGATCAAATGAGATATGGGCTGATAACTTCTATGTTGCTGTCCAGGTATTGTTTTTCATCTCGAAGCCTGATGTCTTCAAGAGTCCAAATTCTGAAACTTACATCATATTTGGCGAGGCAAAGATAGAAGACTTGAGCTCTCAGCTGCAGACCCAAGCTGCCCAGAAATTCAGGATGCCAGATCTTGGTTCAGTGATGGCAACGCCAGATGCCTCTGCTGCCCCTGGTGAAGCACCAGCAGAAGAGGAAGAAGAAGATGTTGATGAAACTGGTGTTGAGCCACGAGACATTGAGCTAGTGATGACACAAGCTGGGGTTTCAAAACCCAAGGCTGTCAGGGCTCTTCAAAATCATGATGGTGACATTGTTAGCGCCATCATGGAGCTCACAACTTGAGGTACTAGCTTCAGGTCTGCATTCTAGTCCTGGTTATTAAGCTATTCTAGTTTTCTTTTTTCACTCTTTTGTCATAAATTTGTACTGTTCAAGACATAATTCCTCTATGTGACATTTTTCTTGATGAAGTTCAGACTGTTTCTGAAAGAATGGCCTCTCATCCTTCCCATCTCTATTCTCATACACAATTTTGAGCTTTGCTTGATATATGAGTTATCTTATTTCAGCTGGCTTTGATTGCCAGGTGACTTTTCTTACCCAATCTGTATGCAACTTCCAGTAATTTTACTAATTTTATATTCCAATTTATTGACATCTCCAATACAAGGGGTGGTGGCGCAGTTGGCTAGCGCGTAGGTCTCATAGCTTTGAGTCATCCTGAGGTCGAGAGTTCGAGCCTCTCTCACCCCACACTTTTTTTCTTCATATTTTTCTTTTGGATCATCCATTAACTCTACAAAATCTGAACTAAATTGCACAGCTCAAGTTGGTAAAAAACCTGGAGCATGGCATCCCCACCGGGGAGAAAACAACCGTCAGCCGCGCATGGTCCGATAGCGAATAGTTCTCAGGCCACTTCCCTTTCTCAGCTTCTGCCGGAAACAACACTGCATTTTTCACACTGAACCCTATTGCTTCCTCCTTCTCACCATCTTGCTCCTCCTCATCAATGTCATCTTCCCCATTCTGCTCCGGCCATGCACCTTCCCATATTCTTTTCTGCATTGTCACACTCTCAGGTTTTGAATCACTAGCTAACCATGAATCACTAGCCATACACTCACCTTAAATTCATCCTCATCAATCAGACCATCTCCGTCTCCGTCCGCCCCGTCCCATAAATCCTGCAACTCCTCAACACTGAGTCCATTCTCATGCCCACTCATCTTCAGCTGTTTTCCAAATCAAATCAACATTTCCAGTGTCTTTTTACACCAAAGAAATCCATAAGGATGATGGCTTACAATACCTGCCTGAGTGCTTCACAAAAACCCGAAAAGGTAACATAATCATATTCCTCCTTCCCCTTCAGAAATGCAAATGCTTTTACCTCATTCTGCAGAGCCCTCCTCAGATTAAACTGCAAGGAAACCCAACGGCAAGTTAAGGATTCCAATCAGCAGCAGCTTCAAATTGAGTCAACTAAGAACTGCCATACATATATATATATATATCACCTTGAAGAGACCAAAGGCAGCTTCAGTCCAGCTTGTTTTCAGCAACTTCCTATACCGGTTGGGATTCAAGAGCCAGATAAAATCCACCCCGCATATATTTCCTCGATGATTCCGGTGGCTGATCCACTGCTGGATAAAACAGTACAAGGAGATGATGATGAGCATGAGTATAGAAAACTGGATTTTGTGGAAGAGATATGCAGCAATGCAACTTACAGGACAAGTTTTTCAAAACTGCTCACATAAGTGTTAATGAAAATGACCTTGTGGGCATCTGCATCGGTGTACCGATGAGCAGTGTCGTAGGATGAGACGAATCCTTGAGATCTGAGGAACTTGAATACATGTCCTCGCTTGCTCCCATTCCAGTCACTGCAAAAGGACTTTAGTACAGATGGTATTTTTAAGGCTGTGGTCAGAACTAGTACCATGTTTAGGAACATACCCACATAGCAAGATTGGCATTGGATTGAGCTTGTTTTCCTCCTGGTAAGTCTCCAAGGATTGAAGTATTTTGTAGGCCTACGACACGGTACAAAATGGGTAAGCAACGGAACCAACGATGAAAGGCTGCGTAGAAGATATTAGCAATGTCAAAACCTGCTGAAGTCTGATGAGGGAAAGGCTTGAATCATGAGGAAATAGCAAATGGGTATTCACAATGAGCATCCCTTGTGATGGGCAGGTCCCTTGGGAGAAAGGACCAGTGAGTTCCACATGAAGCAACTGGGCTACCCGGTTCCAGGAATCGTCGAAAGCCACTTCTCCATGGTGTATGATCCTGAAACAATCCCTGCGCAGGGCCGTCAGCAGACCTGCAAAGAAATTGGTACTGGCAATCAGAAAATGTTACTCAGGGACTACTCATGGTTCCAGAAAAGAACTCACCATCGCCGCGGTTGTTAGTCCTGGCAAGCTTGAAACTGATGTATCCTGCATCTCCTAGTCTCCTCTCATACATGCTGACAAGCTCCTCATTCCCCACCCAGAATTCCTGAGCCGTTCCAAAGATCGTAAAAATCAATCATCACTTCATCAAAATGGGAACTTTTGAAATGCACAGAACTAAAAAACCTGGAGACAAATGATGGAAGATCTTTCATATATCAGCCAGTTCAGAATCCTCCTGTTCCTAATCATCCAATAAGCTCGAAAATCGCTTTCCCTGCAACTCTCACCCTGCCCGAAAAATCTCAAACACATTTCATCAAACACCTTACATGCATGATTCGCATAACCAGTGGCTGAACCATCATTACCTGGTGCTTCAGGCGCTTGTAAATCGGAGCAAGAATGTTGAAAGTGGTGCAAGATATGCAAGGCTGCCTGTCCATAACCGAAGTTGCAACAGCATGACTACCGATCTTCGGTGCCCTTCCTTTCCTCATCCAATCCCAAAATCAAACCCTCCTCTTCCTCCTCCCAGCTCCAAAATCCACACGCCCAAAGACAACCAAAATCATCAATTTATCCCCAAAAACAAATCCCTCTATTCGGCCCTCGATCCGGATAACATTTCTGCAAAGCTAGAGCTATTGAATTCTACCAGTTTGAGCTCCAGAACGATGCCTGAGAAAGAAAAAAAACACAGGGAAAATGAAAGACGCTTTTTGTCTTGTTTTTATGCTTTTGCTATTTTGTGGCGGTTATTTCGGTTACAGTTGAGCTTGAAGCAAAGGTGTTCCTCTATTAGGGGAATGACTCAAATTTGTCACAATGGTCTTATTTCTCCTATTCTTCCAAACATAATCCCTTTCCTATCAATTTGTCACGATCAGTTCTGATCGCATGAATCGAATTCTAGACGTTAAGATGTTTGACGTTCATTTTGTCATTAAATTTCAAAATTAATATATTTTTTTTGATCAAGACATGTAGTCCGTTAATGAACCCAAATTTCAAATACATCAATCATATGAATAAAAAATCGATAAAACGGCCAATTTTTTTAATTTATATTCAAAATAAAATTAATAAAATTATCTTTAATTAATAAGAATCTATTGGGCCAAAAATAACATATGGGCCGACTCTTATCCAGCCCGGCCCAGCTCAGCAACTGCTGAGAAGCAGAAAACTACAAACTAGGGTTTTCAAAAACAATATATAGACACCATCCTCACCGCTTGATCTCAAAACCTACTTCGGCTGCAGATCGCCGGAGCCGAAGCCGAAGCCGAAGCCAGCAAGAATGAAGACGATTCTCTCCTCCGAAACAATGGACATCCCAGACGGGGTGAAAATAAAGGTAAAAGCGAAGGTGATCGAAGTCGAAGGTCCGAGGGGGAAGCTGGTGCGGGACTTCAAGCACTTGAATCTCGACTTCGAGTTGATCAGGGACGAGGAGACCGGGAAGAAGAAGCTGAAGATTGACGCCTGGTTCGGGTCCAGGAAGACCACTGCTGCGATTAGGACGGCGTTGAGTCATGTGGATAATTTGATTACTGGTGTGACTAAGGGGTATAGGTATAAGATGAGATTCGTGTATGCGCATTTTCCGATCAATGCTTCGATTACCAGTGGGAGTAAGGGGATTGAGATTCGTAACTTTTTGGGGGAGAAGAAGGTATGGTTTTCTTATGCTTTGTGCTTGTGTGAATTTATATGCTTGTGAATTGTGATTGCTCAGTTTTGTGTTAGTTGTGATCGGATTAGGTATAGTGAAGTTTAATCATAACAGACTATGTTTTCATTATTCTGTTGGAATTACCAATGTTTAAAAATTTATGAATTATGTATACTGATTTGCTGTGCAAGTCACTGTTGTCATCAATTTTATGTTAATTCTCGGCATCGTTGGTCTTGTTGTTTGTGGAGAAGTCATGGTTTTATTTACCGCATAGAGTTTAATAAATGAAATACATACATGTGTGTGCGGATATGTTTGTTACGTGCAAACACCATTGTCATGAGTGCATACGCTTTCATAGATGAACATAGTATTTTGTAGTGCTCGTTTAAACAAGTGAATGCAAACTTGAAGCAGTGAATGCTTTCTTACATAGCATGAGGGCTTTTTTACTTGGTACATTTTAAGACAATGTAGTGTTCGATCTTCAAATTTATGAGAGGTGTAATAAGGTTTGATAGGGGTTCTTAGGTCCTGCATAATGTAGAT
The DNA here is from genome assembly GCA_963678935.1 of Umbilicus rupestris. Lineage (NCBI taxonomy): Eukaryota > Viridiplantae > Streptophyta > Magnoliopsida > Saxifragales > Crassulaceae > Umbilicus > Umbilicus rupestris. The sequence continues at coordinate 641,774 of OY787610.1, forward strand.
ATATCTAGATGGAATCAGTAATCGGGCAACCCATTTTTTGGTTTGTCAAAGAGAAAAATTCATGTGCTGGTGCTAGGATTGGTTAGGAACTTCACAGAGGGTCATCTAGAAATACCTAGAGTTAGTGCTCCTGTTTATTAGTTGCCCTGATGTGCTGGTTGTTGCGGTATCACAACTGAGGAGTTGTCAATGTTGGTGACTCTATTGTCAATAAGTGCAGCGCTTTGAACTAGTTTTATTTGTTTTACTAATCAGGTGAGGAAAGTGGACATGCTTGATGGCGTAACTATTACTCGCTCAGAGAAGGTGAAGGATGAGATTGTATTAGATGGAAATGATATTGAGCTGGTATCAAGATCTTGTGCTTTGATCAACCAGGTATCACGCTACATCGTCCAAATCCATCTCAACTTCATCATAGGTATTCATATCCAACTTCAACTCACATTGTTGATTTTTGTTACAGAAATGCCATGTCAAGAAGAAGGATATCAGGAAGTTCCTTGACGGTATCTACGTCAGCGAGAAGGGGAAGATTGCCGAAGAGGAATAAACAGTTGCCGGATTAAATTTTGTTTCTTTGAGTTTCATCCTTCCCTTGACTCTATGACTATATGGCTTTTATCAACTTCATCAAATTATTTGATGAAAACTGTGTATCTTATTTTGCTTATTTTCCTCAATTGGACCAATGCAGCTATTTTTTTGTTCTCCCAAAACAAATAATATTTACATGTCCAAGTATAATACATTAAAATTTGTATATATATATAGCATAATATATATATGGCTAAGTACTGTTACATTGAAATTAGAGTATATGATGATTATGTGACATTAATTTAAAAAAGTAGAATTTGATATATTTAAAATTATATATATATATATATATTTAAATAAATATTGTTTGGAGAGCAAGCTGCTTTCTGGAGTGAAGGGCACGAAACAACCCTTGAAATTGGGGGTTTAGGGTTTTACGCAGAGATCAAAATTAGGGTTTTTCCTTCCATCCACCATTTCCAGCCAAGCTCGGTAGCTCTGCGCAATCACCTACACACCTCAAATCCATCTCACAAAATGAGTCTACTGCGAACGAGGATTATCAACCGATCTCTCAAACACCACATCGCCGCATCACAGGCACTTTCCCGGCACATATCCACTTCATCCCCCTCGCTCATCCTCAAAACCAACCCCTCATCCCACCTCCAATCCACTTTTTTCTCTCCGCTAGCCGTGTCGGTCCGGCACCTCCGCACGAGCCGCGATGCCACCTCCAGGTATTCCGTTGACTGGTTTTTAAGATTGTTTAGGGTTTTGATTGACTTGGTTTGGCGTTTTTGTGTCAAGTTATGAGATTGTGCCCCCGGTGAATTGGGGGATTCGGATTGTGCCTGAGAAGCGGGCGTTTGTGGTTGAGAGGTTCGGCAAGTACTTCAAGACGCTGGAGTCCGGGATTCATTTTCTTATACCGGGTATAGATAAGATTGCTTATGTGCACTCGCTTAAGGAGGAGGCTATTCCTATTCCGGATCAGTCTGCTATTACCAAGGACAATGTCAGCATTTTGATTGATGGGGTGCTTTATGTGAAGGTACTGTCGCTTGTGTTGTTTGTTTTGGGTAGTGTTTTTGCCTTGCGTCGTTTGATCATTGTGGATTATGGATTGGCTGTGATATACTTTGATTTGATTGATCCAGATTGTGGATCCGAAACTTGCATCTTATGGTGTGGAGGACCCGATATATGCGGTGGTGCAGCTTGCACAGACTACCATGAGAAGTGAGCTTGGGAAGATCACTCTTGACAAGACTTTTGAGGAGAGGGACACCTTGAATGTGAACATAGTGGTTAGTGTTATATCTTTGTCATGTGTTGTTGTATTAGTAAAGGACATATTTCCGTTTTGAATATTGTCGCGCGTAGTGTGTGTGGTTTATGAATTCGTTTCCTAGAAAAATTGTAGTGGCTACAGTCATTGCGGTGTGCATTGTTGTGAGAAAAACTGTAGTTGATGTGTTTTGTAGCTGATGCAGTGTTGATTGCTCTCACAAATAGGACTTAGAAATAGAACACAAACCTCAATTTCTTATGTGGATCCTGAGTTCCTAGTGTCATAAATTTGTTGCGGGTGAAATCGTTAGTATCTTGCGTGCATGGTGGCATTTTTTCTTGGTAGCATTTTGGCTGATATATGGTTAAGTGACTGGCTGTATTTTTCATTATCTGAAATGGTGTAAAATTCTTACCTTGAATTAATTAACGAAGGAATCAATCAATGTTGCTGCTAAAGACTGGGGCCTAAAGTGTCTCCGCTATGAAATAAGTAAGGCATATTTGCTTAGTTTCTTGTCATTAGCATTGTTGTTTCTCTATATCTCCTACATCATCTTAAAATCTTTGTAATTGTATTTAGGGGACATTTCTCCTCCTCGTGGAGTGAGAGCTGCTATGGAAATGCAAGCAGAAGCTGAACGCAAGAAAAGAGCTCAGGTTCTTGAGTCTGAAGGTGACCTGATTCAAATAAAATGTTGCTCAATTTCTATTTATGAAACATATGTGCTCTTAATCTAGTTTTTTATGTGCGTCAAGTTCAATTTGTTCTCCCTTTCTTTCAAATGAGGGCATACTTACAAGAAATATTTGTGAGAACATACTCTGCTTATTTAGATTCTTTATATGTTATTCATGGTTACATATTTAACAGGAGAGAGACAGGCTCATATTAATATTGCCGACGGAAAGAAAAATTCTGTCATTCTGCAATCAGAAGCAGCAAAGATGGATCAGGTTAATAGAGCATTAGGTTAGTATTTATATGCAGTACATTTTGTCTCAGTTGTTAAAACCATTTGTCTATGTTATAATGGGATTTATAAAGATTACTTGGTCATTGCATCGTGTATTCGTTTAATTTCTTCAGGAGAAGCTGAGGCTATAGTTGCCAGAGCTGAAGCAACAGCCAAGGGGATTTCACTTGTCTCAGAGGCTCTCAAGGAAAATGGTGGAGTAGAGGTGAGAGTCTTAGCTTGCTATAATAGTGGCTTATATGTGGTTCACTGCAGTCCCTTTTACCGTTTTCTTCATTATAATGAGTTGGGGTTGGTTTGCGATTTTATATGCTTGTGCATAGATGTAGATGGTTGATGGCTTTGAGTTTGTTTTGGACTGAGAGTCTACTCCTATCCTTTCATATACGCTTAACCATTTTGTGATAGAAGTGCTTGCATTACTTTCACTCTCAAAAAAAGTATGAAATCCAAGGGCTACAATCTGAAGCTGTCTACTTCACTAGTACTATACTGTTGGTTTTCTGATAATCTGCCATTTGACTGTAGTACTGTCCATGAGTGGGCTACATTTGTTAAATGTGCTTTTATTTTCTCATCTGAATCTTTAGAAGAGGCATCAAGGGTTCTTTGTTAAGTCAATAACCAAGCTCTGAAGTGATGCTCGTAGAAATATAAGCGTTCATGCTGTCTTACTTTTTGTTCCCTTAATAACTATTTCTTTTTCTAGAAAAAACACCGAGCTTGTAGCATTTTATCATGACCTTGAATTTCGGATAAGAAACTTGTAGTTATGGATTAAACTTTTATCTTCTATAGAACTAATATGCAGTAACATTGCAGGCTGCTAGTTTGAAGATTGCGGAGCAATATGTTCATGCTTTTGGCAACATAGCCAAAGAGGTATGGAGTCCCCTCTGCACACAGCGTGTAATTTTAAGTTTGTTTTTGTCATTTATCAACAACCTATTACTTCCTGCAGGGCACGACAGTGCTGCTACCTAGCTCCACCTCTGATCCTGCAAGCATGATATCTCAAGCCCTCGTGGTATACAAAAGCCTGATCGGCAATGCCTCCAGTGACACCACTCGCCAGTTATCTCAGAATACTGACGACAGTGGAGGCAACCAATCTTCATTGGATGATTCTAAACCTGCCAAGAAGAACCTGACAGCTGAAGCCCCCCGTTTCACTTCACCAAAGTTTTCTCTGCAGACCCACAAGGGAGACTAGCTTCCTTCATATTCAAACTTGCAATTATCTCCTGTAGGGAGGGAGAGGCTCCTTGTTACCAACCTCAGAATGAAGCACTCTCTTCTCATTGGTCCTTTCTGCCAAAATCAATATATTTGGCTTTCAAGAGACTTAAACTTCAATAAAATTTCATTTCAATTTTCTGTAAAATTTATATCTGATGATCTTATCTAACCTGATTTCTTCAGGGCTTGATCCAAATATGGCAGCCGGTAGGTCATCCAGCATCTGCTGAGAGATCAAATTCCAGGCAGTTCAAGTGGAAAGAGATGCATATGAAGTAGAGAGGATTTGGATTCAAACAAGTACGTCATTCATTATAGATACCGGAAATAGACCGAGTCGCCGGAGCGGCTACTGGTTTTCATATCTTCCTTTCAATTTCCGGCTACCGGAGTACATGAAGACAGCTCAAGCAACTTATTTCAGGTACATATTTTATTTGTATCTAAAAGTTGACTACTGATCTATAAGTAGCACCAGGCTTCCACCCACTGGGAATCACATTCTTGGCCACCAGAGTGTGGCCGGAATACCCAGAAGTCAACCGGATCGACAGAGGTGGCCGCAGTTGACCCCCCGCGTCGAGCTTCCACACCGCGCCCCACGACTGCTGCATCTCCCTCCACTCGCCACTCCCATCACTCTCTTTCAAATGGACAGCTGACAGATCCCCATCTCCCTCCTCGTACTCCACCACCACTGATATGTAATTCGGGTTGGAACCCGAATCCACATGGAACACTATCCTCTCGCCGGAGTAGTCACAGGCCACCCTGCAGCAACAACAACATTAAATTAAGGTTCTGACCATTTCTTTACTTGGAGGATATCCATATCCATGGCTGGCTGCTTGGTACCTGGCGTATCTGATGGTTAGGACTCCGGCATTGCGAAGGTCGTCCTCCCGACCGGCGATGGCCATTGCGCCGAATGCGGTCCCGCTTAAGTCAAAATGGGCCGAGCCTGCGGCGCAGGGGCGGCCCGGGCAGAAATCGGTGATCACTACTCTGACTGGCTTGCGTGAGCATGACTTGTGAGTAGTGCACTTCACCTACACACATTGCAAGATTATACAAATACTTACAAGAAGTTAGTATTTTAAAGAGCATACCATGTAACAAGCTCCGCACTCTTTGCCGGAATGGTACAAAGAAGGGCCGATTCCGGTGATGAGGGATGAGAAAGGGGGCTTGGAAACCGCATCTCCATATCCGCATGCTCCTCCTAAACACCCCAACAAAGTTCAAAAGAGAATTTTACATGCAATGTAATGTAAATTACAGTGCATTACCCTCGCTTCCGGCGCCGGTGGGGCTGCCATACCAGGTAGCTCCAGCCGAGGACCAGTGGTCGGAGGAAGCCATGGACAAAGTGAGGTTCCTAGGATTGATGCAGAGTGCAAAATGCTCCAAGTAGCAAGTGCTGATCATTAAAATGGCGGACACATAGAGCAGCAAATGCTTGTTGAAGCTTGCCATTTTGGAGTTTGATTGAACCTTGTGATGTGGTATTTAAGCGGATGCAGCACGTAACATATTACGTAATTAGAATGAAAAAATAAACTACTGAGCAAAAGACAACAGTCGTCTTATAATTCACTTCCTATTTTTATCCTTTGGGCCAGACATAAATATTTGACCAACTTCACTGCTGAGGTTTGAAGTCATAATAGCAGGTAGGAGGACAAATATACTGAAATAAGCTATTTATATTCTATAATCAAATTTGTTGTACAACATTTCGGTGCACGAGTTGGTTTTTTTGGTTCTTTGACAATTCCTTATATCCATATGTTATTTTGATTTAGTTGTCCAGTTGAAGAACACAAGATCAAGCAAGATCTTCCAGTTGTGATGTTGGTGGTTAAAAAAAAAATAGAATCCGATTTTTATAGATACATAGAGAGTGTATCTTGTACAATACGTAAAACACAGGAATAAATATGTAACAAATAATAACATAAAACACTAAACTATCCTTACAGAATATAAAAACCGTACTTTATATATGTTAGGTTTTGTCATCTTTTTCAAACGGTTAAATCTTCAATAATTACGCTTTTTATGCAAGTGCAAGTGCAAGTTCATACATGATCTCATCATCAACTAACTTCTCCTGCTGCTTCCAGATTTATAATTCGAGGTTTCTATTTCCATCTAGACTAGAATCAAAGCCATTAAAAGCTTAACATTTCTCACCCATATCTTAAGACTAAGAATCAAGATTCCATGCATAATCCGATGCTAATCATATGCTATGGCCAAATCTTATATCTGTCGGGACACGGTAATAATGTGTTATACATAGGTGCAAGTATGTTTTGTTTGATTGATATAACATGAAAACTAAATATAAGAGAAATGAGTGACATAAGAGATCTCATGGATTAGAAAGGTTTTGTTGTTTTCTTCCACTAATCAACTATTGTTGCAATAAATATATAATCATGTTTGACATGGAACTCTCACCAACAAAATCTACCAGATTTAAATCAATTGTGATTCTCTTTTTGTCCATTTTCATATGATGTTACACAAAATATATATGTATAAAACACATCCCTCAAATTTATCATGATAGATATAACTACTCATGCTGCATATTTCCCTACTAGGATTTAATAACATGCATAATCCACTATACAATTAAAAAAGATCTATGACATGCATGTTGACTTGTGTTTATTATGGAATCAACAATTTCATTGTCGGCAACCAACTCCCAAATCACATACAGTTTTAGTAAAGTTCAGATTCGAATTCCAATCTTCATACAGCCACAAGTAAGCAATTTACCTATAAAAATATTTACACATATAGAGCATAAATATATAAGCTATTCCAATGTACTCGGATACTGACCTGAGTTTGAGTGATCTACTGAATGTGGCATCGCCCAGGAAAATACGGGTACTGATTTTTCATTTGAACTGATGCAGAGAGCAAAAAATGAATCACTTGAATATATGAATTCAACATATGATGTTGATGTTGATCATATTAGGTCGAACCGGTGTTCTTGTAATCAATAGCACTGAAGGTCCCATTATCAACATCTTCCCTAATAAACTCATCGCCATTTATGAAACTTGGTTGATTTGTGGATGCAAGCAGTCTTGCCCACATCCTGTCCGTCAATTTGACAGTGTTTGTTGTCTCTGTGACGTGCTGCAAGGCCGTAAACAGTACACATGTGTCACTGAAAATTATACTCTGGAAAAATCACTATAAAATCTTATAGATGAGTTCAACAATGAAATGTAAGGGACTATGGATCGGCACTTACAGAGATTGGGATGTAAGCATGTCTGTTATTTACAGGTCCAACGGTAAATCCTGTGAAGCCTGCCATAGCTCCATGGACAGCACTGTGAGCCAGAAGTGTGCAGTAGATATTATCTGAAGCATTACTGGGAATTGCTCGTACCATGTATGTTGGGTCTATCAAATTAAGAGACCAGTAGCTACATTAATATAAAAAGGGTTTAAATACAAGAATAAAAAGTGGAACTACAGATTTTGATGTGTACCGATATATTTCATATTGACCGTCATCTTTCGAACCTTCGTAAAATGATCCTGTGGTAAAGCACGTACAGTAAGTTCTTGTTTTAGGGACAGCAGAAACCACCCAGAACCTCAGTAGAAGAGTCGTTTAAAACTTGACAGATGGTACTGGAAAACAAAACCTAAAGGTACCTTTATCTGCTGAGACAACCATGGACCAACATCGTGAAGCAGCTTGTTCCCTGATGCATCTTTCTCAACGCATGAGTTCATGCTTTGAGCCACATAATCTTGTCCTGCACCTTCTGCCACCACTATTACAATATGCCCATTTTCCTTGAGCCGTTTTTCGACAAACTGAAATAGACCATCATGACCTTCAAGGTAGAAAGAAGATTCTGGGATCAAGCAGCAATCCTGTTCAACCAAATTTTTTGACGTGTTATTATTTTCATTCTACATAATGCCAAACTTTCATTCTGGGATAAAGCAGCAATCCTGTTGCACCAAACTACATGTATTTGATTCACAAGTAAGAAGCAACCTATGTTTTCGAACAATAACATCATAACCAGGTCTATCAAAACTCACTAAAATAATTGTCACAAGATGCATGCAGAGGAATTATTCGTGTCGTATATTATCTTCGAAATAATAAGATCTATCATTTTCAACAAGACAAGAAGAAGATAACCTTGGATTTAAAAGAAAATAACCAATTTGAAGAAATTAAGGAATCTAAGATTTTATCGTGGGCAGCAAAGACAGTACCACATCTCTGCTTGCCAATGTTGCAAACACGGCGATGAACCCTGCATATATATAAGAAGGTTGTCATAAAATGGAAGCAACATGTATAGATCATCCATGTAAGTAATGCCTCTTCCACATACCACTATAACGGCCCATAAGTTTCACTATTCCAACTCCATTTTCCACACTTTCAACCTCTACATGGGCAGCATCAATGGCCCTCTGAGCTTCTTCAACAGCAGTATCAAAGCCAAAAGATTTGTCTATAACCTGAAACGAAGGGTCATTTTCACTTTATGCACACGTAATAGGCCACAAATTCAAAAATTGAAAAGTTAGGCAACATACACCACACGAGCTTAATAGGAATTAGTTCCTCCGATACACGCTACGATACCAGAAAAAAGAGCCTCCAAAATAGAACAGAGACTCAATCTTGAGTTAAAGTGAATTGTGCGGGACTTACGACAATATCATTATCAATGGTCTTGGGAATTCCAGCAACAGACACTTGAAGCCCGCGCCTCTCAACTTCCTTCAAGAAACTCTCTGAGGTTAGCATACTGTGGGCAGAAGATATCCATTCATTAAACAACTATAAAACAAAAATATGTTTCGCTGTAATCACCTTGGCAATTAGAGCAGCTCCTCTCTGAGTTCCATCTCCCCCAATGATGTAAACCTGGAACCGATTCATCTCCTATTAGAAATTATCCATGAAGTCCTACATATCATATAAAAGGGGTGAATCTTACACCCGACCTGATTTATGCCACGATCTTCAATGTTATCAACTATTTTGTTTGTGTTGTGACCACCTCGCGAAGTTTGAAGAAACGTGCCCCCGCGTTTGTGAATATCATTAACGACTTTAGGTGTTAATTTTATGGTGTTTTTAGAGTAGAATCCTTTGTATCCTCCCTGCATATCAATTGAGTTTCAAGTGAAAAGGGGTCTATAAGATTGAGAAGCCATGCACAGGGAAAAAACATACTGACATTAGTCTAGAAAAATGAACCAGAAAGAGGGGAAAAATAACAATAGCAGATATCATTTTAAAATATTCCCATTTATACGAGGCTGGAAATCTGAAGACAGTCAACAACGTTCACCATTTATTATCGTTATACAGATTTTAACCAATATCACAGGTATCGAATTCAAATCCTTTCAATAAAACATTTACGGTTCAAAATGAACTTAAGTAGCTACTCGTAAAAGAACACATAATCCAAAAATGCAGAAAATAGGCAGATAAAAAAACATCACGGAATGGCCCAGCTGACACCATAAGGGTGTTAAGTAACTTAATAATGTTATGCAGTTATAACATACCTGAATGCCAAGGATATCGTCGACGCCATACATATAATTCAGTCCACATACTATCTCCCGGATTACTGTATTGATACCAGGGCATAAGCCCCCGCATGTCACTATACATGCTCGCACTTCATCTGACTTAAAATAAACCTATCATCAGACAAATATATGAATTAAGAAGGGTTCAAAATTCAAATGGGTAATTGAGCTTAAGCATTAAAGTTTTGTTAGCTACCACTTACTCTTTCTCTAGGCCCAGCTCGCCGATAATAGACTCCTTTATCGCCACTTCTTTGAACAACAATCTGTACAAACATAAAAAATAAAATAAAAACTCGTAATTAAATTGAAAAAAAAAAAAGCAAGACGAGAAAGATGAAACTAAAGCATATTTGAGTTTAGTTACCTTTTTTGCAACCATATCATCTGGGCCAATAAATGTTTTCCTACAAAAAGAAAATGAAAATAATGAGTCATAGAAAAAGACACTATCTGTGAAAACTAGTATTTCATAAAACAAATGACATACTTAAGAATTGCATAAGCTGGAACATTCTGTAACTGGCTTGGATACGACTGGAGACAAACAGATAAAATAAGAATCAATAATCTGCAGATAAGATTTCAGCTTTCACCAATGCAAAACAAACTATTTACTAAAATCAAATTTAAGAAGCACAGATGTACTTGAATTCCTTGTCTGGCCACAACAGACCATGTACAATAATTTCAGGTGCTCCAAATCATTTTCTAACGGAGCTTCATAATCAACAAATCTTGACGAATCAACAAAGGAAGCATTCCAATTCTTTTAAACTAGTCTCCCAACAACAATCAGAGCACATAAATCAAAAACATCACCAAACCAAAATCCGAAATAAACAAAAGTTTACCGGCAGATCAGGGAGATAATCCGTTAGGTGAGGAACGTCGTGTAGAACGAAATTCTCTTCACTTCCTCGGCTTGGAATACAGGAAGCACGTACTCCTCTTTCGCGCCAAGCCGATGGAGCTCTCCGGCAGACGACGAGATCGATCGAACTGCGGCGGAAGGCGATCCGGTTGTGGAAACGGATCGCAGGTTGAAATGGAGATGAGGGATTGGAAAAGCGAGAAGAATAAGGTTTGGAGACGCGGAAGGAGATCGGATAATCCATTGGAGAATGAAAATCGAGTTCCGAAAATGCGAAGAAGAGTTTAGCTACAGAAGGACAGCTCGTGAAAGCAGTTTGAGATTTACACGTCAGAATGGAAGCTGGCAAGTTCGGAATCTGATCTGGCAAATTTAGAAACTGTCCTGGCAAATTTACAAACTGATCTGGCATTGTTAATATTTACTAGAGATTTGAGAAGAAAAAAATGGAGCAAGAGCTCTCAAGCATTGCTTGCTATCTACAGGATGAGCAGGGAAATGTTCTATGCAGTGCTGTCGGAACGTGGCCAGATTTTAGCGTTGTCGACGGCCATGTCGACGACAGCTGAGGATTCCCGTTCCGATTGGTACTTGGGACTATCAAGAATTTCCTCGTCCTCTACAAATGTCTGTTGTTGAATGATGAGCACAGATGCGCGGCAAGAAGAGTCAGATGTGGCCAGCATGTCACCAATGCCTCCCAGCTCAGGAAACTCATTCCATTCCTGCAACCCAGCCAGCAACGAGGACTCAGCAGCGTGTCTTCTGCCAACTAAAATCATGTCGAAATGGTTCTCCACAGCTCTGATCTTTGCAATTAGCTCAACCGAGTTTGGGCAGAGCTCTTCCCTGTAGGTGTTTTTCTGCTTGACTTTGCAGGAGAGCCGGAACTCGTTGGTTACGGAGATGTCTTGTTTCTTGTCAAAACTGGTGGGTTTGGTGCTGTTGCAATCATTAGTATTACCTTCAAGGAAATGGATGAGAGTTACGCTTGTCTGAGGATGTTCCCCCATCCGCATGGCGTAGTAGAGTGCCTCCCTGTCATCCTGCCCTCCGAGGAAAAACACTCCAACGTTGAATTTCCGGCGTGTTTCTGAGTTCAGGGTGTTGTAATTGTAACCCCCAGATATTGCTCCTCTGTCGATTAAAATCGCAACAGAACATGGAGCTGTTCTTAGGATATTAAGGTTGACAGATCTGATAGCAGGTCCAGATTCAACCTCATTCTCCATGGACAGCTGTTGGTGGAATGGGAGGATGATGATGGCGGCCCTTTTGGTCAGAGCAAGATTACACACATCCTCGTGCATGGTGACGTAAGGTGAAATTGCAGTGAAAGCATTCACCAACACAATCCCACCTTTGTGATTCTCAAACTGTCTGAAAGCATTTACGATGTGGTCGGAATAGTGAGGATCAGGTAGATGAGAGGAGCCAGCAGCAACGCGGGAATGAGCGTAGAAGAATGTGGATGCTGTGCCGGTTTGCCTCATCAGGTGAAGCAAGTAAACACAGATAGTACTTTGGATGTGGGGATTGGAAAGTTCCAGAAGGTTGATGACTGATGAAGCATTGTTATCATGATTGTATAAGCATGCCACCATTCGAAGTTCAGCTTCTGGCTTGGAGTGTTGGATAGTCCTTCTCTTGTAGGATACGTATCGCTCCGGAGGCTTGTATAGCCATTTAACGACAGGCGTGGCGATTCCCGACATGACAAGCATGGATAGGAGAACGATGCTGTATGATTCTTTGTCTATAAACTGCAAAACACAGCAAATGAATAACTCAGGTAACCAGAAAACAACCAAATATGTATGATCGCATGTACCTACATTGAGCTGCATTGCATGTAAGAGCATGAGAAGATCTGTGATGCCTTGGGTGGCAAGGATGAGGCCCAGGGAGATGGCGTCATTTAGAGGCATTTTATTTAAGAAGCAAGGCACCATTGCACCCAAAACTTTGCCAAAGAAGCCAACTAAAACCAGAAGTTCCATAACTCCAATATGTTTAGCAGATATGGAAGACAGATTCACCATTGTTGTGCCGATGGAATAAAACATTGGCAGGAGAAGAGTGGAAACAATTGTATCAAGCTTTTCCACCACTGCAGATCCTAGTGGCGGTCCAACAGGTACCATAATGCCTACAACCATAGGTCCGAACATGAAGTTGAGACCCATGCTGTCGCCAAATAGAGCAAAACCCAAAACTGATATGTAAACAAAAAACATGTGCCCTTCTTTCACTCCTCTTGCTCGTTGCACACGTTGAATCAGCCAGTGAATAAATGGCCTGAACATATAAGTAACAATGAACATAAAAGCCATTGTGCAGAGTACTGTCCCCAAAACAAGTCCTTTAGTTTGAGTTGCGTAGCTTTCAGTGGTGGCAAATACTAGAATCACCCAGCACCAACTAAGTGTACCACTAACCAAGGAGGAGGACAATGCTAATCTACCCAGTTCTGATGTGAGCATCTTCAAATCCTCCAACTGGCAAGCAATGACATAAAATGAGTTTATTGACTGCAGAATAGCTACAAAATGTAGCGAATTGTGCACCTGCCGTTCCAGCTTAACATAGGCCATAATTGTAAAAGCCAGGCCAAGGTTAAGAACCAAGGGGACAAAGAATGTGCTTAAACCAATCACCAAAGCTTTCCTTCCCGAAGCTGCAAACAATCTTATGTCTGTTTTGACTCCAATCAGAAACAAGAATAAGGCGCTGGCGAAAAGGGACACCGTGTTGAGCATGTACAAACTTTTTGTATGATATACTAACTGCAAAAATGTCAAATATTTTCCAAGAGCCTGAGGCCCCAGAAGGATGCCTCCCTGCAATCAGTAATTTCCACCTTCATCAGATAACATAAACTCGATACATAACTACACAAAAACCACTTATACATCTAAAATTGTTATCTAGATGTTTTTATGCAAATGCCCAAATTCATTCTTCATCAAGATGTTTTTATCTACTAAAATTGTTAGATTTCTTGATATTCAACTCCAGGAGAAATAAAAGAGTTTAGGCATGAAAATAAAACAACTTTCTTCACAGCAAATAGCAAAGACAGACATCAAGCAGATCCTATGCCTCATGTTCAACGCCAAAAAAACTTGTGAAAAACTCAGATTCAATTCCTCTAATCCGACGTAATTTATCAAACCTTAAAAGCGCAATTGAAGGAAATTACCAGCATCTGGCAGACGAAGGCGGTTTGACCTACAGGAGCGAGAACGAACTGCAAAGCGGCAGTGATCAAAGAAGACGAAGCCATCTGCGCCATCAGAACCGGGCTCGGGTAACGCAATGGACTATCTCCATGGAATATCCCAACGCATTTCTTTCTGGCGCGGCTGACGCAGATCCACTGCTCGTCCAGCGCCAGCGCCAATGTCCCGTTCGCCGCTCGTGATACACTTTGCAACATCATCGATTTCAAAGTCGGTTTCGGCTTCGCAGCTTCTCGATGATCTGACGATGGCTGGGGAAGAAGAAGAAGAAGAAGGTTGAGAGAGCGAGCGACGAAGTTCTGCGGAGGAGAGGAACAAGCGGGAAATTTGAGCTTCGATGGTTATGCTAAGCTCCCCCATTTTCTGCTCTAATCATCCCCTAATTAATTAACATACTAATTTAACCTAAGCTCAAAAATCACGACTTCTTTCGTAACACTAAACTCTAACCAATTATAACCTAAACTTCTTTGGTAACACTGTCTCTTTTTGAGTTATAAGAATGAATATATATTATAATCGTCTGCTCCTTTTATCATGAAATTTTTAAGAGTTTTTAAAATGAGAAAGGATCCGTTGATAAAGGACGATAACAGCAGTTAGGCGGACGACAACACTTTCTATTTTAAAGTAAAAATTATTCCAAGATGACGAACGAATTTTTATTAAGACACGAATATAATTAGTGACCGTTATTAATCGAGATGATTTGCATAGTTGGTGATTGGGATCTTCATTTATAATTGTGTCGGATATGAGAATGGATATATATTTAAATATTAATTCAATATAAATAAATTTATATATTAATTTGGATTAAAATACGTAATTAAGTTCTTAATCATATTTATTTAAATAACTTCTAGTCTGCAAATTCAACGATTTTCAGGGTGGGGGAGATTTTGAAATTTGGATTTGAGTCAAGCTTCGGGGATCGAGCCGTTGAGCTTTTCTACACATTTTCTCTCAGAATCCGCGGCTAGGAAATCCGTCCGATTCTGCGTGAAGGGTTGGAGGAGATCTTGGCGATTTGGAGATGTTGTTTCTAGGGCACAAAATGTGCAGATTTGATTGAGGTGATTTGGTGCGCATTTCGAGGAGTTTGAGGGTGTGGATTTGAAGTGTGTGCTGGTTTGAGTAGATGGAGTTTACTGAAGCTTATAAGCAAACTGGCCCTTGCTGTTTTTCGCCCAATTCGCGGTTTGTAGCTGTTGCTGTTGATTACAGGCTCGTGATTCGCGACTTGCTGTCTTTCAAGGTATGTCGTTATACTGTGCTTTTGAGTTTGTTAGGGTTCAGGATTTAGAATGTGAGCAGCTAATTGTGTTGAGAAGTAGAAAGACTAGAGAGAGGAAATCGGAGAGTGTGTGAAGTGTGAAATTTATATTTTTGAGGTGTTTCCTGTGCAGGTAGTGCAGTTGTTTTCATGCGTGGATAAGATAAGCTACATTGAGTGGGCGCCGGATTCGGAGTATATTCTATGTGGGCTGTATAAGAAGCCGATGATTCAGGCGTGGTCATTGACGCAGCCTGAATGGACTTGTAAGATTGACGAAAGTGTAGCTGGTATAGCTTATGCTAGATGGAGTCCCGACAGTCGTCATGTACTTACAACTTCAGACTTCCAGCTGCGCTTAACTGTATGGTCATTGTTAAATACGGCGTGTGTGCATGTGCAATGTCCGAAACAGGGTACTAAGGGCATCTCATATACTAAAGATGGACAATTTGCTGCCATTTGCACAAGGCGCGATTGTAAGGATTATGTTAATCTACTATCTTGTCAAACTTGGGAAATCATGGGCGTTTTTGCTGTTGATACCTTGGATTTGGCTGATATTGGATGGTCTCCTGACGGTAGTTCGATTGTAGCATGGGATTGCCCACTAGACTACAAGGTAAATCCATACACTTTTTTTCTGAACAAGATTCGGAAAATTGACACATTTTCCCTGACAATGAAAATAGCTAGAATTAATGATTACATGATAGATATCTTAAAAAGCTTGACCGGAGAGTTGAGAGATTTTCCGTGCTACCGCGGAAAGAATGAAAACCTTATAGCTGTGTCATGCTGGCGTTTCAGGTTCTAATTTACTCACCGGACGGTAGGTGTCTCTTCAAGTATCAAGCATATGAAAGTGGATTAGGGGTCAAAAGTGTCTCCTGGTCGCCTTGTGGACAGTATCTTGCAATTGGTAGTTATGACCAGATGTTGCGCATTTTGAACCACCTGACATGGAAAACATTTGCTGAATTTACACACCTATCCACTGTTCGTGCTCCATGTTATGCTGCTATCTTCAAGGTTATTAACTTCTTTTGCCTGCAATGAATTGTCATATACTGCTTTTGGTGAAACTTATCGATGTTTAATCTCGTGATACTGCAGGAGGTAGATGAACCACTGCAACTGGATATGTCAGAGTTAAGTTTGAGCAATGTTTTCACACCAGGCAATTCTGGTGAGCAGCAAAAATGCACGTTATGCTTGACTTATTTTTTAGCAGCTTTTGATTGGATTTAGTATTCAAATATATTACTTGTCGCGCCAGTTACACTTTTGAACTAGCAAAAATACCATTGCATTGTTTTTCTCAGCTTTACTAAAATTATCTATCGACATTTAGCAGCTTACTTGCATCTCTGGTGTAATGTCTGTGTTGTTGTTACTTCTATTACATGAATTGGTAGATTATTTGATCGAAGGAAGAAAATCTTTAAGGGCGCGAATCTGTTTAAGATGTTCTCTTAAGTTGTTGTATTTGAATTTTTTTTCCCTGAAGTATTTTGAGCAGCTTTATTCTTCAAACAACTAAAATGGCATAAATATGTAAAATGTGCTTGCATTATTTTGGGAATGAACGTTCTGTCGTCATTGTTTTTACATAGTCTGCATTCTTGTATTCACATCGTGATCTCATGTTCCCCATGTCATTTTGAAGATGATGCTTTGGATGTGCACCACACGGTTCGCTACGAGGTGATGGAAGTCCCCATCAGCTTGCCATTTCAGAAGCCTCCTGTAGACAAACCCAACCCAAAACAAGGAGTTGGTAAGCTCTTTATTTTTATCCCTCTCGATAAGTTTTCAGTAATATGTAGGACTCCAACATAATATCCCGACATAGATTTTCAGCATGTTATTTAACTGCTTCAACCAACACTAAGCATCTCGCAATATATTAACAAGTTGCTGTGACATTTCAGGTCTGGTATCCTGGAGTGCAGACGGGCAATATATTTGCACTCGCAACGATAGCATGCCTACCACTCTTTGGATATGGGACATTAAGCATCTCGAGCTTGCTGCAATATTAGTACAGAAAGATCCTATCCGCGCAGCAGCTTGGGACCCTACATGCACCCGTATTGTAATGTGCACCGGAACTTCCCATTTATACATGTGGTCTCCATCCGGTGCATGCTGTGTTAATGTCCCATTGCCTCAATTTACCGTATCAGATCTGAGATGGAATGCAGACGGAAGTTGCCTTCTCCTCAAAGACAAAGACATGTTTTGCTGTGCTGCTGTCCCTTTAATGCCCGATGAAGACTCTAGTAACTACAGTTCTGATGATTGAAGGTATACCCGCTTCAACCCCTGATCTGTGAAAATGAAGCTAACTGCCGGAGCCTTGATTCGTTCAGACGATGAATTACCACTTTTACAGAAGCTTGATCTATTAGAAGTACCTGTATCGAAAAAGGGCATCCATCTGTTGAGTTGCTGCATAATGAACCTGAAGACTGAATCTGTACTGAGAAACAGGAGCTGAGCTGTAAGAACTAAGAAATCTCTCTGAATTGTCTGTCTCTCCTGGGCTATATATAGATAGACCCAATGGCTGTGATTAGCTGGAATCAGAGTCACAGATGGAGAGCAACCTCATCCATTTTGGAGCATAAATACCTTTGAGCAATCTTAATTCAGATTTGTGTTGTTGAGGTTGTAATAGTGTTTTGTTTGTTCTTCTCCTTGATTCCTTTGTCTCTGCCTCTGGCTCTGTTATTGTTCTTGATCAATAAGGAAAGAGGGGATGACAGGAGGAGGCAGGAGATGCTCACATTGTGGCAGCAGTGGGCACAATTCAAGAACATGCAATGACAGAAAAGGGCGTGTGAAACTGTTTGGTGTCAAGATCTTGGCAGAGGACATGGACAGAGAGAGTCATCATCTTTATGATGAAAATCCTGTGAAGAGGAGTCTCAGCATGGGGAATTTGGCTTATCACCACCAGCTTAATAACCAGCATATGTTGATGCAGATGAGTATCTTAGACAATGGCAACAATGATGATCATCATCATGGGGATGATGGGTATCTGTCTGATGGCCTGACACAGTACAGCTCCAGCAAACCGGACGCCGGTAGCCGGAGAAAGAAAGGCGTGCCCTGGACTGAGGAGGAGCATAAGACGTTTCTGGCTGGATTGAAGAAGCTGGGGAGACGTGACTGGAGAGGCATTTCAAAGAACTTTGTCCATACCAGAACTCCAACCCAGGTTGCTAGTCATGCCCAGAAATATTTCATGAGACAGCTGTCTGCAAAAGACATGAAAAAGAAGAAGAAGCGTCGCCTGAGCCTGTTTGATTTAAGCCCCACCAGCCCCTGTGCCTCACCCCTCCATCAATCTCCTGTAAGCCTGGTCTCCCATTCTCATGTTTCATTCCCAGAAATTTCTCTAGTAATATTTGTGTTGTTTCACAGCCTCGGCCACATGCTGAGAATTTCAAGAATGGCTCCAGTGATTCATCAGAGCATTTTGATCTCCTCCAAGCTTTCCGGGGGCTTCCATACATGGTAACATTTAAGTAGCAGACTTTCGATAAGAATTCCACTCGGACTTTGCTCTCAATACATTTGTTTCTTTGATCAGCAGAGCTGTCATAGATCAGATATCCCAAGGCTGGAAAACTATGCAGATAATGAGAATCTCATGAATTTGAATTCACCGACCTCTGTTACTCCCAGACAAATTGATGACACAAGGTTACAACTTGGGTTGCCTTCCTTTGCCTCATCTAAAGCAGGTTTGATGTCTTCAATGGTGGACGACATGTTAGAGCTCAGGATAGCTCTGCCTGTGGGACTGCATTCAAAGTAACTTGGTTCCACCACCCACCTCTCTAGTTGCTCAGGTTTGAAAGTC
This sequence comes from Umbilicus rupestris, assembly GCA_963678935.1. Classification (NCBI taxonomy): domain Eukaryota; kingdom Viridiplantae; phylum Streptophyta; class Magnoliopsida; order Saxifragales; family Crassulaceae; genus Umbilicus; species Umbilicus rupestris. The sequence continues at coordinate 660,711 of OY787610.1, forward strand.
AGATCCTCTCCACCTAGAATCTCCCCTAGCAGGTCAATTCATCAAATTTTCTTTTCTCAGGTGGCAGAAGAGCTTGGAAATATTAGCTTACCATATGCTAACAAACACCTTTACTTTTATCTCCTGTAAGTCAGAAAGTAAGCAACAAATGCTGCAAACAGGTTTCATGAAATGTATGATACAAGGAAATGTGTTACTTTAACTAGCAAGTAAATGAATGAGAAAGACTAGGAGTTTACAGGACTGAAGGACCTCCTTATGTCGCTTAATTGTATAGCTCCTTAAATCTTCTACATGCTTCAATGATATTTTCTCTGTGACCAAAAGCGCTGACCCTAACAAAACCCTCACCGCCAGGTCCGAAGCCACTGCCTGGGGTGGTCACCACATGAGTCTTCTCTAAGATTTCGGCAAACACATCCCACGAGCTTTTCCCAGGGAAGTGAACCCACACATAAGGTGCATTCTTCCCTCCATATACTTTGAAACCAAGTGAATTGAAAGTATCAACAATGATATTAGTGTTTTCTTTGTAAAAACCAATCACATCACCCATAGCCTGCATGGCAGAATATTGAATTAAAAGCCAGAATAAAACAAGTAGTTGAGATATTAATCTGAACATGACGCTTAGCAAATCAAGAAATGATGAATGATATTGACCAACCTTAAGGCCTTCGGGAGAAAGACATGCAAGACCACCAGCTTGAGAAATGTTGGATGCACCATTAAAGCAAGTACAAACAATGCGATTGAAGTCCTTGGCAACAGGAAAGCCATCTGAAAATAGCAGTTGCTTAGGAACCACAGTCCAGCCGAGACGAACTCCAGTGAACCCAGCATATTTGGAGAATGATGTTGTCTCTATTGCAACCTGTGCCATCAGATGTGGGGATGAGCTCAAACGCAAAAATAAGGATGCGTCCATTGCCTTTTACAAATAATTGAGACTTGCCTCATGAGCCCCTGGAATCTCAAAGATAGATCGTGGGCTGTCATCTGAAATATATTTAGCATATGCTGAATCATACACAAGGATTGACCCATTGTCTTTTGCAAACTGTACCAACTGTTTGAGCTGATCCCTTGATGCAGAGGCGCCCGTTGGATTGTTTGGTGAGCAAAAGAATATGACATCTGTTCGGGCAACAGTAGATAAATCAGGAAAGAATCCATTCTCAGGTGAGCACCTCATGTATTCAATGTTCTGGTATTTTCCAACTTCACTTGAATACTGTCCAGTTTGACCCATAATGACACTTGAATCGACATAAGCCTACACAGAAAAGCCACAAGCAGCTTTTTAGTTCATCCTGTCGTACAGAGATACACTCCGAAGAGTCATCCAACCATTTAATCAAGAAATTGGTAATGGAAACAAATATCCATAATCAACAGGAAGAAGAGTCATCAAGTTCAAACGAAACATGGGAAATGGAAAACACTACCTAAACAGACCAGAAAACTAATGAAGTCTAGGGTTTTTGACTATGAATATATAACATAAATCTTCAAGCAGTTTGATGTTCAGAAATCAAAATGAATATTTGAGATCTTTACGAAAAACATATTATTCTCTACAGAATCTAACCCCATGCATGAGCATTATAAGGCTCATAAGTGAAGTCCTAACGTCATCAGCAAACTCAAATCCCCATTTCGTTATAACAAAAAGCAAAACTAAATCAGCATTTTCGAAGGATGGAGGAGTTAATTACCGGGTATGAGGGGTCTTGGCATGCCATTGTGACATCAGAACCAAAAAGAACCTGCAATAAGAGACATGAGATATTTCAGTATCCATCTGCAACTAGATTTTCAGGTGCCATGGTTGTGCTAACTGACACATTCATCGAGTTTGAGCAGAACAGTTAGTAGACACTATACTGTCACCAAACAGAGGTGGACAAACCTGAAGTCGAGATATGTCACACTTGGCGCCATCAGAGACAAAAACATCATCATCGTCGATGCCAAGATCGCCATAAAAAGTCGAAGCGATTGCAGCTCTCAAGGCCTGAAGATATGACAATGAAATTAGAAAGTGCCGCTATCATCAATAAAAAAGAAAACTAAGAACAGTGTAGATACTTGAAAGGGTTACTTACTTTTTCACCTTGTTCAGCTCCGTATCCACTGTAGCCCTCTAGAGTTGACAGAGCAAATGATCTCTACATAAAGTAACCCCACTTGGTGACACACTTAAGAATACAACATAGAACATACCGAAGCTAAAAAACAATTTCCAAGACAAGTTTCAATCAATCATCATACAATTGCCATTGCAGAGGTTATAACTTCAGGAATTGGCTCAGTTGTGTCGCCAATTCCCAGGCTGATGACCTTGGCATCTGGGTACTTCAACATGTGAGCATTCCTTTTTCTAGCAATCTGCAACAAATTAAAGAATACATCAGATGCCTCATTTCCGCAGAAAGCCTCACAACACGTTATTAAACTTAGTAAAACAAAATTCCTTTAAACAACCGACCTCCGGAAACAAATATCCTGCCTGAAGTTTCCCCATGTTTGCATTGCGAGAAACCTTGGTAGTAAAAGCTTCAAGAAAGGAGAAACATACTAGTGTCAAAATACACTTCCAACAACTAAGCTTCGCTGCTACTAACAATCAATCAATTACGAACCAGTCGGCGCAGCCGCAACGCATTTGCAAACTCGGCAGGATTTCAACGGAACCGCAACTTTCCGAGTTCTGAATTGGCAAGAAAATGAAATATGCATTTAATTCAGTAATCAACGACAAAACAAGAGGCCAGCGCAAGCAGAGGTATATGAATCCAGTTGTACCTGGAAGTGAGGCTGCTCTGGTTCAAGAAAGCAGATGAGGAAGATGAAATTGAAACCGACATCGACATCGCCTCCGCTGAACTGCGCAGATAGAGAGAGAGAGAGATGATTGGTTTCAACGCAGCGGGCTCTGACACAATGCAGCAGAGTTGATGAGATGATGAAGAAGAAGACGATCACATAAGAAACGAAGCAAGCAGTTGCGTGAGAGCAGAAAACCCTAGAGAATTACGTTGTTTGGTCGTGACACGGTTTGGGCTATTTGGGCCTCCACAGATGGGTTTTATAGGGCTGCTGCGTTGACCGTAGTCAACGGCACAACTTAAGCAAGCATGCAGCAAAAGAGAAAGATCTGAAAACGTTGATGTCTCCTGTACTTTCAGTTATGACTAAGATCTGATAGAGATGTAGCAGTTGAGGTATACTTCCATGTCAGGTCATGGAATAAGCTCGAGCAAATAGTGGATGCTCTTGTAAAGGAACTAATCAAATGGACCTCAGGATCGGAAAGAATGCTCAAAGTCCAGGAATGGACTCGAGGTTGTATTGCTGGGAGGCTGCTGAGGAGGCGTTGTTAGTTTCATGATTCTTCTCTTCCGACTTTGGTTTCTTGAGGGTCTGAAGATATGTGTAAGATGCACTGCGGGAGGAAGGAGGCGCGGGATTGCTTATTCTACTGGCGAGGAAACGACGGATCAGACTTCTGAGGAATGGGGCCATCGTGTCTGGCTCGTGCTCTAGGAAGTACATAATTCCACCCATGCACAGGCAGAATAGTGCCACCTGCAACGACATGAATCAAAATTATGTTGCTTTTATTTGGCAAATAACAGCACGCATCTAATAGTGTACCTCGGCATTCTTGACATCTGGAAGAATGTGACGATTAACCAGGATATACCACAACGAATCTGCTGCTCTTGGCAAAACATACAGTGCTAATTCCCCACGTCTAGCTTTCTTCTCCAGAAGCACAGAAAGGGCAGCAATTCCACCAGAGACCCAGAAGACAAGTTTATGGTCTTTTGAAGCCACTTTTCTGTGCAAACAAATAACGGCCTGCAATTCCCAAAATAGCCCATCGGTAAATTACACTATATGAAGTAATCGTGCATGGAGAACATTATGATAGCTTATGCTTACCTGAAATATTCCAACAAACGCAGACAGAAAGCTTGTTGAACGAACAGCATTCTTTAGAGCATTCCAACAAATATGAGCTGGGGCATTCATGAACTACGAAACATGAACATTATCAGACAAAATCAATGAATAATAGAATTGGCGAACAGGCAACAAAGGATAATCTGGGTAATACGTAGGCATGAGGGAAGGCATGCCAAATAAGTAACTTTGATCTCAGGTTGGCTATTCAAAAATTCTCATAACTTCAGTTACCAAATGATAAAAGAAAAGTGGCTACTAATAATTTAAATGACAGAATGTACCTTTTGTAAGTGCAGCACGACAAACGGAACAAAAGTCAATGAGAAGTAAAGCGGGAAGGTTTTCCGAAATGTAGCTGACGCAGCTTTTGCATTATGTGCAACACAAGAACTTGTGTCCGGATGAATCATTGAACAAGGAATTATAGAGGGAAACTCTTCCAGTTTTATATTTTGAAAACCCTTCTTAGTTGAAAGATATGCGGACAACTGGGCAACATCTATCGGAAGTCCTCTAGCACAATCTCTCACAGCTTTGTATACAGGTTTCGCAACAGGCCCAGTTTTCTGAATAAAATCTTGGTACGATTTTGGCAAGCTTTCAGGACGCATCACAAAAGCATACATCACCTGCAAACATATTCACATGCCTCTAACTAAGTACAGCAATTCTGTTTCAATAGTCAAACAAAAACATGTGTTTTTCAATAAAAATGCATTTAAAGAAACCAAGGCCCTCATCCAACCTGCGCACATGCAATGGAAAATAGTAAAGAGTCCCCGTGTCTCCAGTGACTTCCCCAGAGATGGAATTTGTTTTTCGATTTTGCAGAATTGTAGGCACACTGATCAAGAAGAGAACATGTAAAGGGTACAATCAAAAGCCATAAAAATACTGACCATTTATTTTACTGAAACAAATGAGAGACTTATGCACCTGAGCTAGCCTAACCAACAGATATAACGCAAGAGTGCGCCTCCGGTTTCGATCATCTAAAGCCAATATAGATAAACCGGCAATAGAACCTGCTAAAATTCTGCCCCATCAACCCCTTTAAAACAGTTATACACATGGAATTGGCTAATATCTCAAAAACATAAAATGTTAATAACAATTTTTTTCATAAGCCCAGTGTATGACTGCTGCCAACAAAAAGAAACTTGGAGATTCAGTACTTACGCATTAATTGGCGTTTCTTTCTTTCTCCATTTCCTCAATAAGCATCTAAGTGCATGATATGACCCAGTAAATCCCCCAAAAAGTAAACCAATACGACATGCCTCTTCTCTTACAATCAAATCCTTCTCCGATACAAGTTGCTGCAAACATAGAATAACATTGAGGAAATCATATACAAATACCTTGAGAAAAATACCATGTCATAAGGTGCTACTTTATTAAGGATAGACACGGTCTGTACAACGATAATTAAGTTGTGCCGCTGAAATGCATAACACAGGCTTCCTCACTAGACATGATCACTTTCACCGGTTCGCAATCCTGGCTATTATGACAAAGGCCATAATACAAAAAGCAACATTTTAAATCTGGGTCGACACTGATAAACAAGGTAGGAGTGTACAATCAATCTATGTATACCCAGTACCCACATTCCATCAATGGATGAACTCTTTCTGGTGTATAATAATAAGTAAACAGCTACTCTGATTAGAAAATGCTGATACAAAATCCAATCACAAACAGAAAACCCTAGATAATCCAATCACAATCAGAAAAAAAAACGCACCACAAATCCAAACCAAACCGAAACAGAAATGCACGAATTCAATCCACTCAAACATCACAATATACCTTAAGATCGAGAATCGAGCCATACGACCTTCCTCTCGCAAGCTTAAACGCCCTCAATAAAATCCCGACCCCAACTCTAACACCATACGACAGCAGAAACGTCTGGCACAGATTTCCGATCGCGTTAGCGACACATGAATCATCGGCATGATGGCATGGAATATCCAGCCCCTGCGCAACCCGCATCTGCCGTAGCTGTAACTCCTCCAACGCCTCCCGCAGCCGCTCCTCCGCCTCTCGGAGCCGGCTCTCCGCTGTGACGCCGTCGGAAGTGTCGGAGGAGGCCGGAGCTGGCTTGGAAAGCGATGTCATTGTGTTTGAGGGAAAGCTAGGGGAAAGAGAGAGATCAGAAGCTCTTCCTCTTCTTCTGCATCTGCTTTGCGTTGCGTCGTCTCAGTGCGCAGGATAAGGAGTTGCGCCGTGTTTGTTTTAGATTCATTTAATTATATATTTTTTTAGAAAATTTTAAAATAACCTTAGATCTTTTAATTCTAAATGTCGCACCATCTTTTTTTTTTTTTTTAAACAGTCTGAATCTTTTAATTCTAAATTTATAATACACCACCACAATCACTAAGCTAAAATCGCACCATTTCGTAATGGTAAATTATATATAAATCTTGTTTTAGGTTTTAGGAAAACATAACCCTCTAGAATACGAGACGTGCATGATTTATATAGTAAATTTATAAGCATACTTAAAACCAGTAAAATTAAGTATTTCAGTAAAAAGAGAGAAACTCCTGTCGGTGTATTTTTTTATCTTTATTTCAAGTAAGCATGAAATTTGAAAGGTACAGGGAGGTAAAAAAAAATGGGGCAATTAGGGGGGCATATCCCTTCCATTTAAGGGTACAATGAAAACAATGGATGGAGGCAAGGGCAGGCAATCTCAGGCTTCCCAGCCTCTCAGGACGGTGGCTCGTGCAACGCGGTTGACGCCGAGAGTAAAGGCACCCATCCTGAGATTGCAGTGGTGCGTCTTGCACATGCCTTTGATGTTGAGGAATGCCCGAGTCATGTATTTTTTCAGCTCATCGTTCACTTTCTCCTCGTCCCACATGAAACCTTGGATGTTCTGCAGACATAGGAAAGTTATGTTTTAGTCCATTTCTCGACCATTTTCAGGTTTAAGGAAATGTTGGGCGTCAGTTACCTGAACCCATTCGAAATAGCTCACAGTCACCCCTCCGGCATTCGCGTATATGTCGGGGAGTATGATGACACCCTTCTTCGAAAGAATCTGCAGTGAGAAGTATTTTCATGCTTCAGAGCTCGAATTCTTCATATTCGATAACATGTTGAGGGAGCGAAGGAGTTTGAATTACCTCATCCGCCTCCGGGTCAGTAGGATGGTTAGCAGCCTCGATGATGAACTTGGCCTTCACGTCCGCAGCATTTTGCCTTTAAGAAAAAGTTAGTACAGAAAGTGAGAAACTGTCCGGACAGGAGAATTAGACCTGTAAAAATGGGCTCACCTGCTGAGAACTCCGCCGAGAGCGCAAGGGATGAGAACGTCGCATTCATAGACGAGGAGCTCATCGGCCTCCATGACAACTCCGCCATTAAAGCTGCTCAAGGTACCAGTTTCTTCTTTATGCTTGAGCAGAGCTGGAATGTCAATCCCATTTGGGTTCTTGATGGCGCCTGTGACATCACTCACAGCGACGATTTTGGCACCTTTTTCGTGGAGGAGCTTCGCAGCCCAGGAACCCACATTTCCAAACCCCTGCGCGGATTGAAACTCTCAAACTTGGAAAAGAAGAAGATTATCAAATGTAAGTCATGTTCGCGCCGTAAGGAGAAAATACCTGGATGGCAAAAGTCAAATCCTTAACAGACTTTCCATGCTCGGCGAGTAGAGCTTCTGTAGCGTACGTTACACCTCGCCCAGTTGCAGCGTCGCGGCCAAGTGATCCTCCAAGGTCCTAAGAATTCATAAACACGAGTCATTTATGATACATTGTTGAAATAATGATCTGGGTAATGCTCGTTTTCACAGGTTGCCAAATGTGCTTACAAGGGGCTTTCCGGTGACAATTGCTGGCGAGTGGCCGTGGAACTTAGAGTACTCATCCAAAATCCACGCCATAGTCTGCTCAAATCAACTCATGTCAAGCTTTCTATAGACTGGCAATGTTACATCTTAAATCAAATCAATGAGGATTAAGTGATCAACCTGCGCGTTGGTGCCCATGTCCGGAGCAGGAACATCCGTGTGGACTCCGATAAGATCATGGATCTTCTGGGTGAATACACGAGTAAGACGTTCCAGCTCACTCAAGCTCAAGTCCTTCGGGTTGCATCCAATCCCACCCTTGGCTCCTCCATAAGGAATGTCTGCCACAGCCGTCTTCCACGTCATCAACTGAGCTAGAGCATTCACCTCATCCGGCTCAACCTTAACAAAACAAACAGCTTTATCAAAATGAAATCCACAGTTGGAACCACCATTCAATCACCAAACAACTGTTAAGCCAATCCAAGAATCAAATTCATCAAAGTCAACAAGTGAGCATCCATTTTCGTGACTAACAGTGACTCAAGTTGAACATCAAGGCATGCCCCATTAGGCCGCTAGAGGACATTAATCCTTGATTCATATCCAGACTTCTCACAATTGAGACAAATTTAAACTACCTGCAATGAAGTTAGAAGACATTATTATACCTCAGGATGATATCTGATCCCTCCTTTCATCGGCCCACGAGCATTGTCATGTTGCACCCTAAATCCAACATAAGACGCCAAAGAACCATCATCCTTAGGAATGGTGCATTCCACCTGAAACCACAGATCAAATGTCAATCTCCAACCCAAAAAAATCAAACAAAAATTCAAGAACCAGACAATGGAACAGCAATCCACGTCAGACAAAACCCCCAAATCCTCCACACAAACCAAGCCAAAACCCAACCCTAAGACCCAATCCAAGCCCCAAACCTATCTCAAAACCCCAGTTGACCCCACCAACCATCTCATCACGCACCTTAATCTCCCTAAACGGAATCAGCAGACTCTTCTCGATCTTCGAATCAAGTCCGAGAATCCTAGCAGCGTTGCGGAAATTCCGGTTCGTGGCTGCAAGCGCATTCATCTTTCAACCACCTAGCTACAAAATGAAACCCCTAAATCAGCACAACCGCGTGCTCGGCGATCGAATCGGAAGAAAGCGATATGGATTTGGGAATTTATAGAGGTTGGTAGGGCTTAAATCTGCTTGAAGTAGATGGATAAGAACTTGCGTTGTGATGAAGCGACGAGTGCTGAATTTATACATGCGAGGAAGATGAGGAGAAGCGATTGAGGGGGTTGGAGGCAGAGATTGACTAAGCTTTGATCTGCAGGCGTCCATTGGAGGCTGGCTGACCGAAGCAGCGAACCAGAAAAGCTCGTGACAGCGCCAGCTCAGATTTATTCAATTTTTTAATAATAAAAGTCAATAAAAGTTAGTCCTCGAAAACTTAAATTCATTCAATACAAAACTATTTTCAATACGCTAATTCTCCTATTTGTCTGTCCGCACATGGCTTGGTTTGAACGCGTTTAAGACATTTCGTACTCGAAATATGTTAATATGTATCTTAAACGTTCGTACAAAATTAAAAATAAATTTCATTTCTAAAATTACTTTATTTCTAATTAGCGTCTCGAAACGCTATCAGTATCAAAAATATCGTCCTAAAAAAATCAAATCCGGAGCAGTCAAGTCAAAAACAGTCATTTCACGTTAAATTGCAATTTATAGGGGAATAATTTGTGATTAGAGCAATGACAAGGCCGGTGGCCATGTTTGAAAAAATGTATCACACCTGGCGCTGACCGCATCCCACCTGTAGCCCTTATCTATCAAAATCAAGTTTATTTATTTATTAATAATAATTATGTGGCGTGAAAAATGCGTTTACGTTACCAATCAATTCCAATCTTTTTTTCTCGTGATTTATTTCTTTTTTCAAAAAACATTCGTATAGAAAAGAGATTTAAATTGAGAAATAGTTTTGTTCTCTGTCAAACATTGTCATGAATTTTATTTATTGAATTTTATTAAAGTGAAAAGTTAATATTAATTTTAGTGGCCTGCTTATTTATTTCAGGAGAGAATATTAGAGTCTATCAATGAACAATGTCAATCAAATTGATTGAACTCAAAATTGAATAATAAAGGATAAACGCATCGTTTAAGTAGAATAATGTGCACCATAATAAATGACATAGATTTGGTACAGACAAGATAAAGACAAAGATATCAAAAAAGTTGCTATGAATTATCTTTATTTCACATTTTTTTTCATATTTTCTAATTATGAATTCATAGAAAAAAAAAGTTTAGGATCAAATTGCAAATTACTTATTTACAAAAGAATGTTGAAAACTATTAACGACTTCGATTGACATTGAATTACAAAGGCCAAGGGACTAGATTTTAACTTTTAAGTAGCTGGCTTTGGAATTACTAAATTGCCCTTACCGCAATATCTAATTACAAGCAGAAAGGACACCAAATGAAATTACATAAACGACGCCGTACGTCTTTAGGCGCTTATAAAGACACCCTACAGAAATATAAAGCATATAAGTTTCGAAATATTGCAGCTAAGTTCTACATTGTCATGTAAATAACGTTCTAAAATATAACATCTGATACGCGACCATCTAAATATTGGAAGGCTTACAAAAATTTCCGTTAACAAATAACATCGATGATCATGAAACCTTGATCGTTGTTCGGAATATATTTTATCGTGTAACGAATTCGAGATAAAAAGATTTCTGTCCGGAGAATTTGTTATTCATAGTTTTGTACTATAGTTATTATCTTGAAAGGTTGATTGTGTTTTATTGAGTCACATGGATGTTTTTTCATCATTTCAGAATCAGACTCACTCGAATAATTAATCAACTTTTTTTGATTGAATACGAGATTGAAGTTTAATGAGAGCGAAATAAAAATGATGACATTTTAAATATGGAAAATAAAACAATATAAATTTAATTTAATATACATGTCAAAAGTATGTAGTATTGAAAATTTAATAGTAAAACAATATAATTATGAATGTTACAAGATTTCTACTTTCAGGCTTTTTATTAATTTAATTTACTTTTTTTTTTAAAATCTTATACTTTTCATATTATACATTTCATAACAATTAAGGCAACAAGTGGATATTGTCCCAAAAACATTCTGGTAAAAATAAATTAACTTAAAAAGTTGTCCATAAACTACCTTAACATATTTACGATTTTGCCACAGAGGCTCCTGCTATAAACTGAGCCTCAATGCTGCAGAACGACCAAGCTGATCTTAGGAGTTACAATTCACAGCCATGAGCTCAAATGAGGGAGTTCATGAAGAGGATGAGGAAGGGTATGTAGCGGAGATACCTTCCGATGACGAGGCGGCGATGAACTCTGTCAACTCCGAGATGCCCGAGGAAGATACAGTGAAGGTCATTTGTACCATCTTTTGATCCCATTCGCAATTCTGTCCATTGAATCAACCCACATTGCTCAGTTTTGGGATTTTGATGCTCAGGACTTGGAGATGATCCAGAGGCGGGTGGAGGAGCTTGAGCAGGAGGCGGAGATTCTGACTGATTTTAAGGTATGCTTGCTGCATTTCAGTAATCTTGGTCCTGTAATTTTCGGGTAATATCTTCTGTATGTACAGTGGAGGAATCATCTGAATTCTCCGCGTCGCTGGCTGAGAAAAAAGAGGTGGATTCCAGGTCAATCTACGTTGGAAATGTGAGTTGCCATGACCGGGATATCAACTGATCAGTCACCATGTAGCTTTTCCTGGCTTCCAGTATCCGTTAGCAGATTATTACCATCCAAACAAATCCATCATTCTCCGTATCAAAATACACAGCTCAGTATAAATACCTTATTCTGTCCGACATAAGATGAATCTAGCAATAGTTCTCTTCTTGATCCTGTAAGCCACTGAATCCGGTACCATTGCAGTTTTAATGGTGCATCAAAACCTCTGCACCTTTCTCCAGCCCTTTCATAGAGCGAATATATGCTCAATTTCATGGAACTTACGCTATCATTTTCCTTCGCTCTCCAGCATTTTATACGCGAATGGTTGGACAACGAGACCGGTTGCAGAACCTGATGCTATCCATTCCTGTTCTAATATTCATCCTTGGCATCAAATCCCTTTTGGGTAGAAAATTTATAGGCTTAGATCAGTTGCATTCAGCATAAATCTTCTTTAGTCCAACGCAGGCCGCCATATATTTCCTCTGCAGATTTCCAGGTGCAGGAAAATAAAGATGGTGCTGGTAACTTGTCCCTGGTGCAATACAAAACAGAAAATCTCTCCAGGCATCATGCTGATTCGATGCAGTCAGTGTCAGACTAATTTCCGCGTCCCAGACTCCAGTTTGGCTCCTCTGGTCCAGCACGGGCGCAAGAAGGCAGTCATCTGCGGTATAACTTACCGCAACACTAAACATGAGCTCAAGGGATGCATCAACGACGCCAAATGTATGAAGTACCTGTTAGTCAATAAGTTCCGGTTTCCTGAATCATCCATCATCATGCTCACTGGTAAATTTCTAACACACTTCAATGTCGTCGCCTTCCTGCAAAAATAAGGAAACTGATTAGGATTTATTTGCAGATGAAGAAAGGGATCCACTGAGGTTACCTACAAAGCAAAATATGCGAGGAGCTTTACACTGGTTGGTTCAAGGATGCTGGCCTGGGGACTCCCTGGTGTTCCATTTTGCTGGGCATGGTTCTCAGAAAACTGACCGCTCCGGTGATGAAGTGGATGGATATAATGAAACCATATGGCCCTTGGATTACAAAACTCAAGGCGTCATCTTGGATGATGAGATCAACTCAGCTCTTGTCAACCCGCTTCCTCCAGGAGTTAAACTTCATGCTGTTATTGATGCTTGCCATAGCGGCACTGCCCTGGACTTGCCATTTCTCTGCCGGATGAACAGGTTGCAGACTGTTGCAGATATTCCCCATGTATAATAAAATGATCTGCTGATGTGCTCGATTTTTTCTGCAGGTGGGGGAGGTATAAATGGGAAGATCACCGCCCTGCATCCGGTGCGTGGAAAGGAACCAGCGGCGGGGAGGTCTTCTCCTTCAGCGGCTGTGATGATCATCAGAAATCTCAAGATACCACGGTAACTGTAATTTCCTGTACTCCATTCTGCATCATAGAAAAATTTATATGAAGCTCAATCTTCATGTTTCGAAAAAAATCAAGATAAGAAATCAGAGGAAGAGTTATTTACCCAATCTGGACAGCAGGCTTTGTCCAAGCATGAAACTACAGGAGCGATGACTTACGCGTTCATTCAAGCCATTGAGCACGGACAGGGAAGCACCTATGGTACTTTGCTGAGCTCTATGCGATCCATCATCCGCAAGGCTGATGCTGTCACTAAGGCTACTGATATAATCTCTTCTCTTCTCAACTTAATGGCCCCAGACATCGATTTTGCTTCTGCTCAGGTCTGCTTTCTCACATTTTCAATTTTCGCCAACTTGCTCTTACCATGTTCTCATCATTCCCTGAACATCTCAGGAAATAAGTACCTGTTTCTTATGCTTCATGAACCAGAAAACGGACAATTACCTGAACATGTTTCTAACATGTGTAACTGTTTGTCCCCATCCAGGAGCCCCAGTTAACTACCAACGAGCCTTTCGACGTCTACAGGAAGCCTTTCCTCCTCTGAGCTTCAATGTTCACCTGCAACATTAATCCTCCAAGAAACTCATGAGTCTACTCAAAATTCCACTTCCCAAATAAAATCAATGTAATCCATTGCTGAGCACCCAGCAAATATTACGGCGAATTCCTTACCTGTTGCTTATACCTCTGATGGATGATAGAACAAATTTAATACTCAGATCTGTCATCAAAATCTGCAATCAAATTTTTAGATTTCCAGTTTTGGGTGCTTCCTGGATCTTGCTCGAATTTGTCGGTTGACTTGGTCTCAATTTTCAGGTCAACGCCTCACCAACATGCCTTCATTAGATCTTTTCCCTAATCTGAACTCTTCCCACACTGTATCTTCTCTCCATCATTTAGTCGGCAACATTTTCACATATTCTCCAGCCTGCAAATCCTCATGTACATCTGAAGAGTTCATCAATTTTCCTGGAGATTATTCATTCAAAAGGAGAATAGATTATAAAATACCATGTTTCGATCTTGTTGAGTTTCCTCTCCAAGCATTTGGATCTGCCTGCTAACATCCATGGATTTGTTAGTCAACTGTTCACATTGTCACGCAGCATTGCGACTGCCACAAGGGGCAGCGTCGCTCCGGTGTGTCATATGCCAGACTGTGACTCAGGTGGCTGTCAGCTCTGTGCCGCCATTGGATCACTTCTCCAGCAATCCGATCAGCAGGATGCCTGCAGGGTACCTGCAAGTCCATGGTCAGAAACGAGCGGTGATCTGTGCCGTATCATATAAAAAAACTAAGAATGAGCTAAAGGGCTGCGTCAATGATGCCAATTGCATGAAGTTTATGCTGATCAACAGGTTCAAGTTCCCTGAAGCATCCGTTCTTATGCTGACCGGTAAAAAAAAATACCTTACCGCTCTTTCTTCTCTCTTTTTTCCATGTCTTTAACGCACATTTTTGAGGCTGCTTTGTAGAGGATGAAATTGATCCTAACAAGATACCCACAAAGCAAAACATAAGACTTGCAATGTACTGGCTGGTCCAAGGCTGTCAGCAAGGAGATAGCTTGGTCTTCCATTTTTCCGGCCATGGTCTGCAAAAAAAAGATCTCAACGGCGATGAAAGAGATGGGCTCGACGAAACCCTCTGCCCGGTAGATTTTGAAACACAAGGAGTCATACTTGATGATGAGATTAATGACATTATAGTACGCCCCATACCTCATGGAGTTAAGCTTCACGCCATTATTGACGCTTGCCATAGTGGCACAGTCCTTGACTTGCCATACCTGTGTAAAATCAACAAGTTAGTCCCAGAAGCTCAATCTACCATTACACACTTTGTCGTGGAAATTTACGAGTAAATACCTGTCCAGGAAAGGAGGGTGTGCTTGGGAGGACCACAGGCCAAAAAACGGAACATGGAAGGGGACAAGCGGAGGCCATGTCATTTCTTTCAGCGGCTGTGACGATGATCAAACATCTGCAGATACTTCAGTAAAAAATTTAGTAAACCTCAACAGCTTTAAGTAGCTAAAGTAAATAAAACTGGTTGTAAATTTTCAAACACTGCAGGAAATGTCTCAAGGAACTACAACAGGAGCAATGACATATTCATTCGTCGAAGCAATTGAGCGTGGCCATGGAGGTACCTACGGCAGCCTCCTGACTGCAATGCGTGCAACAATCTACGATTGTCTGAGCCAAATCATGGGTCACATAAATGTGAGTAGTAGCAGTGGTGGAGAGCATCATCGCCTCACAGCCATTCTGACCATGTTGTTGAACGGTGGACGTATTAGCAACCGGGCAATACAGGTATTCACACACTGTCAAAAGCAGGAACTTAATAAGTCTTATTCGGCAAATCAGCTAGTTTGAACTGTAAATGCTTACCTTACCTCTTGTGCACCATGAATGCAGGAACCTCAGCTGACGGCCAGTGAATCATTTGACGTGTTTGCTAAGCCCTTCTCCTTGTAAATGCGTTCCTATTGTTTCATGCTTCATACCCTTTTCGAACACAACATACTTTCGCCAAGTTTTCTTCCATTTCTTGCTTTACCATTTGATCAAATAAATTCTTTTCGACCCTTTTTTAGACTTAAATTCTCAGCCAAAATGTACAAACATAAATCACATGATAACACCTTAACATTTATACTGTATTTTTCTTCAGTTGAACTCAATCCGAATGGATTTTGGATGAAAGAAATTCAATCAGGTAACAATTACCAGAGCCATGAGGACAAGTTCTACTTTTGATCAACCAAGAACAAGTCAATTATCAAAGCACAAAACAAACAATTGGACTCCAGTCCAAACAGAGCCTAACCTGGTTTAAAGCTATCCTCGCTATCCGTGTATCCAAACGCCACCCTTCATCCACGCTGCGCTAATTCCAGAAAACAATATTGTTTTCTGGTTTTGAGACTTCCATGGCCGCCGCCGGTAAACCAATCTCCGGCGCCGCTCACCGGCTTATTTGCCAGCTTCATTCCGATGTCCGACGCTTCTATGCATCTGTTACAACAATCAAAACCAAGGTGGAACCAGACGCTAAAGTGAGGAAGAGGGAGAAACGGAAGAAGAATATCACCACTCACAAACCCAAATCGGCCGACAAAGGTTCCGACTTGGTCGCCGGAGCGGACAGCAAGAGAAATCGTGTTGTTAGTTTGGAACAGAAACCGAGTAAGAACCCAAAGTACACCGACAAAGCACTAGCGATATCTCTACTGATCAACACCAAGCCATGGAACGAGGATCTGGAGTCGACGCTATCGTCGTCGTTCTCAACTTCTCTGTCCAAAACCACCGTTGTGCAGACGCTCCGCCTCATCAGAACCCCGACCAAGGCCTTGAAGTTCTTCAACTGGGCTCGGGACCTCAACAGCTCGTTCCACGACGACAACTCGTACTTTTTCATCCTCGAGGTTTTAGGACGGAGTAGGAATCTCAACACGGCGCGTAACTTCTTGTTCTCCATTGAGGAGAAGTCAAGCGGGTTGGTGAAGCTTAAAGATCGGTTTTGTAACAGCTTGATTAGGAGCTATGGAAAAGCTGGATTGTTTCAGGAGTCATTGAAGCTGTTTCAGACGATGAAGACGATGGGAGTTTCGCCTTCTGTGGTGACTTTCAACAATGTGTTGTCAATTTTGCTGCAAAAAGGTAGGACTAACTTTGCACACAAGGTGTTTGATGAAATGCTCGGTACATATGGAGTGACCCCAGATGTGTATACCTTCAATATCTTGATCAGAGGGTTTTGTGTGAACTTCATGGTCGATGAGGCTTTCCATTTTTTCAAGGAAATGGAGGGGTTCAAGTGCGCGGCGGATGTTGTAACTTATAACACCCTTGTTGATGGATTGTGCAGAGCTGGGAAGGTGAGGATCGCGCACAATGTGGTGAAAGGTATGGTAAAGAAAGGATGCGGTTTGAGTCCTAATGTGGTGAGTTATACAACTTTGGTCAGAGGGTATTGTAAGAAGGGAGAGATAGATGGAGCTTTGGGTTTGTTTGATGAGATGGTTGGGCAAGGGCTGAAACCTAATGCAGTTTCGTATAACACGCTTATACAAGGGCTCTGCAAAGCGCAGAGACTTGATAAGATAAAAGAGATTCTTGATGGGAGTGTGAGTTTTGGAGAGTTTGTTCCTGATACATGTACCTTCAATACATTGATGAATGCACATTGTAGTTCTGGAAAGTTGGATGAAGCACTGAAGGTTTATGAGAAGATGTCGGAGTTGAGGGCTAGGCCGGATTCTGCTTCTTATAGCATCTTGATCAGGGGTCTGTGTCGGAAAGGGGATTTTTTGAGAGCTGAGGAATTATTTGATGACCTTTTTGAAAAGGAGATCTTACTGAATGAAGATGGGTGTAACCCTCTTGCTGCTGCCTATAATCCAATTTTTGAATATTTATGTACGAATAAGAAGACAGAGAAGGCCGAAAGAGTATTCAGACAGCTATTGAAAAGAGGCTTACAAGACCCCTCATCTTACAAGATATTGATCATGGGACGATGCAGAGAGGGTCAATTTGAAGCTGCCTTCGAGTTGTTAGTTTTGATGTTAAGACGAGACTTTGTCCCAGATGCTGAGACTTACGATGCTATTCTGAACGGATTATTGCAAAACAAGGATCCTCTTCTAGTTCACCAGGCTTTGGAGAAGATGCTCAAGAGCTCTCATCAACCACGAACTTCTACTTTTCATTCTATATTATCGCTGCTTATAGAAAAGGGTCACGCCGGGGAATCTGCAAGCCTAATAAAATTGATGCTAGAAAAGGACATTAGACAGAATATCTATCTCTCAACTGATGCTATGATCTTGCTCTTCAGGAAAGGGTTGCACGACAAAGCCTATGAAACCATCAGACTGATTTATGAGAATGGGTTCTCAATTGAAATGGATAATCTAGTTGAATTCCTCTGGCAGCGTCAAAAACTGTTAGTCGGATATGAAATTTTGCTATTTAGTTTAGAGAAGGATCAAAGTGTGAATCCCGATTTGTGCAGCAGATTCATAAGTGGTCTCTGTAAACTCGGTAAACTATCTGAAGCATATGGTCTCTACTGTGAATTTCTCGAGAAGGGAAAGCATCGTCAGTTTAGTTGCTTAGAAGAACTGAGGCGCTCCTTGGAGGCTGATGGAAGAATGCTTGAAGCCAAGTTTGTGCACAATAGAATCCCCAAAGAAGGGAGGAAGGATGAAATAGTTTTGCTTTAACCCCAAAATGCTCAGGCCCCGTGTAAGGTTACATCTTTTTATTACACTCATTCTGTATGATGCTATGAAGTCTGCCATTGTCTCCTTCGTCTGAAATTGTTGGCATACATGAACACTATATTTCTTTCGTATATTAATTTTGAATTATTTTTTCCAGGTTGAAAAATGGTTGACTGCCTGAAAACACTCGCTCACAGTGGTAATGGATCAACAAGATTCAAGTTCACCACATTTATTTTAAGTCCTAAGGTATTGCTCCGTCTTCTGGCTGCCCATCACTCGTAATTGTTTACATTACCATATCAGTCATACAATGTTCATTGCCCCTGTATACCAGTTTCTTTGGATATATATATAAAAGACAAATGCTTCCTGATATGCAAAATAAAAACTTGCCTGATTCCTGGTTTGCACAATGGACTAGACTGGTGAAAATGGAAGTTGCAGTTTGGATTCTCTCAAAATATATAATCATTTTTGCAGTTTGGGCAGCTGATGAATCCATTAGATTAGTATGTTTAGATCTCGCCTCTTTACACTGTCAAACTGTATGTTGCTCTACATACCCGCTGGATTATACACGCAAATAATTTATATAGAGCATTCATCATCTGTTTTGTTTTCCCTTTGCCCTGTTGATTACTCTTATCAGTCTTATGCACTTCCCAAGTCCCGGAATATTCCCCAGATGGTCATGTGAATTCTCATTTATAAAAGATGCTTGCAGTTTCTGATTCCAAACTAGTTACTCTCTACCTATGCTAAATTTCATAGATATTTTCGAGTATTGTTTCCCTTAGTAACTCTTTTCTTGTTCTCTATCAGTTTTGGTCCCAAGATCCCGCCCGCGCATATAAATCATTTGTGAGAAACAATCTGAGGTTCACATTGCTCTTCCCCCAAGGCCGCGCTCATAAAAATGAGAAGGGACATTTGTGGCATGCAGTGCATCACATCAGCAAGTTAGAATACAAGGAAAATCTCTGAGAGCCAAACCAAGGCTGTAAAGAGTAAAGAGCCAAGTAGAATTTGTGATAAAAGTTCAGCATACAGGTGAACCTCCTGAATGGTGGAAATGCCAAATTCAGCTACAGTTTTTGGTACTTCTCACAAAATTAATGGTATGGATTACTTGTTGAATTTCCTGTCTAGTTCAACTTTTGCAAATGAAAAACTGAGATTGAGATTTCAGGAACAACTTTCTAATTAAGCTGAGAAAACAGAACTTTGATTCCTTGAGTCTGGAAAGTAGATAGAAACAGCAAAATGAAATGTAATTGTTCTAAACAAGACAGTTTTTTCACTTCTTTTCCTCCTTCTCAGCCTCTGCAGCCCTTTTTTGGCGAGCACCAAGATGACGCTTGTTGGTCCTCTCCAGACGGAGCTTGTCATAAGCCTTGAATGCCTTCATTTCACTGGTGACCTTCACAAGCTCCACAGTAGGCTTCTCCCTTGTAATAGGCATGTATGCGCCTTGGAGTTGAGTAGCATTAGCCAGCTCCTCGGGCGTGGAATCCCCGGCCTGAAATAAACAAATCCAGTCATCAGAAGTTTGCAGATATCATATTGAACTGTTAACAAATGGAATTTAAGAATAGGAATTGCCTTGGTCTTGCGAGCCTTTCTCGGGAAGATGACCAATTTTGCCTTGTATGTCTTCAACCTTTGGACATTTGTCTGAAGACCCTCTAGGGAACTGTTCCTTCGACGATGGTCAACAGAGATGCCGATTGTAGGGGCAAGCTTTTTGGGGATGCCGGCAGCCTGCACAACACAGTTAGAAGTTATAAAAACAATCATGTAAACAATATCGACAGCATTGCTGCAAAGATGCAAACAATATTTGAACTGCTCGTAGAATGAAATTCTAACAGTTGAGATTAAGCGATTAATGAATGGTAAACTTGTGCTGTGCGAATTAAATCAAATTGACTTTTATGGGTACTACTTAATTGTGACTATGAGACGACACACAAATTGGTACCTAAAGGTGGGAATAAGATCTAACCTTAAGCTCCTCGAGCGAAAATCCCCTTCCAGCTCTGACCTTCATGTTATACTTGAGAGTCTGCCCATGAACGACCGGGCGAAGAGGACCAGAAGAAGGTCGGGGAAAGATCTTCACCGCCTTTTTTTGCCTAGCTAATTTTTTCAAAAAAATAAAAGGGATTGAGACACATTCTAAGATGTTGATAATGTCGGAGAATATTCATCTGTGAGATTAATTGCTAACCAACTCTTCTCCTGTTCTTCCTCGCGGGCTGATTGAACCACGTCTTCACGTAGTTTTGCCAATGTTTTTTGAAGTGCCCGTTTGGGATAACATTATTGTGCTTAACCATGATTCAACTGCACATTATCCGAATTTCATAGAAAATCAATTACACCGCCTAATCATCAATTCAACCAATTTCAACACAGAAAAAAATCAAATCCTTGAATTCAACTCCACGCAAATAACCCAGGATTTCCTATCTAAATCCAGTAACTTAATTCACTCTTCTTTAGAGTCCCACTACCTAAAAATCTTAACCTTAATCAAAATGTCTGCAACATCTGACCTAATTCACATGACTCGGGAAGTTCATCAAGCTTATCAGCAACACCAAGGTGGAACCTTTAGCTAACACCAAACCCTAAAATCTTAATCAACATCCAACCCTCGTCTAAACACACGATTCACCGACACAAAATCATAATCACACAGACAACATCGTTTCACAACTTCCTACATCTCAATCTGGCATCAACAGCCAACAAAAAATAACCCTACAACAATCCAAAACACCCAATTCAAAGTCCGCACGGTAGGGCAGGAAAATCAAGAAAAAAATCCAGATGACTCACCAAGAGGGAATCGAGCACAGCTTTGCAGGTTTCTTCAGCAATGGCGGAACTGTCGACTAAATATGAGGAACTCTTGAATTCGAGAATCTGAAACCCTAGCTTGCCCATCAACGGCCCAGATCTCTTAGCGAGTCAAATGGGCCTTGATGACGAGAAAGCCCAATTATACTCATCTGGCCCATTTGATTTTCGGCCCATTTCGCTCCATCACTCTTCTTGCACTGAGCCAAGGCGACAACTGCGATCATCGGACTCTGGAATCCACGAAGGATTGCGTTTCGTCGAGCGTCGAGTTAAGTTCGTGTTCAGCTCAGTTTTCTATGTTGTGTGGAGTTTTGGCTTTGTAGTCAACAAAACTGCTTGAATAAGTATTTGATGATTTGTGATGATTCGGTGTTTGATCGAGAGTGTTGGATTGCTTGTGGATTTACGGATTTTGGGGTTTCTGGAGTTATTTGGTTTAGCGGCTTAGGTTTTTTGCATTTTAGAGAGTTGATTTATGTGGTAATTCTGTTGCCACCATTTCTAGGGCTTTTTGATGAACTGCTGAAATACGAATTTTTTTTTACAAATGCCCTTTTTGAAACTTCAGTTTCGCCAATGCCTTAGTTGTGTTTGGGATTTCACGAATGCGCTCTTTTTAAAAGACGCATTGAAATCAGTATGCTCCCTAGAATATTTTACTTAGTATCGATGATAGTTTTATATATCAATTTCCATAGAAACATAGATTGTTTCGTCTCTGTATTTTGCTTTATCCACATCCTCTTGCTTTGCAGCACTTTTCATCGTTGCCCAAGAAAGACAACTGCAGAATCGGCAAAAGATGATAGCTGAAGGTTGAGAGAATCAGAATCAGGAGTAGAACCTGGCAAAGAATTATAAGTCATGACCTATTCTTTCCCTTCTTTTCTCATGCCAGAAGGCTATGATAATGGCTTCAGAAAGTATCCCTTTAGCAATTTTTCACAGAAGGGGTTGTGGAACTATTGTGTCATTTGGCTTGTTTCATTAAGGAGAGCACATTGAATAATTCTCAGTCTGGAGATGGCTTCAGGTTAATACAAAAGGCCAAGTTAAAAGAAGTCTTTGAATATATGCAGTTTGTGAAACTCCACAGCAATCGGGACAAGTTGCTCTGTGTTACCACTGAACTTCCTAAACTCTGGAACAATATCTATACACAAGAATCATGGGGTATACTGACTATAGGCAGAGCTTCTCCTTTCACCGAATGCGGTTCAGGTTGGCAAATGGCTCTGGATTTGATTTTGGCGCTGCTTTAGCTACTTCGGGCGTGCCAAATACATTCCAGAATCTCAATGTCTCGTCTCCTGCAGCAGACGCCACTGTACACCCATCTGGGCTCTGAAAATTAAAACCAGCATGACAAGAAAAATAAGTAAGGCAGACAAATTGGCAAGCTGTTGAAATTCATCTTCATGTGAAGAAATGTGGTTTACCTGGGCCATGAAGAGAACTCTGGATGTATGGCCAGTGAGCTCAGCCATCTTAACCATGGAAGGATATTTCCATAAAGTAAGCTGGTTCTGAGTAAACCCATGAGAGCTCAGCAGCTCCCTCTCATTCTTGTTCCAAAGCAAAGCACAGACCTGAGACCCTGTATCAACAGAGTTCAAGCATGCACCAGTATGAGTGTTCCAGAATTTGATGCATCTATCTCCACCACCTCCACCAGAAGCTAGCAGATTGCTTTGAAATGGGCACCAGGCCAGTGCTTTAACCGCTGCTGTATGGTCCTCCATCCTGTGAAGCCACTGAGTCGGGGAGCTCGATGAAGCTACTGACCTATCCCATATGTGCAGAAGGTTGTCATTTCCACCACTGGCGAGTTGATTCCCAGAGCCAGACCACTTCAGTCCACAAACCTCTTGGGTGTGTCCTCTGTATGTTTCTACTATGTGTGATCTGATCCTCACGTCATTGTTCACAATCCTTCCATCCATGCCGCCTGTCGTCAGAATCTGATTGTTCCAGGCTAGAGACCCAACTCTTGATTGGTGAGCCCCTTTCAGTGTCCTCAACTGCAAGAATCAATCAACACCTGTTAGCCACAACCTCCAGAACTCCACACTTCAAATTTGACCAAGATATGGATTTTTACACAAACCTGTCTGTTTGCTGTGGAGTCCCAAAGCTGAACCTCAGAGTTATTCATCCCAACAGCAATGTGGCGGCCGTCCGGAGCCCAACTGACACTTGTAACTGGACCACTGTCATCATCAAGAGTGACCAGTTCTGAGGTGGATCCATCATTAGCATCCCAGAGATACACAGTGCTGCCAAGAGCAATAGCAAGCACATTGCTACTGCCCCAGTCCAGCAAATTCAGATAATAATCGTCCACAAGGTCAGGTGCATCCAATGTCCTCTCAGAGCTCTACACCACACAATTCAAACAATCAGCAAACTCAAAGCCGGAAGCCATCTCCAAACTGCTCAGGACTGCATGAACAAGATTGAATCCCAACCTGAGGAATGTGTCTTCTGGCCTTGACAGGCTTTGACTGGTTGACAGAGGAGAAGTCCTGAGGGATCAGCTCCACAGGAGTTGGCGGCTTGTTCTTGAAAGCAAGAATGCGCGGCCTGTTCATGTTGAAAGTCTCAGCCAGTTGCTTCCTGTATGCATCTCTGGATGGAGAGCTGACAGCATCATTCTCCTTCACCTTCCTTCCATCTGTTAGCATGTAATGGGCATAATCAAAGTCCATAGCCGATCGGTTTGGTATGAACCTGTCCAGCTAGCCAAAACACCACAGAAACTCAAGTCAATGACCCAGATCAAATCGATAGGTAAAGATTCAACCTGATGAAACCCTGCTTACATTTTCTTTGGAGGATTTGCGCTGAAGCATCTGCTCCTGGAGCGGAAATCTGGACATGTTCTTGCTGGGTGTGTTGCTGGTGTATCCTCCTGCATCCATAGATTCAAAAACAAACAAGAAGAGCAACACAGCAATGTAAAGCAAAGAAAATGATTAGTGTGAAATCCAAGAATGAAGATGAAGCCTGCAAAACAGATTGTAAATCCAAATGCAAGAGGACTGGAAACAGATTCAAATTGCAGATCAGAAGGATGAAGATGAAGCCTGCAAAAACAGATTGTTAATCCAAATGCAAGAGAGGACTGGAAACAGATTCAAATTGCAGATCAGAAGTCAGCCAAAGTAATTTTCTCTAGAATGGAACAAGCGAGCGCAGCAGCCAGGGTTGAGAGCAGAGAGAGATGTTGGCAGAGACTAAATACGCATAGATCGATCGAATTAGGGTTTTTTTGTTCGTGTGTTGGTTCAAGAGTTGTACTTTTCCATCGTTGTGTTTCTCGGCTAACGGCTCTATTTTTGAAAAAGAGCCGTTGAATTTTTCCCACTTGTTGCACTATTCTTGCTTTTGCCAGAAAGAAATAATCTTTAGCGACGAATTTTTCGTTGGTAGTAATCTGGCATGATGATAAACTCTCCTGGCAAAACTCATGTTGAGTTTAAGATACATCAATGTCTAGCTGAAACTACAAGTTATCAACATCAAGTTTACACCTGCACATTCTTCTACTTCTGTAAAACAGCGGCACATTCTTCTTCTTCTGTAAAATAGCACGATGGGCTGCAAAAAGACTTCTCCGGTCGTGGCCGGCCATGGCTGATCGCTAAACCAGGCATTTGAGGTTCCTGCACTTCTTGTGTCGCAGGGCCTAGTGGGTGTGATCCAGTGGTTATTAACATTGCCTCTGTCATCTCATCTTGAAGGATGTTCTTATGGCTGGCCGCTTTGTGCAGGATTCGAAGAGCTCGAAAGGCGTGAGCCGTTTTCTCGAGCCTGTAAGCCTCCTTGATCTGCCGCTGGCTCGATGACATGGACTGTGCCATTGCTCATGCCTAGAGCGATTTGATTGGGGTCCGATGGATGAGATGCTATCACAATAGGATACACATTGCCACTGCATCAATATCAACCATTCAATAATTTTCTCAGTGAGCTTCCATG
The DNA here is from genome assembly GCA_963678935.1 of Umbilicus rupestris. NCBI lineage: Eukaryota > Viridiplantae > Streptophyta > Magnoliopsida > Saxifragales > Crassulaceae > Umbilicus > Umbilicus rupestris. The sequence continues at coordinate 685,764 of OY787610.1, forward strand.
AATTCCCTAAAACTTTCTTCAGAGTAAACTCACACATACCTCACTGGAGAAGGGATGTAAGCCGATGGTGCTATTCTGCAACGAAGCCTCAGCCCCTCCTCCACATCAAATATTCCAACAGCCCCGTCGCAAAATGCAGCATATGCCAGCAAGCCATCGCACGAATATACTGCACTCGAGATTGAAGCTTGCAACGAGTCCTTTGGGAACCACTAGAGGATCATATAAACAACGTTGTCGTCAACTAAAGTGCAAATCTCATGGCATCGTTAAAAATGTATAGTTAGCTTACCGAGCGTAGACATTCAAGATTGCTGTCGTAAATAGAGATTTGGCTTTCGTGGATGACCAACAGATGGGTTTGATCATTGTGATACTGAACTTTAGTTTCTCCGGTTGGGGGGACTGAGCGACTTGTTAGCGTATGAATAAACCGTGTTTTCTTCTTCTCCCATTGATCGATGCTCCATAGGCATAGCTACAGGCGTAAATATCATCATCAGCCTTGCAAAATTTATTGAGATAAAATTTCACGAGGGAGGTACGCACCTGCGCATCATCCCCTGACGAGACCAATGAGTTCAGAGATTGCGAAAATGCAAGACCTGTAATCCGTCTCTGGTGCCCCTGGAGTTTGACCCCAACCTGAAACATGAGATGTGCGACGAAATTAATTTGGGTGATAGAAAAAGCTTTGCAGCTCAATGTTATAGGATATTAGAACATCAGGAGATTTTGTCGCCAGGGTAATGAGTTTAACTGAAAATGAACGGCGTTGACGAATGTGAAAGATGATTAAAACTGACCTCATCGATTCTGACATTGTAAATATGAATAGAGGAATCTTCCATCCCGACAGCAATGATATTATTATCCTTGGGGTGGAAAGCGAGATAAGTGGCAGCCGGAGGCGGAGGCATAAATGTTGTCATGGCCTGAGAATCACAACTCTCAAGTAAAATCGTATAGAAGTGTTAATGTAGTAAATGGGCGAGAAAAAGTGACGATGATGCACCTTAAATGATGTCATGTTGAACAGTGAAACTTTGCCTCCCGAAGCGGACATGACATAAGAATCATTTTTGGATAGAGCCATGCAAGCCGTGGACTCCTCAGCAGGTGTTGCCTGGTTTACGTCGTTGGTCATGGGAATTACGCTTGGGGGTTGCCATAGCTGAGGTACGACGCTTGCAGTGGACTGAAAGTACCCAAAACATGCCATTTTTACCACAAGTGTGACGCCAATTTTGAGGTTAAAAACAAGCAGAGTGATGTAATTATACCTTCTCGGATTGGGTCCTATCATTGTGCGGCCATTTCCAAAGCGTATGGACAGCATTGGAAGAGAGAGCAAGCAGAGATAAACCAGAGTTGGTGTATATCAATCGCACCACCTATAACATAAAGTTATTTAGAGAAAATTTGTCACATGGCCACGACAGGATTTGAGGATGAACATATTGAGGCTGTGTAGCCTGCCCCAGTTATTGGTAAAAACATACCTTGCTTGTAGCCTCAGGGTCAGGCAGCTTAAGAGCATTAAGCTGCGTAGAATCGAGAACCTCAGCGAGTTTCCAGCCTATGATCTTTTCAGCACCATCCATCGTAGCCTGCCCCAGATAATAATGTAAGCTCACAAAATCATGGTAGTAAAAAATATGCACTGCAGTAAAACAAGCGGAACTGTTGAACTCACTATATTACTGGTAGAAGCACAAGGTTTTATTCTATCAGGCCGTTCCATTTTCATGGCAGCGGACGAGACAGGTCCCACAATATTACCATTACCAATCAGCGGCTGCACAATGCCAGTAAAAATTCCAAGGGAATTACAACAAGTGAGTAGCATGCAAATCAACATACTTGTTTCCAGCAGAGACATTTTTTCGCTAGGTAGCAAACACATCACCAGGGTAAAAAAACATTGATGTGGTTTTCAAGATGAGACCGATGGGAGAAAAAGAAGAACTCAGAAAACAAATTGGCGTACCTTAGAGGTAAGGGCCTCAGTTAGCCCTCGATTTCCATTACTGTTTCTTCTATCCATGATTTTGATTAAGCTCATGCCATCGCTGTTTGCTAAAATTTTGATTACGTTGTCGCTGGTTGTGACTGCCAACATGGACCCATCTTTATTGAATCTCAGTCTGGGACTTGCCTGCAATCGAAAAAAAATCTAAATTGTGCGCCAATCCCTACACCAGAGAGAGAGAGAGAGAATAAATCTTAACAGGTAATCCACCGTCGGCATCAATAACAGTCAACATGTTTGTATTATCCATGTCCCAGAACTTAATCTGGAATTCATCACCAGCAGCCAAGAAGCGGTCCCTTGCTGTGTCGAACTGAACAACACCCAAAGAACGTTTCTTGAAACCAGAATATGTCCTTTTAACGGCTCCTTCACTTTCATTCCACTCAACTAGATGGGACTCGCCTTCTTTACTAGTTCCACAGGAAAAGAGCCTGAGAAATAACCGGATCATGACAAATATTATTTCCTATCATTGAAAAAACACGCACTGTCCTCTTAAAGATTTGATAAAAGTAAATGAAGAAAAGAGAAAAAAGTTCGATTAACGGGGAATCTTATACCTTGTACCATCTGCACTATATTGCATCATGGTGCACCATTTACCAGGGGCGTGATAGTCCACTCGAGATCCCAAACAGTCATAAAGCCAAGCCTTTATCTTTCCGTCAACAGCGGTGGAAAAAATAAACTAAAAACAGTATAACTATGAAAATCAGTCACCGAGTTAGGAATACCTATAATCAGCATAGATAATAAAATGTCCATTAGAAAATTCATCAACTACTAATCTGTATATATATATGTCAAAGAGCGTCATGACGAAATTTGCGGAAAAATAACCTGGATGTTCTCTTTGTAATGAGGGCAGATGGAGTAAACAGGTGCCTCGTGTCCCTCAAAAGTATACATCCTGCGCCCAGCTACAGCATCCCACACCTGACTCTCACGAAATTTATCTGAGAAACAGTAATCGCAGTTTGAGAAATTAAGTTGTGAATATTTCTACCTTTATTAATTTATCATCTCCACAAGTCACAATGCATAGTTGCTTATTGGGATGAGCGAAGGCAATATCATTGACACCACCGACGTGAGCATCAATCTGATGAATAGAAGAACACCAATACAGTCATCGCAGTGCCCGTCACTGAACTTAAACTAAGAGCATCTACATGTGAATCATATACCTCTAAATGCTGCCGTAGATCACCAGTGGAACTGTAACTATATATCTGAGCTAAATGTTTGGAGAAGGCGACGCCTGCCCAAAGCAAAATATAATCTCAAATCTAACAATCCATTTCAAATGAATTTATGATCTACAAGTAATGTAACTTTTACCTAGCATCAACAGAAAAACAAACGAAATAATGAACATACAGAACTCGATAAAAAACAATCTGATAACTAATATTTACCAAGAATAAGACCATCCGGTCCCCAAACACATCGATTCACAGCGACTGCAGCATCACTCAAAAGTGCTGTCTGACAATTGCATTAGGTTAATAGTGGATATCACAAAAAAGATACAACACATATTTACCGCAGATTACAAAGAAAGACGAATATCAGCATTTACGTTTATATTTGATCAGTTTAGATACAGTGACATTCTAAATGTTGCAGTGGAATAATCTGGGAAAACAGTACCTGAAAGGCCTTTGAACACGTCGTAAGATCCCATACTTTAAAAGGCTTATGTGAAATTCTTTCTCTAGTTCCGACTTCCCAAAGACTAATTTCACCCACATTTGTCCCAACTACAGATAATCAAGTGAATGATTCAGGCAAGCCGGTGTAATGGGCTACACCAAAGAGCACTTATATGATTAAAACCAACTTCCACAAGAAATTTTTAGAAGCAGTATATCCTTCCGTTATAGACCTAAGAGAATAGTTTGGTGCTGCGGATGGAAGTCCATGCTCATGACACTGGATCCTTGATTAAGGGCTCGCACGACAGTTTTTGGGACGTCATCTGTTGAATAAGAATTTGAAATGTGCGCTACACCAGATACAGACACCTGCACGCCATCGGCTAAATTAATAGATTCTACACTATTGCTACAGTCATGCTCTTATGTTCACATGGTATAAAAAATGACAACCCTTGGACAGTTAAATCATTGAGCTTTTATTAAAAATACAATACACAGAATTCCTACCTTGTCAGGTTGTGCCATCGGAATTCGTTTCATTAATTGCTCCGACTCGACTGATTGATAATCCATGCCTGCAGCTGCCGTAGGTGTTCTTTGATGTTTCAGAAATGCACCTACAAACAGTAGGTAATGATAAAATGCAGCGAGCAAATATGTTTGGAGTTTGTAGTAAGCCAAGCTGCCATTAGAAAAATGGAAAACACAAAAACTAACCTGCACTCGGAGAATGCAAGAGACTGTGTGGTCCAGGTGCCATTACGGTATGAGGTAGAGGACTATTGTTCGACAGCCACCCAGAAATAGCACCCGGAGAAGGGGAACCAACTGGCTGAAACGGCTGCAGGATAAATCGCATGCAAGCATTTATCATTAAAAAAGTGATTGAATTTTCAGATGAAATTGAATCGTAAGCAGGTATTACTAACACTTTGAACGCCCAATGGGTGAAACATTCCAGCCTTCAGAAGAGGTCCTCCCAATGGGGTGTTTGAGGGAGGAGTAAGGCGAGCTCCATTCGATGCAGCACATGAGTGGTCAACAAATAATGTTTTGATATCAGGATTTGGACGAGGATTCTTACACAGCTGATGTTGCCAATTCAAACTGGATTTACAAAACAGTTACAGAATTAAGAAATCGCCGAAAGTACAAGTATGTCCAACATCAGACACTATTTGGCATAGAGATCCAAAATCAATATAAGGCAAAGTCGAGAAAGACTAACCTCTGATTTATTAACGTTCTCAACCGAGAACTTTTGAAGGATGGTAGGGTAAGCTTATCACGAAAGAGAGGATTTGCCTCGATAAGTTTCTTGAGTTCCATCAGCATGATGTTCCTCGCCGATTTTGTATCCCCGTACTTGGAAAGCTGCTCATTTTGCCTTATAACCCAAAAAAAAAAATCATATAGTAAAAATCAGGAGGTCAAAATTATTCTAAGCTAATAGAACTGCTGTCTGGTACCTGAAGTTCTCTAAAGTGAGCAAATGTGTGATCTCCTTAAACAATTCTTCATTGAAGGAAGCGAATATTTTGAGATCCTTTACTAGAATTTCAGCAGCATTTGCTCGGTCTTGCCTGATAACAGAAGCAAACTCGTAAAATTCGCCAACGAATATTATCCATGACAATTTGCTTCGATCTTTGAGAGTAAATTGAAAACGCACCAGATAAGAACTCAAGCAAATAGTTCGAATAATTAAATTCTATCAGTAAAACATAGCATGGGTGGGCACTTGTGGCAAGTTTAAACTTTGATATGAACATTTCAGATTTCAAATAACATCTTGTGATATTCGTAACTGAAATGTGAAGGTTATATTAACAATAGATACGGGAGTAACCAATAAGCGATCTCACAGAAATTTGATGACAGATCAAAGAAACTTAGATTCCAATATTGTCAACGAATAAACAGAAACTGGAGACTAGGAACACGGAGCTCACCTATCAAGAGCTTCAAGATATTTCTGCTTCCTTATCTCGAAGAATACCTTCATTGAGTAGCGGTTATCTTCTACCTTAGTAAATCCACTCAAGTAGTGTTCCACTTCGTCCCATTCCCCGGCTAGGACTTGATCTTCAAAATATTTCATATTGAAGAAGAAGCTCGATTCTTGTTCTAGTCTACAAGACAAAAAAGTTCAACAATAAAGTCCAAACAGCACTAGCCATCAAAATCAAATTTCATGTCCAGAAAATGCTACTCATGATGTGAAATGTGTATCAAACAGAAGCCTAAATTCCACTTATTCGAACAAATCAATATATACAGTATGCAATAACATTTTGGAAACTCTGACTTACTTGTGAACTGTTTCCTTGAACTTCTCCTCATCCAAGAACTGCAGGATGAGAAACACGAGTTCTCTACTCAGAGAGGACATCGCCCCAGGGGCTCCTAATTGCTCCAGCTCAAAAAGTAGTGTTATCAACCAAATTGTCTTTAACAATGCCCTAAAACTCAGGCCTGCTCCAAATCCACCATCAGACAAAGACTGTCCGTCTTAATACACAAATGCCTCGTTAGCTCAACCCTTCCACACATTGACCAGAAGTATCTATCCAACAACTGAAACATTGAAAACCTGCAAAACAAACCCCACTTCAACAAACATCATATACAAAACAAATTCCTCCTCAGACTCACAAACCCTCCTCCATTTCCCAGAAAAGCCATCCAATTTCCACCTCAAAATGCCCAACCCCACATCAAAACCAACACCCACACACAAAATCAAAAACCCAGAAACTCAAAACACCAGCAACAACAACATCTAGGGTTAGGAAGGGGTAACAAAACGCAGAAGTTCTCACCTTTTGGCCCGTGCTAGTCCTGAATGTCGTCCTTGTCAATCAATTGAAACTTTCTTCTTTACCCAAATGCAAGTAGCATCGAGATGGGGAACAAATTTGTGGGTGCTTTTGTCAGCTGTCTCTTTCCTTTTTCTGACTAAATATATCATCATATAAAGATAGACAGACACAGACACAGACTCATCTCCACTGAAGTGCAGAAAAGAAAGGATATTTCTTGCTATCTATTCCCCAGTTTTAGTTACACACACTCTGACACTTCCCCAGATCCTCTTCTTTATCAGAATTTAAAACATTTTCAATATTTTTGTCTTCCAATTTTTTTCAGACAAATTGGAATATCAAAGTTTGTAAAGGGTAATTTAATGAAGTATGGTTTGTGGGGCTACAGAAAAACTCTCACACAAATGCCCAAGCTGCAATCTCTATCACTCTATGTAGCTCAAAAAATAATGACAGCCTCCAAATGAGGGGTTGCAGGTCACTTGGTCATAAATCAGCACTCCCCCCAATTATGGTTCCCCAACTCCATCGACCATCTATATCTGAAGTTCCCTATATGGCCTTCTAGTTTCTTGGTTTTGTCTCTTGTCACTTTTGCCCTTTACATTGGACATAGAAATTTGTTATCTGAAGGGTATTTTGGGCATCTGAAAGGCAAAGTGGTCCCTAGTTGAAAAGGACAACTTTGATTCCATTTGGGACATGTCATAATCATCCTCGTACGTACACCACTTCATACTTTCACTTTTTATAATTCTACCTTTATTAAAACAAGTGGCATTGTACATGAATAAATATTCACAAATTTATAGAACCAGTCTGGAATTAACACTGCAAGTAAAATCTCATGTATTTATTTACACTGTAACAGCAACACAGTTATATGTGCAACACTACTACTACTATATCTTTAAGCTGCTGCTGATTATAGGTGACATGAAAGCATTAGTTATTACCTGTGGCAGGAGGTTTTACTTACTGCCTGACTTCTACTACATCACCATCTTTGAGTTGTGTATCGGGTACTACCAACTGCCCGTTCACCAGGACCAACTTGCCCTCGAAACCTATACCAAAGGCAGCATCTGCAGCAGTGCTCCCGTTTCTTAATCTCATTATTTCGCCGTGAGGCCAGCAAACTATGACTACTTCGCCTAAGGGGGCTGCAGGGGAAGAATTGCCGTAGGAGATCCCACCTAGGCTAGCTTCTCTGAGGCCTGCTTCGATGCGAAGTTGTTCCTCCCATTGGAGCATTGTTCTTAATAGATGAACCTGGAAAGTGAACGTTTTCATAAAGATTTTCATCAAGTGAAATGATCTAATGAGAAAAGTTGTGAAGAGGGGGACAGATTTATTATTTGTGGCAAGTCAGATAGCTAGAACTGACCTTGTTGTTGATGCTAGCTTCTGAGGAATTTAGTTTATCTGCATATGGTTTGGCAGGTCTTTCAAGGGAGACCGATTCTGAATCATAAGGGACTTCTTTGCCCTCAAAAATGGCAGACACAACACCTCTGTACTCCTGTTCCTCTTTCTCTGTCAAATGAATGACCTGGATAAATGTAGGGAGCAGGCGCTGGAATTGGTCTTGCTGCACAAATAGCATCAAAATCATGAATTAGTTTTGCTGGACAGCATTTCAAAATATTTCTTGGATTGCATATACATCATTAGCTGAAGATTCACAAGCTAAATGTTCTATAGTTCTCAATCACAATGGGCAAAGAAAATCAACTTAAATAATGTAGATATGCCTTATGATATAAACCATCGCGACAGAGAGTATATTTCTCTAAGCAAGTACACCAATCTCCATGTCCTGGTTGGCACCACCAAGCATCTGAGACCTGCATATGCAATCAGAAGGTAATCAACTTTATGCAATTTTATAAGTGAACATATAAAATGCCTCTACATATCATATCAAGTACCTAGGAGAATGATTACCTTCTTATATAACCTTGCATATGCTTCCCATCTTTTTCTTTGAAATGATAATCTTCTTCCCGCTACTGCTTCGGAAGCTTCAAGTCCAAAGCTCACAGCTACCAGCAATTCTTTTCCGCCCTCTTCAACTCTGGACATGCAAATTTGATAAGTAAATATGGAACATTCAAAAGTGAAATAAGAAAGATTTTCAGGCAGGATGACAATGGAAGTATAATCTCACTCACTACAGCTCGGGCGTTAGTTTCAACCAAGCAGGAGCTTAGAAAGATATTATTTCCATATTAAATAGCATATGACTGAACCAAACATCCAGTGTGGGATTAAATCATTCCACTTTATTAGATTCGCTGCACAAATGAAGATTCATTTCTCGATAATGCTGCTATATATGACAGGAAATCTTTTGACCACACCCAAGTGACGATGATATAGAAACGACTAGGATTTCTGTTTAATAAAATTGATATTCATTCAAAAAGGAGTACCCAGACAAAACACTCGCCCAGCAAACACACACACACACACAAAAAAAACTAAGACTATACCCTAAATTTTCACAGACTACTGCAACATTCCCATCCTAACTGGCCAATCTTTATCTAACTAACTTATGTTCCTATGATCAATGATTTCCTTGCGACCTGTAATTACATCAACCTCTTCTATTTTTTTTGTTCCGAATGCTCCAATGAATGCTCCGAACCACGTATGTTGATCTTTGTAGGAAAAAATTTAATCAGAAAGAGATGTGATGAAATTCCTTCCAAAGCCTACTCTAATGGAGGTCAAAAGAAAGAAAGAGGGTAGAGCTAAGAGACGAACTACATGTATAGCAAGCATCCTATCACAGACATGAAGAAATCTTCACCCATGATTGCTTGAATTTTACTATGATAACTGGAATACAGAAAGTCACAAACTTACCTAATGATGACAGCAGCAAGTAAGTGGCTTTTGTCCACTCTAAGTACGGGATGACCTACTTTCAAGAAGCTATACTTTTGATATATATCCTCTCTAACTGCATTATGATTTTCCACCTCACTGGAATGGCATGGTGATGCTTGCAGCTTGGAGCTGTAAGTTCCACCAGTTGTGGGCAACTTGCTTTCGCCTTCTTTGTAAAGCCAATGTGCAGCATGCCCATGCTCAGCATACTCATGCATCCTCTACCAGATAATATTTTCATCACTTTTTGAACATGCAAAGTAAATCAACCTTCAAACTTGATTATTTACCAGTATTCATACCTGCGTTCTTATTTGAACCTCCAGAGGTGCATTGTCTGGACCTTTTACTGCTGTGTGCAAAGACTGGTTCAAACATGAGTGGGAGATTAAGATGTGAATCCAAAAAAAATTTACACATGTTTACATGACTATATTATTCAAATGTCGCGGGATACAAAGTGAACATCAGACCTGGTAACCACTAGGTTTGGGATTAACAATATAGTCATCAAATTCACCATCTATTGGAATCCACATCCTGCAAGTTAAAAAAATATTCACCTCGTTTTAACATATTATTTGACAGAATTCACTATGCATAACGTTTACCATCAAACAACTAACCCCTATGTTTGGTATAACAAGTTAGTTAGAACCATAACACTGGCACACAAGATCATAGACTGGGCCCTGAGAAATCATTCATTATCTAACGAAATCATGATTTTCTTAAGCAACGCTGAAATAATAGAGAAGGATAGGATGCCCATTCGAACAAATGTCCAGATCATAAAGAGAATATAAAACTACAACTAAACATAAAATCACTCGGTCCACAGATTAGTGTTATCCAAAGCCAAGCACATGGTAAAATGGCTAACCTGTGAATCATGTCAAGAATACTGTAGCAGCTTTGTATTGCCGGACCATGCAAAGTGCCATTTTTATCACCAACAATCACTCTCATGGCACGAGCATCATATATTTCATATATACCAATGTCTTTCCGCTTCATCTATATTCAGTCACGAAGCCTTGTCAGCAATGGTGAAATAGAGTTCATAAATTGTGAATACAAACAAGGGTGCAAGGAACATAAGTGAAAGCCCTTGATTATTGCAGCAAGAAGTGAAAAACTCTGTCTCTGGATGTATTATACAATAAAAAAGTTCAATGAAAAAAAAAAGGAGGGTGCATAATGCACAGTGAATTATTGTGCATCAATTTTAAATTGAATTGTCCTACTAACACTGCAATATCCGAAAATTTCGTAAAAGCATGGAAAAACATTAATCTTCGAATATATTAATTGATTCATATTATACCTTGCTATAAACACTATATAAACTTTTGAGGCGACTTGACAACGTGACTTCCGTGCCAGGAACATAACTACAATAGTCAAATGTAAAGATGTGTCAACCAGTTTTATGGAATATCACACTAATGCACGCTATTACCAAGTAAAATTTAAGACTATAAAAACTGAAGATGAAGTATGACGTACGAAGTTGAGATGAATATTTCTCGTTCCAGCATTTCCTCACAGACAGTTAAAGATGCTAGAGCAACTCCAGCATCAGTTACAACTTTCGCTTTTGCTGCTGACTTTGAACATTGGTTTAATTTATGTATAAAGTTGGCCCTCTTTTGGCGATCCATAGATAAGTCGAAAGGTAAAACGGCCTCTAGAAGATCCTGTCATAAAGTAAGTACCAAAAAGAGTTAGGCGTGAAGTAATAACAACTTCTGTCACCAGATGTGTCTCAGGAAATTATAACAGCATGATGCTGCAACCTGAAATCTAGTATAACATGAAAAATTCTAACCTTCATGCACACTGGGTCGTTTATTGTAACAGAATCACCAAAGTCAGAAATCGTGGTCTCTTCACTTGTGGTTTCATTCGAACTAGCCTTTCCAAAAATTCTTCTCGTAAATCCTACCTTGCCTTTAGAGCTCCACATAGAAGCCAGCTCAGCACGCATCCGGCAAAATGTTTCAGGCTACATTGAAGCATACATGTTAAGTAATTTAAATCGGCCACCAGCATACCAAACTTTTATGAATGAAGGGTAAACAGAAAATGATCTCCAAAAGAGAAGAAATAGGAAGTGATTATTTATGTCCCAAGAGGATTATGATGACAAAAATAGGCTGAGAAGATTGGAGGGTTTTTTCGGATAAGCTCGAGATTCAGTGAAGCATCCAGCAGCCCACGGTAAAAGAGATTGCAAACAGACAATATGGCAAATCTATCGGGAAAGCTTTGTAATACTTATTCTTAATACCCCATTTTGTCAGATTAGTGTAACTCTCTTGTAGAATTTTTATGATTATAAACTAGCCTTAATAAGGCCCTGAACTCGAAGGGTATATGTAACCTTATATTTAATCAATAAAAAAACTGAAATGACAAAATATAACACATGAATACCTAAAATATACAGTTCAAAAAGCTGACGGCTTACCTAATATGCAGAGTCAGTGTTCATAAACTATTTTATATGCCAGGAAGTCAACTCGATGATCATTATTGTACTAAAACTTTTTAAATCATGATGTTTAAATAAAGTAGCATTCTCTCAAATATTTCCTAGCCTTAATGAATGTCTAACATTGAAAAATATCTCTAAATCACATATGAAAAACTAGTTTTTTTTTTTTAAGGATGTATCTAATACTATATGGTATATACTATATAAATAGTTTACGAGGGGAATAAGCCTCCATAATGAAAGTAAGTCTGAAACATGAAGGATAATACAATAAACCTGAAGGACAGCAAAACATAAATCTTCCAGTTCTGCTTTTAAAGCCCATAGACCCAGTCTCGAGGCAAGTGAGCACCAAATAATTAAGGTCTCTTGAGCAACAGCTTGAGCCTTAGGAGCAGGAAGCACATAACTACAGACAAAAATAATTGCTAATCAGTAATGCATTTACAATAATAATGTCTACCTGTCCATTATCAATGCACATATATAACAAAATTACTCGAAGTAAACCAATTCAATTTTTCAAACTGAATTAATTGAAAATAGAAGACATTGGGTTTTAAGACCTAGCAAACAACTTGAAAACAGAACTTGAAGTCTGGTATCTATTATTCAATTCTTCAAACCACTTTTGGTTGTAAAACCGAAGTACTTTATGAGATGCGAACGGGCCACCTGGAGGATACCATTTCAATTTACATGTTGTCCTTCTACTTCTCTTCGGAACACAAGTGTACAAATTAGGAAAGTGTACATTTACTACAACTATAATTTTAAAATTTTACAATTGGAAACTTAATCAACCACATATTTCGTGTTTTTCTCTGGGAATATTCATACTTATACAGAGAAAATGCCTTCTCCTATGAATGATGAGTGATTGGAGATCACAAATTGAAACAAAACACAAACGAAACCTCATTAGAGATGACTAATTTTAAAAATGAAGTTTAGGGTCCGTACATGGTTCTCATGTTATGCAATCGATCGGCAAGCTTTATGAGAACCACACGCGGATCATCAATCATACCCAGTAGCATCACTCGTAAATTATTTGCCTGAGAGAACAATTAAACACTAAAATAATATATGAAGATGCCGCTTAAAGTATGCAGTCATCTCCAACATTTGCAATGTTCAACTTTCCATTAAGAAAGAAGAATCTGTGTAGTTAATTATATGATATTAATATGCTTATCACTTCTCCAATCTGATTGAATCCAATTTCAAGATCCTCTGAGGAATTAAACACACCAATATCATTTATTTGTGATTCAATACATCTAATTAACTTAAACACCCAAGTAAGTACTCTGTTAAGCACTGGTTGCAGATGATACGATCTTAAGATGGATGTGTATGCATGTACAGCCCTAGCTACTTCAACAAACATCTAATGAAAGAAACAAAGAATGGATGGCGAGATAACAAACTTATCTACATCAGTGGAAAGCACCATCACTTAAAAATGAAAAGTTCATCTCATAAGAAGAAAAACTATTTAGTACAGAAATTACACTCCATACACTATTTGTCACATTATTAAAAGTAGACTTGCTTACCTCTTCATGCCCAAGAGTTCCTTGGTGGACATTTTTACTGCGATGTCTCCGCAACAGCTGCACAAAATTAATATTACGCATTGGATTTTACCAAACATATGGACAATCATTATGCATGAAATTAAGTGCCCTGCTCATTCAGTTTTGCATTCCAAGAAGGAAACTATGGAAGACTGCCATCCATAACTTTACAAGTGTCTTCCAGACATAAGATTCAAATGATACTAAACACTATCACATGCTCTTACCTGATTGATAAAACTCAACCTTGATACACCTGCAACCATTGTTGCCACATCATCACCAAAGGCTTCTTCAATGCTACGCAAGCTTTCACAAGTGTCATCAACCACGTCATGAAGAATTCCAGCCACAACTGTATCAACAGCCTGTAAGATCCCCTTCTTAGAAAGAATTTATTAAAGAAGAGCATAACTGAAATAACAATAAAACGGTAAACCTCGCAAATAATATTTACCAATATTGAGGCAGATTATTTAATCTAAGGATCACAGCATTTCATAAGACTACTAAGGAAAACTTCTAATAAGCAACTTTTAGTTAATATTAAATAAAAATATCATTTCGTTAGTTTAGACTTTAGAGAGCAAGGCCCAATTATCTCAGAAGTCATTCAGAGTGATAAAACAGCATAAACTCAACTTCATTTCATTCCAAAAAAGATGGTATCAAATTGAAATCGGAAATTTTTCTCATAATATGGAAGTCCTTCATTCTCATCTTAAAAACATCCAATCTCATCTGCTTCTCTACTAAACGAGATGTACTCACTCTTTTCCCAGATGATGGTACTAACATTGATATGATCCTAGCTGTATGGATACAATGCGTCAAATAAGGCTCCCCCGTCTTCCGAAACTGCCCGTTGTGTGCTTTCCTTGCAAATGCAATAGCCTCTTGCACCTACCTTAATAGATTCCGTTTCTTAGTTGCAGTCCAAAATTATAGGCAACTAAAATTCAACTAGAAAGGGGTAAACCTTTGGATTCTCAAATATCAGATACCCAGTTACATCTACTCCATCAAGTATAAGCACACCTGTATAACAAATCACCGAGAGTTAATGCCATTTCTTGGAAATGGCATTGTATTATTCAAAATATCTGTCCAAAGCCAAAAAAATTCGGCTCAATTAATCAAAATGTTCTCTTCAGAGTTTCTGAATACGAGCTTGTAAGAAAATACTTGGTGGAACGATTAATCACCAAAAACTAAAAAATTAGGGTTTCGGCCCTCACCTGGCTGTTCCTTCATCTTCGGCCACAAGAACTCAACTTTAGTAGAAAGACAAGCCCCGGAAGCAATCGCCACCGCCGATACAGCCACCTGCGTAATCGCCGAAGTCACCGCGCCATGTAAACCAGGATTCGCGACTGCAGCCGCAGCCGCGATCACGTTTCCAGATGCGATCACCGATCCCACCATAGACGAATTCACCACCAATTTCGGCGAAATCCGACCCAACAGCCCCCTACACCGCATCGTACTCTGCAAACTTCGACTCCTCACGGGTTGAATTTTGTCAAAAATCAACGCACTTCTCCTCGTTGAAAACATGGCCGAGTTTTGACACGAATGCATGACTCCGTCTATCCCCCCCACTACCAATCAAACCACCGCAACTCACATGTTAACGAAAACCATCGATTCCACGCTTGAAAAAAATCGACTGATCGACCGAGAGAGAGAGACGGAGAAGCGATTGGAGAGCTTCGAATTTTGTATGGTTGGGAGAAAGCGTCAGGATGATGGTGGAAGTGACAGTGTTAAACGCTATAACGACAGCTAGCATAACGCATCCTCCGTACACCCATCTTCAAATGCCGCCACGTGTCTTGTCCATAATTGGGCCTTGAGCCCGTTTGTTTCGGCCCAAAACGGGCCCATTGCACCGACATCATTCTCTCTCTTACGTGTCGGTCTTCACACCGCATTCCAAAGTCCGCTGTCGAAGCTTGGTACGGAGACGATCCGCGGCTGTCGTCGCCTTTTCCGTCGGACCCGTTCGAGCTCTGGAACATTCTAGAATTTGGTATGTAATTTTCTCCGCTGTTTTAGATTGGTTGAACTGGATGAGTTTGGTCTGCTTGATTTTGTTGAATGTGTTACTGTTCATGAGATTGGTATGAAAATTTAGGTCAAGAGATTGCTTCTATGATTGGTTGAGTGCTGTTTTTGGAGTTAAAGAGTTTATTTATGTTGTAAGTTAGAATCTGAAGAAAGGATTTTGAATTTGGATTTCACCTTTTCGCCAAAACCAGTAAGTATGGCGACTTGGTTGTAGTTTTGATTTCATTGTTTCATTTTGTTTTCTAATTGGAAGGTTAAATTTTGGATGAAATGTGAAGGTGTTAAGATGAATCGGAAAAGTTTGGTTTGAGCAGAATAGGGGTGAGGGGAAGGTATCGGGTTGTTTTGAGTATAAAGGAAATTTCGGCATGAAAGGCTCAGATGGTGGGAAGCGTATTATGGAGTGGGCGAGTAAGTCGACTCATGCAGGTGGAGTTCCAAGGAAGATTGTTATTATGGCTATTGGGGCATTTGCCAAGTCAGTGGGTACAATCTTTAACTCGACTTCAGTTCATAATGGGAGTGTGTTACACCGTCTAGTACAATCACGACCTCCTGGGGTACCATTGATCACAGTTAGCAATCACATGTCCACGTAAGTTTTAACATAATGTTGTTATGGTCAATCTTGTTTTTTCATTAGAACTTTTTTCTATTTCCATTAGAACCAAAACCTTCACCGGAATATGTCTCCGCAAAAATTGTGTTTGGATTCTTTTCAATGATTAGTTATACTTATGTTTTAACGGTGATCTTAAATTGGCTTGCCGGATACAGGTTGGATGATCCAGTGATGTGGGGATTTAGAGGTTTCCCAACGATGAACTCCAAACTGGCACGGTGGGTACTCGCTGCTGAAGACATATGCTTTAAAAATGCTTTGTACTCTTATGTTTTTCGAGTTGGTATGTATGTTTCTTAAATTTTCAATATATTCTTTTTATAATATCCATGTCTAGAGTCAGAGTGAAAACCAGTATTCGTCTAACATAGAATGAGTATATAAGAGCAGTTATATTCATTCGAGATTTGATAACTTGCTGATTTCATTTCACTATTTCTGTCGTTACTATATACGAGCTACTTTGGAACCTGATTATTGAAAAAAAATTGTGGGGTTAAGTGTTAACGGGGAGTGCGTATTTATGTTCTTAGAGTTGGATTGGTCGACATTTTAAGTATCTGTGTAACAATTTCGATTTTGATTTATGCCCATCGGCCCTCTATTCATGTGCTGTGTCTGATAGAGTTTGATGTACCAGGGAAGTGTATACCGATTACTAGGGGTGCTGGAATATATCAGGAGCACATGAATGAAGCTCTTGAACACTTGAGCGATGGAAAATGGGTAGGTATCGAGTACCTGAAACGTTGAACTATGCCCTACATCATTGTTGTTTGATTTAATGCTTATGATCGAAAATTTCTTCCGTGAGGTCTGCGATGCTTAGCAATCCTTGCATGTGATGTTCATCATAAATCTGCATTACCATAGTCATGATTAAATATGGAGGCCGGCCACCATCATAATGGATTGCGAACCAAGTAGTATTGTTTTGGCCTTATTTATTAATCTGATTTCGCTTAGTTTGTGACTCAAGTTCGTAGATTACTAAGGGAGAATTTTTTTCGTTTCACGTGTTTGTTTGCTTAACTATGTGATGCTAAATATATGCTATAAACTCTACAGTTACATACATTTCCGGAAGGAAAGGTGTGTCAAGAAGATGCTCCCATCAGACGTCTGAAATGGGGAACCGCCAGTCTAATTGTCCGTGCCCCTGTAACTCCAATTGTATTGCCAGTTATTCACCGTGGATTTGAGAAGGTTAGCATTGCATTAGTCTCGTGCATCATATGCTCATTTTGTTTCTATCAACTATTATCTGAACCGTGCTGTCCATACACCGAAGTGGTATTTCCTTCATGTTTTCTCGTTTAGTATTTTTCCCGAGATCATTTTTGTTTCTCATTTCAGGTGATGCCTGAGAATTTTATGTTTGGCAAGCGCCCTCCGTTTCCATTATTCAATAAACACATCCAAATAGTTGTCGGGGAGCCTATAGAATTCAACCTCCCAGAATTAAAAAAGTCAGCAGTTTCAGAATCACGGGGAATGTCATTCCCGAGTTTGGAGTGGCCAAGCCTTTCTCCACACGGTCTAGATGAAGCTGCGCAGAGATGGCTGTATTCATCCATCTCTGAACGTATTCGTTCTGTCATGGAAAATTTACGTTGTTTTAGTAAAACACTGTAGCATTACTTCTACATATCAAAGTCCCAATCTGTATTTGTGTGGTATCAGAAATTGCCACCCCCTGAAATTCCCCGGCACGAATGTTGAATTTTTACTATTCACTTGAATAAACAAGGAGACTTGATTCTCATGTATTAAGCAGTTTTTATGTATAAAAGGGGATTGAGGGCCTGCAAAAAAAACTATAATTGACAAGGAATTTTATGATCATCAATGGAAACTGGGAGAAATTGAACCTCAATAACTTACAAGAAAGAGGAAGACCATCCGAGGTTCTTTGTCTCCATTATGGTACAAGAAAGCCATTCCAAGCCTTCACAGAGACCATCTCCATTGACAGCGCAAGATCCCTGTATGTGCCATTTTCGGTCCTCGAGCTCCAGGAGACCTAACTCTTCACTGACTTCCCTTGGTGTCATGGCCCCTTTCTGAAAATTTAGAAACCGAGTCATAAACTGTTCTGTAAGGCAGACATGTGTAGTAGTGTCTATTTTTTCGAATGAGGAAAATATCGGATACCAAGTCTTGTTTATTAGCTAAGACCAAGATAGCACAGTTGAGGACATAGGGGAGGTTGACAATGGTCTGAAATAAAAGAAGAATTTTTATCAGTTATCCAGTTCTTGGTTGAGGATGAGATGCTATTGCCTATAATTCTTACCTGAAACTCAGCTTTTGCGGTCCCTATTCTCTCACGATCCGTTGAGTCAACAGCGTAGATCTGCGCAGAAAGAACTCACGGCCAGATCAGCCCGTTCTGTTTGAATTAAAGAGATTGAACAGGTATTTTTGTGGGTACAGTACAGGTGAAGGCAGCATTGCAACAGTGGAAGATTTGGTATAAATTTCAAGGTGGGGTAAATATGCCATTTGGTATGACTGAATTTTTTTACCAGAGCATCCGTATCGAGGAAGTAATGTTTCCAAAGAGGGCTAATCCTCTCCCGGCCGCCAACATCCATAACCACGAATTTAACCTTTTTATACTGAACTTTTTCCACATTGAAACCTGATACAAATAAGTAATACTATCAATGTCATTTTTTTCCGCATAGTTCTTGTAGAGATATCTAAACAACCTAGAGAATTCCAAAACACGACGAAAGGTCCAAAACTAAAACAGCATTTCAGTAACATGGAAACTGATCAGCTCATAACCGATTCAAGAAGTTGATTAAGTACCGATTGTGGGAATGTTAGTTAATGCTTTTCCAGTCTGCAGTTTGTACAAGATGGTCGTCTTCCCAGCATTATCCAATCCAAGCATCACAACCTTAAATCAACAAAATCCCAGATGAAAAACATATTCATTAAATTTCCAAGATCCAATAAACCAAGAACAATGAATTAAACATAAGCAAAGTGTAATAAATAAGATACTCAGATTCATACCCGCATTTCAGTGTTACCAAGGATGGAATCCAAGAGCTTCCGAAAAGCTTGACCCATGGCTTCTTTCTGTGTGTGATCCTTCAGGGATGAGTTGCTTTACTTAAGGAAGAAGTAGCTCCTTGTCATGTGGTTGACTTTTATTCTTGTCCTGCAGTTGACTTTCTCAATACAAATTGGGTCCCCAAACTATCATCCAATTATAAATGAATTTATCAAATGCAGAGACAAAAGGATCTGATCAATAAAACAGTAGAACTGTCATAATCTACATCAAATGGGCATCAACACAGGGTAGATATCTGTAACTGATATTGAATATTTGACGGGAAAGAGTAACAAATTGGTTAGTACAAAGCTTATGTATAATTTGATCCAAACATAAACCATTTAGACGCGGATCAGGAACAGAGCTGCATGTTCACTGGATGTACAAAGCTCAGAAGGAGTTTAAGAAAGAAGACAATCCGACATTCTTTGTTTCCTTGAGAGTGGAAGCTAGCCAATCTAAGCCCTCATAGAGACCATCTCCTTTGAGAGCGCAGGTTCCTTGGATGTGCCATTTTCGGTTCTTGAGTTCCAGGAGACCTAACCCTTCACATACTTCCCTTGGTGTCATTGCCCCTCTCTGACAAACAGAAAAACATTTATTCAAGCCGATGAATCAATTTGGTATAACTAAGCAGGACGATCAGCTAGAGTAGGAAAAAAAAAACAAGATGAAGTTGAGCTTCCATAACCAGCGGGAAACTATTGAATTTTTTAGGCAAAAGCACTTTGGAGTAAAAGGCATTTGTCCCACCAGCCATAGCGAAGACTGGTAGGGGATGAACAAAAAAATTGTACATAAACAACAGTTGATGGCAGTGAGAATCAAGCATAGAAAAAACACAGCACGTTTCCAGGTTAGACGGCCACTAGATATGGAGACTTTAAGTAGATGAAAAGAAAATTGCTCTTAAACAATCCATTTCATCTAAAGATCTAAAGAAGATGCAGAAATATAATAGCAGTGGCATACCATGTCTTGTTTATTAGCGAAGACCAAAATCACACTATTCAGCATAAATGGGTCATTAATGATGGTCTGAAAGAAAAAAAAAGAGATTTTATCAGCTAATCAATAGCTTTTATAGCACAATCCATACGAATCAAATGATACAAACTAAAACATTTTACCTGAAACTCTGCTTTTGCCTTACTTATTCTTTCCCGATCCAACGAATCAACAACGTAGATCTGTAAATATAATCACACTCAGCTCATTAACCGGGAGACCTTAAAATTAAGGACACGCCAACAACATTGACCAACTACACAAAAACCAAAGCTATGACACCTACTCGGAAAGAAATACACGCTGAGCTACAACAGTTCTGAGGAGAAGCTTTAAAATTCTTACCAGCCCATCGGTATTGTTGAAGTAGTGTCTCCAAAGCGGCCTCAACTTCTCTTGGCCTCCAACATCCCAAACCGTGAACATAACGTTCTTATACTGAACTTTCTCCACATTGAACCCTAAACAAAATGCCAGATATCAAATTCGTCATTTTCCCGGACTTCTCAAAACCAGATCAAACAACAAACACAGAAAATGAATAAAAAATATGTAAATACACTGAAATGAATCACCTAAACACTAAAGAATCTCACAGCATCCAGGTCAGATCATGATTGAAACACCCTAGTGACATACCAATTGTGGGAACAGTAGACAAAACTTCTCCTATCTGTAATTTGTACAATATGGTCGTCTTCCCAGCTGCATCCAATCCAAGCATCACAACCTGAATCAGCAAAACCCCCATCACAAGTTATAACACAATTTCACTGCAACAATTCAGAAACCCTAAATCACCAATTCAACAACACACCCGCATCTCGGCGTTACCGAAGACGGAATCGAAGAGCTTCCGAAACACTTGACCCATCGCTGGCTTTCGTCTTCGAGTTGCAGAAGAACGAGGTCGAATCTAACGAGGAGGAGATCGATGAACGCGACTGAGTCGCACAAGGCTAAAACTTGCTGCTGTGCGATTTCTTGTTGATTCCTTCCAGAAGGATTCGACCTAGCCCTGTTGTTTACACTTATATTATTTTTCATTTAAAAATATTTAATAATCAAATTACTTCAATAACATCTAAAAGGCCTGTCTGAAGGTTACAATTTCCAGCCTTGTCGCTACAGCTGCTAAAAAAATGTTTGCAACATAAAAATTTACAAATGCCCGAAACTTCAATTTCGTCGATGTTCTACTTGTGTTTGGGATTTCGCTGATACGAAACTTTCCTACTTCAATCCACAAGCACTCTGGATTTGGATTCCCGGCTTGTGGAGTGTTTTTTCCTCCTCAAGAAATCCTTCATTTGGAAGTCCCATTGATAAAGCCCTGCACACACTGAAGAGACCAAACAGCACATTATATTCAAAATATCCAAGTTTGTAAGAACGGCAAAAAATGTAAACGGAACAAACTGATGCACGGTAAAACTAATATATGCGTGATACAATACTTCACATGAATAGGCGCTAAACTATCACATAATAATAAAAATGCATACACAAATGCTGAGCAGTGTTTCGCTTCAACTCTTGTAAATTAAAATGAAGCAGTTGCGGACCTGACGGTTGAAGACAGTGAAAACATCCTAGATTTAAAGCATGAGGAACATATATAGGACGTGCAAGAAAGCCGCCCGGGAATAACCATGAAACAGCTATTTTTGTGTAATTCCTTCCTCATCACACCCAATAGAAAAGCTCCATTGGACTCGTGAACTCTTAGAGTTACCTGAAATATTTACCGATGCGAATATATGGAGGAACTTTGTTGGTTAAATTCCAACAATAACATTTCAATGACTGAATATGTCTACCTTCTATGCAAGTAATCATAACAATTATTTTTACACTAATCACATAAGGTGTGATCATACGTCAATAAAAGTGAGATCATCCAATAACTGCAAAAAAACTACGACTTGATACTATGCAACAAAAACAACAGTCAAGGACAACATGTACACATAAAAACAACTTCAAATAATGCAATGCATACTTAAGTTGATTTTAGATGAAGTACCTCTATAACATCCTGGATCTCCAAAAGTCCATCCAACCCAATTATCCTCGCACAACAACCTAGGGCTTCATCAAATCTCAAAACTGAATTGAGCGAGACAACAACAACCTTCAAATCCAAACGCACACAAATAATTTTTTTTTGAAAAAGTGAACTCACATAGGGATTCATCTGCCGGACAGAGCTTGAGAAATTACTGTGCTTGAAAAACTTGGGCAAAAGCTCCGTCGAAAACTGAGCCACGTTACACCACAAAGCTGTTGTCACACCTGTTTCAAGAAACTCTCCTACTTGGATGATGCTTTTGCAGGAGTATAAGTATACATATTAGTTTTCGGCAACAGTCAAAAAACTATACATGCCTCTGGTGTTGTTATAATAAGCTCGTACATTTCCTTTCCTGCTTTTCATGTATTTTTTGGAACCAACATGTCACTCGACAAACATAGTAGGTTGCCAAGTTGAACTTGACGATAGGTACATAAATCAGCTCAATCCACGATGCAAGCTCAAATGTTTTTTTACAAGAGGCCTTTTCACTTTAGTCAGACTCAATCGATAGATGCTTTTTGCACCATCTCTGGATATGATAGTAACAGTAGAAAGCTCTCTCTTGAGGATGCTCATTTGCAAGAATGTAGAACCCCAGGTGAGGCAGAAATAATACTCGCTCCAGATGCCTGCCTGCCTGCTAGATAGACTGTTTCACTACATCTCTAGATTCAAGGAACGACAGTTGGTTCTTGGTCAGATTTATTTTCTCTTCTGTTTCTGAAAGTTTGTCTTGGACCTCGCGGACAATTTTCTCAGGAGCCCTTTCTTTGAACTGCACCAGAGTCAGTTGACAAGGATGCACGATTTTAGATATCAAACGCACAATGAGCACACTGCTCAAGCATGAGGAAAATAGAAGGGATCATTCATACATTAGGAGATTTTAGTCGAGCCACAAGCCCGTCATACTCCGTCTGCATTTTGGAGAGACGCTTAGATAGCCGTTGGACTTCAGCAGATATGTCAACCATATCAGCTAGAGGAAGATACGCTTCCAGTCCTTCACCAACTACAATATGGACTGACTGGTTTGCATCCGCTTCGCCACACAAAAAATCAAATTCCAGAAACTGAAGGTAAGTTTTTCGTTTAATTTGTTGATTCAAAAGTTGATGAAATGGAATATATAAGAAATCAAAACTTAGGTTAGTAAGATCACCACCAATGAAACACAACAAAAGTCGATATCAAAGCTCTGAAGCCAGTTGCGAAGTATCTATTACGCGTGGACAAACACGCACATACAAAATAAGAAACATGCTCTCAGCACATATTTTACCTGGAGGAGAATCTGTGAAAATGACGTTCTGCAACTCTAACCTTGAGAGAAGGGACAAAACCTCCTTCTCTTTCTGCAAGAACAAAATGGAGTAGGTTAAACCTCACAAGCTAGCACAAGTATATATTTTTTCTCAAGTCATCAAATAGTCGGGGCATTTTCATAAGAGGGAACAATGGCTGAAGGTCATAATGCTTACTGATATATATTGAACAACGTCAGGACTTGCCACGACGAAAGCAGATATACGTTTTGCTGGCTCAACAGAATACTCTGCTCGTGCATTTCGTATTGACCTTGTCTGTAAGATAGAATAGAACAAGCTGCCCATCAGAAATAATCAGAGACAGATACCAAAACCAAAGAAAAGAGATAACTCGTTCCCACCAAAGACTGTAAATTTTCAAACTTCTTTATGGAGCTGTTATCTTTGGGGAGTCCACTCTTTGGCCAAGAAGTAACTATAAGCGCTTCTGTTCTACTGGGGAGAGCCTGCACATTTTTCGAACAGGGATTCTCAACTAGGATTAACCACAAAAGAACTAAATTTACCACGGTAATATGACACATCTAACTACAAGAACTGATAATGTTTTGGGATGTAATATCATACCTGCCACAGTTCTTCAGTCACAAATGGCATAAATGGATGCAAAATTTTTAGTATATTCTCGAACACGTATATAAGAACTGCCTGTGATACGTAAGCAACAGACTTCCCTCCAGAATAAAGGCGAGCTTTACTAGCTTCAATATACCTGGAAGTTGATTGATACTGTACATGTTTAGAAAGAAAAACAAAGACAATGCGTGTCAATAAACAAAACAAAACAAAAAAGAACTATACTACAAGCAAAAATTGACAACACGTCTCAAGAAGTTTAGGCCGTTTTAATAATTTGATCACATGACCAAATGTAATTTCTTGTAGCCCCAGCTCTGACAGTTTCAGTAGGGTGAGAGGGATTACTTTTTCGACAAGCTGGATTCACTCAGAGATCTGAATTTTTCCATACTATAATTCTCATTGAACAAGAGAAAAACTCTAACAGAAGCTACTAGAAATATCAAAGGAACATCACCAATCAGCGAAGTCACCCCAAAAGAAATCATATATGCTCCTTCCACAATCTCCAAAGAAAAATTTCTCATAGCTTGTAGTGACCTCGTCGATAAGCAAGTGCAGTTTAGAGACCTGTACATAAAATGTGAATTGGTTAGTGGTCAATAATTGATTTTTTTCTCTTGAAAAGGGAAAAAAAATGAAAGGAACATTTTATTTGTCTTACCACCCAGCTTTCTGGCAACGGTAGTGTTAGCAGTGTCTCTTCCATATCAAACTATGAGAGCGTCGTGTTTTGTTAGACCAAACAAGAGAAAAAGAAATGAAAAAACAACTACAGCTTCCCACTTAAACACGATGATATGTCAAACAATATGTTTCTCTAAAATAAGTGGTTATCTGAAAGGATAATGTCATATGGTTTTCGAATGGAGAAAAGCTTTTAAGGAGCAGAATTTAAGCTTTGGGGTGCCCTGTGTTATTTTATACTTCTGGCTGGCTTGCCTTCAATTTTCCACAGTCAAAATGCATACGACACAATCTTGTGTTCAAGATGTATGTCATCTCCAAAAGTTGTAAGCAAGAACATTCAATTAAACTTAACACGATTCACTGGGTATAGTTAACTATTTATGACAAATGCTTAGTACCACATGAGCTCAAATAATAACACTCATACCAAATAGACCTGGAATCAATACGACAGATCCAAATTTCAAACATTTAACATACCTTGTAAGAGTAAATGCCATCCCAAGAAGATGAATCATCCTTGCCTGGCAAATTTTGGAGGATAAATTTGCCTGCATTCCATAGCTTGTTGGTGAAAGCTTTGTTCGCAGCCAATCTCTCAGTGGACAAGTTAAGGTCCTAAAAATCAAAAGGACATATCAATATAGCATAGTAGACATGTGCCACTGATCTGACAGTGAAATAACATATACTTTTCTTTAGAAATTTTCATGTGACACACCTGACCAGGAGTTCCTAAGGCTATAGAGAACCTTAAAGCATCCGTACCAAACTCTTTGATTGTGTCGATTGGGTCAATAACATTTCCTAATGACTTGGACATTTTTCGCCCCTGATACATTCAGCTAATGTTACATACAATATAGAGAACTGGTACATGTAACACTGGCAAAACCAAACTTACCTGCGCATCCCTGATAAGTCCATGCAGATAGACATATTTAAAGGGAACTTTGCCGGTGAATTCAATCCCCATCATCACCATTCTCGCAACCCAAAAGAAGAGTATGTCATGCCTGTCAATACAAGGACAGAATAGAGAGATTGTGTTATAACTAAACACGATACAATTGGATGAATGTATCAAGTGAAAAGAATACATACCCCGTTTCGAGTACAGTTGTGGGATAAAACTGAGATAAATCAGGATCTGACTCGTCTGGCCAACCAAGAGTACTGAAGGGCCATAAAGCACTGCAGCAAAAATTAGCTGATCTAAGGAATCACATCATAATTAGTTAAAATCAAATGAAGTTCAGATGGCAGATGAACGGGCTAACCACGCGCCAACAGTAGCACACAATGAACGAATGTAATATCAATAAAAAATTAAGACACCTTGAAAACCAAGTATCTAGAACATCTGGATCCTGATATATTTCAACATCTTTTCCATACTGTTTACGGGCTTTCTCAAGGGCTTCGCTAGAGTCCTTAGCAACAATGTAATCTTCTTCACAATCTCCACCCAAGACATACCAGACAGGAATTCTATGCCCCCACCACAGTTGTCTGCTGATACACCAATCCTTAATATTGGAAAGCCAGTGATCATAAATCTGAACAGAAAACAAAAAAAGCAAAATAGGTATAAAAAAAAAAATTTAAAAAGCAGGATGTGGTTATTTCAAACCTGCACCATCAACAGCAGAAGTTTCATAAAAACATCTACCATTTCTGCGATGGCTGAGAAACCAAGTAAAGGCATTACAACCTTAGTGGATATACTATTTCTGGTTTGACGAATGACTGATATAGAGGTGACACCAAGCCACATCTCAACTCTAGTCATGATCAGGATATTGTTCATGCTTCAAGACTACTTGGTGGAAAATATTTTTTTCTACGCTCAGTACAGTTACCTTTTCAAATCTTTCGGGGATAATGGTCAATTCTCCTTTTTTGACAGCGTCAAGGGCCTTTTCAGCTAGGGGTTCCATGGTTACAAACCATTGCTTACTGACAAGTGGCTCTATAATCTAGTAGAGTAAAGTGACAATGTCAGAAAAATTTAACCGACGGTGTTTCATTAAACGAAAATTTTAATAAATCACCTCTCCACCACGTTGAGATCTCGGAATCCTTGAAGTGTGTGGTTCTTTCTTAACAGCTAATTTGGTCTCCTCTAGATCTGCCCACACTTTATTCCGAGCTTCAAATCTATCAAGGCCACTAAGACAAACAAAAAAACCCATTTCCACATTATGTAGGATGACTCTTCAATCTTACATATGTAAAATCAGATAAACAGGATACTGCAGTGTGTACCAGTAGAGTCCAGCAACCTCATTAAGAGTCCCATCCTTGTTCATCATGTTAAGTATTGGGAGTCCAGTTTTTCTTGCAAGGAGATAATCATTGTGATCATGACCAGGGCTTATCTTCAAGACACCAGTTCCAAAGTCTTTATCGACATACTGTTGCAAGTTGAAATTGTACTTGTGAACTACTGTAAGACTGAATCGAATATAAATTAAAGTAAGAGTAATCCAGATCGGAATTTCAGAAAAAGAAAATACAAGCAAGAGTACTTCTGTTTTTATATGTCAGCTCATCTTCAAAAATAATTTCACTGGAGTCCCTGATCGATGTGTGTGTATTGTAGATATTGACCAATCACAATAGTAATAAAGGATCCAACTACCTTGTCAGCAATGATGGGAACATGGCGGCCCAGTGTCAGAGGTACAATGGCATTTTTGCCAATATACTTTGAATAACGTTCATCCTGCAAACATTAAAATACATTTAGTATGCTCAACAGCATCCGCTTTGAATATAAAATTATGCACAATATAACATAGATAGGGGAAAAGAGGGCATACAAAATAAACTAGTATAAGAGACCACAGTTGTCGATTTATATCATTGAATTTGCTTGTATGAAAGATATAACTAGATTACAAACCATGGAGATTTTTACGCAGAGGATGAGAAACTCAAATCAAATGGGCAATATGTCCAAACTAGAATTCAAACAAATCATTCAGGGAGATTCACATCGTCCAGCAGATTCGCTGGTTAGCAGGTATAAATCATTTGGACAACTATTAAAACTAGTTTTATTACAGGTGGAGCAGCCTTGAAAAAAGCTATCAGGTCACTGTTCTTGATAAAGCTATACCACAGAACTGAACACTTACAGTATTGTGTGAGCAAGGTGGGAGAGACATAAAGACCATTGACTCCATAGAAACTTGCATAGACTTTATGAAGACTAAAATCATCTAATCCCTACGTCAACATAGAGTTACATTTTTCACTATGTGTATGCAAAACTAACCTAATTAGGACAAATGACAAATGATAATAGACACAAGACGTATGAACAAGGCCAAGAAGCGCAAAAGTACTACCTATTCAGAACTTGGAGTTTCTAGAGACGGGATAACGCCTATCATGATCAGATGATCAGGAAGCAACCCCCGATGAATCTAGAATTATAATAAAAATTTTAAAGAAAAGTTCAGCTGCTTAAAGTTTCAGAGGTTCTTACCATAGGATTCACAGCAATAGCAACATCGCCAAATAATGTTTCTGGGCGTGTTGTTGCTATGGTCAAGAAGTCGCTCCTTAAAGTAAAGACAAAACTTAATTTTAATAAATAAACAGGGCATCACTAAAAAAGCAAGCAGGGGATTGTAATAGGGGGTAGTGTGATTTTATTCCAGTACTTGCTGGAATAGTAGTAGAAATCAGGAAAATGTAAACTTTGAACTTACTCTATCAAAAAAAAAGCAAGCAGTGTAACAGAAAATTAGTGGATATCAGAAAATGAAGTTTTTTTTTCCTTCACGGGAAAATCATTTCTGACAAGATTGTTTAATAGCACTAATTCATGTAATGTAACAGGGAACATAAAAAGTGTAAGAAGGAACCATCTTGTCATGCTTTCGACAATCTAACAATACGTTATTTTGAAGAAGTTTAACAGCACTAATTCATGTAATGTAAGATGGAACATAAAAAGCGTAAGAATTATCTTGTCATGCTTTCGACAATCTAACAATATGCTATCTTGAAGAAACAATTGGCTTATAAAACACAGAACTAATGGACTGTGCATATTACATACCTTGAACCTCCAGCAACGCGATACTTGATATAATATAAAAACCCAGGTTCTTCTGAGTATTCTACTTCCTGGTCACGAGTAAAGAATATTGAGGTCAGAATACTGACCTAATTCCTAGAAGTGATGGATGGTATTTTTGGGCTAACTGTAACATACCAAGTCTGAAACTGCAGTCTGCAAATTAGGAGACCAGTTAACCATGTAAGAACCTGAAAGAAC
This sequence comes from Umbilicus rupestris, assembly GCA_963678935.1. NCBI lineage: Eukaryota > Viridiplantae > Streptophyta > Magnoliopsida > Saxifragales > Crassulaceae > Umbilicus > Umbilicus rupestris. The sequence continues at coordinate 715,007 of OY787610.1, forward strand.
AGATAAATGAATGACTAAATATTTCTGGTTCATGATGGTGTAATAACAACGTTATTTCGATGAGACAAACTGTGAGCACCATGAAAGTACAAGTATCGCTAACCAAAACACAAAAGCGTTATAAGAGAGCACAACAAATAATAGCATTGAAAATGGTCATTTATAAGAAATAGTTAGAACTTAGAAGTAGTGAAACATTTCAAGTTACTTTAGATCGTAAGTTTATCAATGTGAATTACAAATACCTTGGTATATCAAACCCTTTTCATGAAGCCTTAAAAAGGCCTCTATTACAGCTCCTGCAAGAATAAACTGGCTCTGTAAAAAACCAAGCAAGAAGTATCAAGCTCTAGTGGTTTTGAAATTGTTAGGTACATGCTTTGAAGTGTTTTTGCAATAGCCATCATATTAAGGGTAGACATAGGTCGATTGAAACAACTTTTGATGAATTTAGAGTGCAGAGTAGAAAACTCTCTTACGACTTAGCTGATCATCAAGAGTGAAGTGCTCTCTACTCCAATCACAAGACGCGCCGAGTCTCTTGATCTGATTTGTGATGGTGCTGCCGTACCTGAAAATGAATAAAAGAATAAATAATCCACAACTAATGAGCTGATATGATATAAGTAAAGGCCAAGATATTAAAAATATATATTCAAATACATCATGGTAAATATAGGTAAATATTAACTTCTCTTTCCACTCCCAAACTCGAGCAGTGAAATCCTCCCTAGACATATCAACCCGTTTTATTCCTTCAGATGCAAGCATCTTCTCCACGACCAACTGAGTAAATAAGACATAATGTGTATGCATTTCTGGTAGGGACTCTAAAAAATTTGAAGATATGGACCAAAGAGCAGTTTGCCCACAACATCAATTACTCAAAAATGGATCAGGACTTATAAAATGATAAAATCTGAGACTATGCAAGACATTTAACTAATAGAACCATACCTGAGTTGCAATTCCTGCATGGTCTGTCCCAGGAAGCCATAATGTAGGTCTCCCTTGCATACGATGATATCGGGCCATAATATCCTGAGAGACAAAACTTAATGAACTTCTAAGTTTATAAATTGAATTCAATGAAGAACACAATGTCTGCACCTAGCAACATACTTTAAATGTCTTATATAAAAACTACTCATTGATCTCACCATCAGTGATGCCAGGAACATAAACATCAAAGATAAATGCATGTGTTCTACAAATGCAAACTAGTGTTGTAGCATATTCTCTGCCTATGAATACAGTAACAAAATATAAGGTCTGCTAGTTGGATAAAAGAAGCCAGAAGCTTCGCTTAAGGTTCCAAGTTGATTTATATGGATGTCCCTCCAGTCACAAGCCTAGTATGCCATTAACCATGAAATGATCCAAACTATTGATCTCATATTGATCCTTCACTTGTTAACAAGTAGTACATTACAAGTGCAAGCAATGGTTACAAATCAATTCAGTAGTCCAGCACAAAGATGAACAGGCGAGAGGTCAACAATTTGTCCAACCTCAAGAGTTACAAACATTGCATGTCCCATGTGCAGAGAACCAGTAACATTTGGGGGAGGCATTGGAATCACGAAAGAATTGCTTCCTCGTTTGGATGTTGGTTTGAAGTAACCTTGAGATTCCCACCTACAATTTTAGATGCAAATACTTGGAATGAAAAAACATGTTTTTATAATTGAATTAAAGATACATGCATGCTTTCAGGCTCGGAGATCACACATAAATAAGAAAATGCTGGATAGTCCTTACCTGACTTAGTATGCATACGAAACCAGACAACACAGCATAATGTCGAATAGGCAGACCAAATTTAACAGAGAAGAAGTAATGTTTAAGACCTCCAAACTTTTTAAATGACTGAAGCAGATATATCCAGATAAATCCGGAAGTTGGACCGTATTGCATATGACTAGAACGGGTCACCATACGCTTAGGTAAAAAGACAGATGATTCATTTAGATAGAGGTAAGACAACATTGCTTACATGTTATTCGTTCTGAATTTCATACAAATTTTGATAACATTGCTCATCGTGAAAATTTTATCAGGTTTTGGAAATCAGAAATCTGGAACCAATATTTCACCAACACAAATACTCATAATCATTTCCATTCTACCCATGACAAATCAAATTAGCTTAAACCTAAAACTGCATTCATTACCATTTGTATATCCGCTCTTCTGCTTCAAAATCAAATGACTTGGCCACCTCTGGAGATGTAAATACTCCTTTCTTTGACGCCACAACTATTAACAAAAATTATCAAAATCATCACGGTAGCCGGTAGGGTCAATTTGATTTAAGAAACCCTGATAATCAACACATTATCATTTTTATCTTTTTCACAAACCAATCAATATCTAATTCATATTCAGTGTATGCTGCTGATGATGCTAACTTACCAGTAAAACAACGCCGCTTCTGACGGCGTTGAGAGATGAGAAGCGGATTGAACCTGCTACGCACGGAGCAAGGCGTCAGCAGACTGGGGCTGTTTGCATACATTTTATTCACTGAAAACATTGAGTGAAATTTGTTAACGATAAACCCCAGCTATGGAGCTTCTCTTAGGGCTTAGTGATGAAGGAGAGAGAAGCACAGCGCCAAATGAAGATGATGATGTTTACGAAAAATACAAAACCACCCCTCAACTTATGTTTATCTCCCCCTGTATTTATCTTTATTTATGAATACACCCTCGAGCTATATTTATTTAAACATGCACCCTAAATCTATCTTTATTTAAAAAAATACCCCTTAACTAGTGGTTCTTACAGGAAGCATCCTTTATTCAGAAAAATTGAATGAATCAAAAAGAAAAAATCAATATATTTTTACTCACGAGTTTAATTGAACAGTGTACGTGCTTTAAAACAAATTAACATATGAATTATTCTCAATTAACGAATTATGAATTGCGACCGATAGTACTTATTATAATTTTTTTAAAGTCGATTAAGCGAGTCAATCCTGTAAAGTTTCATAAATTATGTCGATCATATGTCTTGGTATTCATATAGCGCTCACCAATCTAGGTTGAACATGACATATTTAGCCAACGGGTCCTTTTTACTAATTAGAAATAAAATCATTAATTCCATATCGGGTTAATTAGGAATGTTAAACCATTACTTGCGATGAATTTGAATGGTTCGAGGCTTCATTTAGAGGTATAATCAATGGGTTATGTGATGTCTATGTACGGGAATTAAGCTTATCAAGCTCTATAACGCAGAAAACATGATTTGATGCTTAGGAAGGTCGCGTACAGATTTTTAGTATTTTTATATGGTTGTGTATGTATCGTTACCTTAATAAAATAGCTATGAACGTCTCAAACGTGGACATGCATGTGATGAACTCATTTAATTTAGAATGAAAAAACAAGTTAAAAACTAGTTTGTATGAAATATTGATTTATTATAGTTGCTGAAATATGTGATATTAAATCTGAAATATTTAATTTTTATATAATTATTTAATTAGGGAACGAGTATGGAGAAGTCTTTATAGTCAAATAATATTGTTCTTATTTATGAATTTTCACGTTGAATGATTGACTTTACCATTCAATCTACGATGTTAGCCTTGTTGATATTATGTGAGGACTTTGTTAGTGTTTTATATTTCTTATTTCATAATTCATGCTCAATTGTCATACATATGATATCATCAAATGATGTAAGCATTCATGCATAATATTCACGTACTTATAATGAAGGTATTATGAAATAAAGGATGTGAAGCGGAATACGAGTTATCGTTGAGTTAAAGTTCATAAACCCTACAAGAAGATTGCGCGAAAGGGATGATGGTTAGAGCCAGATTGGTGGGAAACGTATCCGATATTTTCGAATTGAAAAATCTATCAGTAGTTAATATTGCGGTTTAGATAGAATCATGCATGTGCACATATCACGAGAGCATTGCATGTGCATAATTGTGTGAATATAAATAAAACCTTGGAAATTAATTGTTCAAATTAAGTATACAAACTGAGTTAAGAAACTCATTCCTAAATATTTTAAATAAAATTATAAAAATTAAACTGAAGTTCCAAAGAGATCGACGTCGTTTGAATGACTAGAGCATCTATTGTGTAATATAATGTGATGTATGGTTTTAGTTGTTGCTTATTAGTAATTTATTATGTAACTCTTTTTACGTATAAAATGGCGAGTTTAAGAACTAATGATTGTAAACAAATATGTAACATTAGATTAATAGAAATGAAAGTTTATTACTCACGTTCTTGAGATTTGAGGACGTAACTGATTATTAAGTTAATATATATATATATATATATATATATATTCCTATATATAAATGAAGCTTAATTGAGGCCCTCTAATAAGGTACATTCCTAAAGTACTTTGTGAGCTATTTGATCATTTCACAAATTGTCTTGTGCCAATAAACACAAGTGAGAAATTTTATCTGAGTTGAAAATATATGTTAGACATTTTGTGTTAGCTTTTGCCATTTTGTACTTTTATTAATTAAATAAATTTTGAAATTTGAAAAATGGGTTTTGATGGGTATTAATTTATTTTTTTAAAGTGCATTCGATATTACGAATTTTGATTCTTGAAATATAAGTTTTAAAATAAGTGCATCGGTTTATAATAAAGTGCATTGACATTATTAATTAAAAATATGTCAAGAAAGTGCATTAACCATCAAATGCTTTAAAAACATAAAATGTATTGCTACATATATGTTGAAAAGCTTTAAAAGTTTAAGTGCGTTGTTATATGTATGTCGAAATGCTCAAAAAATATAAAGTGCGTACATTTATGAGTTTTTTCTTATATATTTATGTGCATTTTTAATTGTGTTGAAAAAGAATTGGTAGAAAAAAAGTTTATGTATAGTGAAACACATGACACACAGTGGCGAAGCCAGGATTATTTTGGACCGGGGGCAAATTTTTTTCTTAACTCGGAAAATTGGTTACCGGGGGCATAAATTTAAAATTACCGGGGATAATTTGTTTATAAACCTAAAAAATTCAAACTAATCATACGTATTATAACGTAAATTTGAAAACTGACCGGGGGCGGCCGCCCCCCTCCCCTAAGTGTGGCTCCGCCACTGATGACACATGTGAATTAGATGAAAATACTTATATGAGAGTAAATTTATTATTTAGCTAATTTATTATTTTAAAAATAATATTGAATGAGTGATAGTTCCTTGTCGGGATCAATGTCCCATATAGTGTAGCAATGATGCACTGTCGGTAGCTAATAAAATTTATTCGAGATTGGGGACTTTTGTATTTATTACAAACATGAGTGGCTGGTTTGTAATTTAAAAAAGGTCTCTGCTGATTTCCATGAACACGAATAGAGGAGGTGGAATTAGAATGAAATGAAATAGGGGATGAAATTGTCATTAAATACATTTCAATTAGGTCCAATTATCATCAGCTCAAGCAGAGGAGAGAGAGAAACAGCAGCGTTGTCGCGGTCAGCTTCGCTGCGCTTCTTCTTCTTCCTCCTCCTCTTCTCCACCTCGAAATCCAACATCCTAAAGATTCCTCCTTTCCGCAGATTCCATCCCTAATCCTTAAAATACCAAAACCCAATTCGATTTCATCCCATAAAAAAACATGTCTTTCTCTCTTCCCTCTCCACCGCCCCAAACTCGCTTACCCCCGCCATTCTCGCACCCTCGTTTCTCGCCTGCCGCTCCCTCAATCCCTTCAAAATTCTGCAAACCATCCGTCAAGCCCGTTATTTCTGTTGAGCTTTCTGCGATGGCGAGAGGGTTTGGTTTTAGCAAGTTCCCGGTTAGGTGTAGCAGGAGCTTCAATGGCGGCGAGAGTCAGGAGAGACCTGATGACGACGATGATGAGGAGGATGAGGAAGAAGTTACGGAGAGGGAGATTGTGCCTGAGAAATGGGATGTTGTAGGTCTTGGTCAAGCCATGGTAACTTCTCAATTTCTTATATAATTTTTTCGATATTTTTAAGGTTTTTGATTGTGTCCAATGATTGATCACCTGAGGAATCAAAAAAAGACTTGCATCCAATTAGGCTAGCTCTGTAATCATAGAAGCCGAGATAGCGTTACGCATTGTTCGTGGCGCGAGTCCTAATTAGGTGTACTTGGATGATCTTGAGCTTCGAGGATCCCTAAACAGTTTACGTCAATGTGGGCAGCTGTTCGCATTTTCCGCCACTGATAAATTTTGCTCCATTTGTGTTGTAGGTAGATTTTTCGGGTATGGTGGACGATGAGTTCTTGGAGAGATTGGGATTAGAGAAGGGGACGAGGAAGGTAGTGAATCATGAAGAGAGGGGTAGAGTGTTGCAGGCGATGGATGGTTGCAGCTACAAAGCGGCTGCTGGCGGGTCGCTTTCAAACACCCTAGTGGCATTAGCTAGACTTGGCGGAAAGCCCTATGGAGGCGCTCCTTTAAATGTTGCTATGACGGGGAGCATAGGCAGCGATCCTCTCGGTGGGTTTTACAGGTCAGTGCTTTGTTTCAACTGCTAATGTGCTTGTTATACTCACTGAAGCGTGATGACGATGATGATGAGGATGATGATAATGATGCTATAACTGTTGTTCAGGTCCAAGTTGCGACGAGCAAATGTCAGTTTTTTATCCGAGGCTGTGAAGGATGGAACGACAGGAACCGTTATAGTCCTCACAACTCCTGATGCGCAGCGTACTATGCTCTCATATCAGGTTGACTAGTTTTTTATGGCAATTCTTGTTCAAAAATACTCTACTTACTGTCATCACAAGCGTGCTCAAACGATTCTTAATGTTCGCGGTTTTGTGTAGCGGTTGTATCCTTCGTGTTTCTATCGGGACACATTATGGTATAAATCGTTCATTCTCTTATGCTTCTTCATTTGTCAGGGCACATCGTCGGCAGTTAACTACGACTCATGCTTGGCTAGCGTTGTGGCCAAGTCGAAGATTCTAATAGTTGAAGGCTATTTATTTGAGTTTCCTGATACGATTAAATCCATTGCTAAAGCTTGTCAAGATGCCCATAAAAACGGCGCTTTAGTTGCTGTTACAGCTTCCGATGTCTCCTGCATCGAAAGGCATTACGATGATTTCTGGTAAGCTAATGTTCCGTCGAATAAATATAGAAATATATTCTACGTTGGGATTTAGCCGTTTTGCCACTGCAGGGAAATTATAGAGAACTACGCCGACATTGTCTTCGCAAACAGCAATGAAGCTAGAGCCTTCTGCGACTACTCATCAGAAGAAAGCCCTATGTCAGCGGCAAGATATCTCAGCCACTTCGTTCCCCTAATCTCAGTCACCGATGGGCCAAAAGGCTCTCACATCGGAGTAAAAGGAGAAGCCATATACATCCCTCCATCACCTTGTGTACCCATCGACACCTGTGGCGCTGGCGACGCTTATGCATCTGGTATTTTATACGGCATCCTGCGTGGCCTAGCAGATTTGAAAGGCATGGGTGATCTCGCAGCTCGAGTTGCAGCAATAGTTGTAGGACAACAAGGTACTCGGCTGAGAGTTCCAGATGCAGCAAATGTGGCACAATCCCTCGCATTCCAAATGGAGAATTCCACCTTAAGATCTGATCGTTGTGGCTTCTGAGTTCTGCTTCCTGCTCAAATTCCCGGTACATTATTTTCTCGTTACTTCGCATATCTTCTGATTCAGTGCTGAAAAAACTAACCCTTATCTTTTTTTTACCAGATGGAAGTACCAGCAAATAGAACGCTCTCCAGAGTCAGACTCCGAGGACTCAGAAATAGGTTGTTTTCAGGCTTCTGAAATTTAAGAAGACAACTTCTTCCCTGTAAAAAATAGATTCTTCTGTAGAGTTGTCTCAGCCTTTGATTTATGTCTAACGTTACAAAGACATGTAATCAAATTATTGGGCCGTTTATGGGCCCAAGGCGGCCCAATAAAGATTATGCTCTGACTCATCTCTCCAGCAATCAGATTCTAGGGCTTTAGAAATGCTGATACCAGCTCTCGAATGTCCGATCAGGGAATCAATCCGAAACCCTTACACACTCCGACCAGATTTTTTCTGTCAACTATGTTGTCGAAGGTAATTCGGCTGTTTTTCTCTCAATTTGGAGCTGAGGCTGAGGCGCTTGATGCCGGAAGGTAGTAGTTGTTTTTAACTTTTTATTATTGATAATGAGGGGAGGTTGAGTTGTATGATTGTGCAGTGATGTTTGCTGCTGCTGTTAATTTTGTTTCAATGAGTTTGAATGATGTCGCGTTTGGTTAAATCTCAATTTCGCAATGTTAGGTAATAATTTGAAATTTAGGGGTTTTGGAGCAAAAGGCAGGTTTTCTGGATGAAATGGTTTCTCAGGGTTATATGGATGGGTTGACTCTATTTGTTGTAGCGGAGTTTTGATACTATGTTTTGATGCTCGAGTGATGTGAAAGCCTAGTCGGATCATCATTGAAGCTGTAAGCTTCCTCCAACTTGAATAATCTAACGTTCGGGAAGTTAAATTTCTGTCTGTTGTTAGTAATGAGTGGTGATGTAGCTGAGTAACAGAGGAATTACTTGCTTGACGATAAAGGAACATTGATATAAGTAGGAATTTTTGAATTTGAAACAGGGAGTGGTTGTTTTTGTTGGGATGTTACTTATCTCATTTTATCATGAAACACAATTTTTTTAAGGATTAGTGTTTTTGTTGATTGATTTTCCTGTGAATACTGTTGAGAAAATTTACTTGCAAGAAACTCACTCTTCTTTTGACGGAGATCAATTATAATTGCTCGAGTACTTTTCCACTTATTCTTCACCCCTATTTATACTAAAGCTCCTCCCATGACGGCTTGGATCATTTTGATCGATGACTATAATTAGCCTCTCTAGAAAATTCTACCCAATTTGCTACTCTTTCATTTTCTCCACACTTTTCCGTTCTTTTCTAGAATAATCTTTTTCATGGTTAGACTTCTTGTGTTGGATCATCTTTTTCTACTTAATTTAAATAATTAGGCATCGAAAACTTAATAAATACTTGTTTTGATACACCAGGTGAGTGGTTCAGGCTCGAGCTGGTAAAGAAAAATTAAAGCCAAGGCCGGAGTCAGCCATAGGCTACTTGGGAGTTCTAAGGGAAAAAAAAAAACCAAGAAATTCCTTCCGGCATCGGCAGACCGCAGTCCCGCTCCTCTTCACAGGAACCGATTCCCGCAGCCGCAGTCCGCATCCACACCAGATCCGTCGCAGTCGCAGACCTATTCCTTCCCGCTCCGTCGCAGTCTCTCCGATGATGGAGGAGGAAGGATTCAATGGGATATGCGAGATGTGCGGAGGAGGCAGGTTTGTGGATGGACATGATGGATTCTACTACTGCACTGACTGCCACCACCAGAGCCAGGATGTGATGGACACTGGAGTTGCTGACGAGGATTTTGTTCCTACTGGTGGGGAACAAAGTGCGGGTTTCTACTTGGCCAGCCATCGCCGCAGGCAGCCTGCTGCAGTTCCTGGGTTCAGATCTGGAGCTCCTGTTATTAAAGTCGAGCCTATCTCTCAGTTTATGCCGGATAGTTATGTGCCAGGGGTGTTGGATGAAAGTGGGTTGAAGAGAGAGGAGGTGGTAGGAGAGGAGTTGAGTGGTCCGCTTGATTTTGGATTGCCGTTGGGGTATGAGGCTGATGATCAGGCGATGTATAAGTATACTTATAATGAGGTTAGGATGAGGTATGTCATGGGTATTCAGCTCATGCTTGAGATGCAGTGTAAGGCATTGGTGGAGAGCTTTGGGGTTAATCCCTTGATTTGTGGGTTGGCGGCCTCGATTTGGTTGAGATTTGTGGCTGCTTCTGAAGTCTTTGATGATGGTTGGGCTGACAATGCAATTTCTGAGTCCGAAGCTAGACAACCAGGTGAGTGCGTCTCCATCAAACTCAATAATATGTTACATTGAACATTTTGTGATGTCTCACTTGAAGTTTAACCACATCTTTAGGCATACCAGAAGACAGAGAACATCCTCCGAGGTACTTCCGTGAATTTAGAAACTCGCATGGTGAACGAGCGGTAATGATTTGGTATAAGTCGTTGAGAAAGATGATGCCTTTATCCTCGTCTTTGGCTGTATCTTTTCTGGCCTGCCATGTTGCCAGGGAGTCGGTCCTTCCCACAGACATATTGAAGTGGACCCTCGAGGGGAAGGTTCCGTATTTAGCTGCATTTATAGAGATTGAGAAACGATTTGTGCGTCGTTCTAGTATATGTCCTTTGAGTGCAAGTTTTATGTTTAGGCCTTCAGAAGTTATCCCGATACAGAAGCTCGAAGCAATGGCAGCACAAGTAGCAGATACCACTGGGTTAAATTTACCACCTGTTAACTTCCATGCCATTGCTTCCCGTTATCTCAAGATATTATCACTTCCTGTTGAAAAAATTCTTCAGCATGTAGACCTTATAGTTGACTGGTCGATGCCCCCTGAGTTATGGTTGTCTACAAATGAATTAAGGCTTCCTACTCGTGTCTATGTCATGGCAGCATTAATTGTCTCCTTGAGAATTCTGTATAACATTCATGGTTTTGGAGTTTGGGAAAAGAGCCTGAGCAGACACGAAAGGAAGTTTGATTCCAACGTCTCTTCACAACCGTGGTCAAAGACCGTACACGACAGATCTTCTTCTTGTACCGTGGGTGAGTTACCGTCAAAATCAAGAGGGGGCTCCATGCTGGATAAAAATTCTAGTTTGGAAGCAGGAGAGCTTTTGTGTACTCTTCAAGAAACATATGGAAAGCTCCAAAACAATTGTGGTAAATAATTTCACATCTTACCCTTGATAAACACATTATCTCCCCACATTCTACTGACCTTTCAAACTTCTAACAGCTTGCTTTTGATTTCTTCACAGAGTATTCCAAGGATTTGCCTACATATCTGAATTACTGCAAAAATGTTATCTTTGCTGGGACAGAACTATCAAATTATGACGAGAAAACAATTGCTGAGGAATTCTGGGATATTTATCACAGTGAAAAGGTAAAGCTTCTTCTTTGTGTGGTTCCTTCAAGTATCAGTTTGTAGCTGAGGTTTGAAATATATTTTCATACCTTCTCTAAACTGCATTTGAATTCTGAATTGTAATATCTACTTTTTTAGAGGTGAGATAGGTTTTTCGCTATGTCAAAATTTGGTTTAAAAAAAGGTTGATTGGCCTCATTTTCGACATTAAACTGTTATGTCAAATTAAGATTTTAATTGTGTATCTTTCCTTTTCAAATTTATCATCTCAGGAACAGAATGAAGAATGTGCAACTCATTACGACAGCCTGCTGAAAGGGAAAAGATCTAGAGATTTCGAGACACCCAATGATGGTTATTCCAGTGATAGTAAGAGAACCGCATGCAGCAGTGATGGACCTACTCCGTCCGCACAAGGCAAAAGTCTTCATTTGGATGATCATTCGGAGCAAAGCCACAGTGATGACCATGCTATTCCTCACACACCTGAAGATCCAAGTTCCCCATCCATTGATCACCAGGCTGAATCAAAAGTCAAAACTGAAGAAGCGATTAGTCGCCTCAAAGCAGACATGGAGGAGAACAGGTTTTGTTACATCCCTCCACGGGTCAATGTGAAGAGACACGACTATCTTCACTATGTAAGGAAGAAAGATGAAGGTGCCTACACTTATGTTGCGCATGCTGATTACTACATTTTGCTTCGTGCATGTGCAAGAGTTGCACAGGTTGACATTCGCATCATGCATGTGGGAGTGATGAATTTTGAGAGGCGACTTGCATGGATTGAGAAACGAATTGATCATTGTTTGAACTATACACCTTTAGTTGTGGGTCGTAATGAATCTGATCACGAAAGCTCTCTAAGTGATTAAAATTGTCCCACAATTCCAGTGGGTCGGACACTATGGTACCGTCACTGGAGGCTGATGACTACGTCTCTTCCCAATTTGTAACAAGGTTAGGCACAATCCGTAAATGGAAGATGTTATTTATTGGAGCTGTTTACGACCTCCATTATCAATCAGATGGTCTTCTCTTCTATTCCTTTTTCAAGGTATGGAGTTACTGCTATTTCATTTGCATACTTGTATCTTGCGTGCTCTAAGCTGATGCCATTTTCAAGAGTAGTATGGATAGATAAATCTTCTTCAAGCTAATGTTTAATCTATATGTCTTACTAGCTAGTAGATTTTGTCATTGGAAAAAATTGTTTATTAGCCTGTATGTTTGTATTGAAGTGAAATTGCTTATCTTCATTGCTTGCTAACCTGTGATGCTGGATTGCTAATATGTGATGCTGTGAATCTCAGTCTCAGCCCTTAGTCGCGCTTCCGTCCCCGTTGAAGCAATTTTATTGGTTAGTGTTTATAATTTCTTCTTCTGATTGTTGTCACTTTGTCAGTGAGAAAAATTGTTTCTTAGCCTATATATTCATTGCAATTGCAACTACCAAATTTAATGCAAATATATTTGGTAGTTCTGTCCTACATATTTGTAAATTATTATTAAAAATACGTTCTTCTAATAGTACTTTCAAACGGAAGGAAAAAAATTTCCAACCTATATAGTTTTCATTCCTGGCTCCGTCCCTGACAAAAGCATGAAAATATTTGCAGTTTTCCGATCAGTTTCTAGTCATTCCACCCCTGTAAAATATATGGGAGGACTTCTTCAGTTCTGACACTTCCAAACTGATTTTGTTCCCAGAGACCCCAAGGCAAAGCCCACAAAATACAAGTATCCCCGAGTCTATGATCCTTATGGCCCTAGACCGCCATTATCAGAGAAAATATTGCAACCAACAGAACTTGGTATTATTCAGCACAGAGATTTACAGGCTAAACAAGTTGCAGTGAAAAAGTCTCAAGCATAAACTGTTTTGCAATGCTCATGGTATCTCAGATGTCAGGCAATAGTTGGGATCTGAAAATCTCTGGCCTCTGTATTCCAGCAAAAAGTACAATTTTAAACATTCTCCCGTAGCCAGGTATATTATTTTACAGCCAATATCTTACAAAAGTGTTACAACAAAGGTGAAATGGTGACATAAATTTATCATACCTCAACTGGCATCTTCGCCGACTTGGGTGTTTGCAAACAGACCCTCCAGGCGGTTAGGAAATCCGTTACTGTCCAGAGCTGAACCCCTGTATTTAATTTCGGAAGGATTTCTAAAACTGGGATCCAGAGAAGCCGGTCTGGAATTCGGCTCAGTTGAGCCAGGTCTAAAAGAATTGCCTGATCCACCAGGGTATCTAGCCGGAGAAGTGTATCTTCTACCAGGACCTCTAAGCCCACTTGCTCCGCTTCTGAGCTCCATTAAATCAGTGTTCTGTCCACCCGAATCTGTAAAAGTTGTTCTCTCCTCACCGCCAGTTCCCAGTTGAGCTCCTGCCATACCTGAATTGGTCGTAAAAGGATCATCCGGTCCCCAGGCCGTCAGCACTTCCTTCTTCTTAGCAAAAAAATGCCACGCAGCAAACAGGAAAATTATGAAAAATAGCACCGGGCTCGTCCAGAGGATCGTGCTGGACTCGCTTTTAAAGATGGGCAGATTCGAGCGGTATAATCCCACATAACCATCACCCAGACCGATCACTACGAGCTTCTCTTTATCGCTCGCCACCACCGGTATCATCATCTTGCTCCGGCCGTCTCCGACCATCTCCTGACTGTTCAAAAACGTCCCTCTGATCTCATCAATCCCCGCAGAGAACACCAACCGAGGACTTCCAGCTCTCACATAATGCTGCGAAGAAACATTATACACGAAAACCTTCTCCTGATTTACAGCCACCAAGTAGCCCTTGATCGCTTCCAGGACCAGTGGCTCCTCCATCTCAAACCTCCTCTTGGACCGAACTCTGCATTTAAAGTTCATCGCATCCCCCAGCAGCAAAACATGAATCATCTCGCCCTCAGATGTATACCCATACGCCTTTGATCTCTCGGCCGCGTCAAAAACATAGCTCACCACCCGAGACCGGTTCAGCCCCTCGCATTCGGATTCCTTGACTTTCATAGCCCTCAGGTCCAGCGACCCCGCCCCGGTCTCGGTTAAAAACAGCAGCCGCTGCTTCAAGAACACAATAGGCTTACTCGCCGGCGCCACCGACCCGTAAAGCATCCCATTCTCCCTGTAAACTTTTATGGCTCCTAAACCGTTGGTCGACAAAATGTACCTCATCCTCCCGACATGATGGACTTCTAATAAAGACACGGATCCTTCCTCGTACGCAGCAATGTCCCGAACATACTCCATCATCAGCGAGCTCCAATCCTCGCCGCCGGACTGCGCCTCCCACGCCCTGTGCATTTTGATCTCCCCGTTCCGGTGCCCGGTGACCACCACGCTCTCGTTCTTGTAAACGGATAGGTATGACACCATTGACAAAACGGGCGAATGGGACTCGGAATCAAACTCGAAAGAAACATCCCCGTTTCGCAAAAACACGTAAATCCTCCCCTTCTCGTCCCCGACCGCAAAGTACTTACTAAGACCTTCGAAATCCTTGAATGGCAATACATTCACGCAAGTAGCCTCAGAATCCAGCTTCACAGCCCCCTCAAACTGAAACTTCTCCGACCAAAATGGGCTGTACTTTTTCACTGAAAATGCTCTCTTCTCCGCCTCCCTATTCGCCCTTTTCGCCTCTCTGCTCTTAACTTTCCCAACAACCTTAGCAACCTTATCAATCTCATTGATCTCATCTAACCCTAATCGGTCCCCATCCTCAACCATTTCAATCACAGGCAACAACTTGCTCTCCAACCTACCCACAATTTCACTCAAATTCATCACTAACTGCTCAAGCTTCCTAATCTCCACCTCCTGCCGATCCAGCAAAGTCTCACCCTCCTCAACTCTGCACTCCACACGACTCCAACCACTCCAAAATCCCAAATCAGACACAAACACAACCAGAGCAAAAACCAACAACAGCTTTCCCCCAGCACCCATTTCCAAAGGGTATCTGAGATCAACCTTAAACAAGCCGTTGCTGATCTTCAAACTGAGATCCACAGATCTCGCCCTTTTGAGGAAACTGGGTTTGAAGATTGGAAGAAGAACTTTATGAGTCGGAGGAGATGTTGAAGAATCTGGGGGTGGGTTTCACAGAGCGGTTTTGACTTGAGTCCATTTTTGCAGGAGATTTTTAGGGTGAGAGATTCTGCGTCTTCAGACAAGACTGATGTAGGATCATATTCTCTCTCCTCTGTCTGAATATGAAACCGTGGGTTTCGGTTCAGTGCTGCGCGTCCACGATTGTTTACGGTGAGGTTGAGATTAATCAGTTAATTACATGATAATCAATAAATCAAAATTTTCCTTATTGGGCCTGAAGCGTTGACAAAAGCCCAATTGGCTCGTCAAGTCCGGCCCGTATATTTCGCGCCAAAATGGATTAAGGAGGAACGCGAAGAGGACGAAGACTGAAGTGAAACCCTAGAATCTCGAGCGTCGATGGCGCAAGCTGGGAATGAAGAATTTCTGAATCTCCGATAGCGTCTGTCGTATACTTTCCTTGTCGGATATTTAGGTTTGATTTTGATCCCGTTTGGCCTGTGTACAGATCGGTGCATATACAAAAAAGTCAATTTCTATGACACTGCCTTGGAGTATTTGATTATCAATTGTATGCCCATTTTCTTGGATGGATGAAGAAGAGTCTTTACAGTGCCCTCAGCGTTACAATTGGCGCATTATTTCTTGTCTTTTGGTTCTTGCCAGTCTACGGCTCCCATTATCTCTTTTAAACTGTATATGCGTTGAAAAAGAGTGATTGCATTCATTAGTCATGGCAGCATGGGCTGCTGTCATTCAATCATGCATATAGGTCCCCAACTGTATGCTGCCATTTGTGTATATGTATCCAAATATCCATTGATAGGACAGAGTTTTATATTGCCTAAAATATGCAAATTGAGGTGGCTGCCTGGCTCCACGTCACTCTCTCTGCAGCCATGTATTTTTTACTAGTAATAATTTCGCTCTACCCCAAACCACATCTCATATTTCCATTCACTTAATTACCCTTCTTTGCAAATGATTCAAAATACCAAGCGCAGATTTCTGGACCCCAAATTTCTGGGAAATAATAATAATAACAATATCCCATTAAAAAAACTGCCATCTCCAACCAGCCTTTATAAAATTCTGCAGCGTCCATGGCGGCCTGCAGCAGCCTCTGCAACCTCACCACTCCCTTCTTCCAAATCCGACACTCGACTCCCTTTCCTTCTTCCCAAGTGAGCCGCTGCAGAGGGTGGCGTGGTCTGAAAATGTCAGCTACGGTGGGCGTGGAGGGTGAGAATGAGAAGGAGGTGGTGTTGTTGAAGAAAGGCATTGCTGAGTTCTATGACGGGTCTTCTGGGATGTGGGAGGACATCTGGGGCGACCATATGCATCACGGCTTTTACGACCCCGGTCAGGAGGCTGTCTCGCTCCCTGACCATCGATCTGCCCAGATAAGGATGATCGAGGAGGCTCTGCGCTTCGCCGGATTGTCTGGTAAACGCCTCCTTATCTCTCTAACACGATACTCTTTTTTGTCTTTCTAGAAATCTCTGGAACATGCTTTGTCTGATATTGTTGGTGACAGATGAGGCTGGGAAGAAGCCGGAGAGGATAGTGGATGTGGGGTGTGGGATTGGAGGAAGCTCAAGGTACTTGGCTAAAAAGTATGGCGGCAGCTGTCGAGGAATCACTCTCAGCCCAGTTCAGGCTCAGAGAGCCCAAGCCCTGTCTGCTTCTCAGGGATTGGCTGATCAGGTACATCACGATTTCCGAGGCTTAAATACTTCTTAGCTACTGAGATCTGAATCTGATGAGGTGAAGTGGTGGTTAAAACAGGTCTCCTTCCAAGTGGCGGATGCGTTGAACCAGCCATTTCCCGATGGCCAATTTGATCTGATCTGGTCCATGGAAAGCGGCGAGCATATGCCAAATAAAGCCAAGGTGCGTCCTAAGTACTACAATTTTCTTCATTGGAGCACTGTTTATTTGATTCATGTTGGCCATGACATGATGGGCAGTTTGTGGGTGAGCTGGTCCGTGTTGCTGCCCCGGGCGCGACCATAATTATAGTAACATGGTGCCACAGAGATCTGGCTACTGGGGAGCAGGCTTTGAAGCCTGATGAGAAAGCGCTGTTGGACAAGATCTGCAGAGCTTTCTATCTCCCAGACTGGTGTTCTGCTGCTGACTATGTGAACTTGCTGGGATCTCTTAATCTCCTCGTAAGAAATATATTCCAAAACTTGCGAAAATCCTTGCTTTTACTCTTCTTTCTTTCTGGTATGAATCGAAACTTACGATTGGAGCACAAACAGGATATAAAATCAGCAGATTGGTCCGCCAATGTTGCTCCATTCTGGCCAGCAGTTATCAAAACTGCATTAACATGGAAAGGCCTGACATCACTTCTGAGGAGCGGTAAGTTTCTCCTGGCCAGGATCTTAAACTCATCTAGGCCTGCCAATGCTTAAATTCAGTTCAGCACAAACTGAGATCTTATTAAGGCTTCTGTGACTTGGCAGGATGGAAGAGTATAAAAGGCGCACTGGCCATGCCGCTGATGATGGATGGGTACAAGAAGGATTTGATCAAGTTTGCCATCATAACTTGCAAAAAACCCGAGTAGACAAGAAATCACGAGCGTAGTATTTCAGCTGAAGGCCAGCAGTCGCCATTTTTTTATAGCCATTGGAACTTGAATACCAAGACTTGACCATATGGCTTACTGATGCACCCAGTTTAAGTGCAGATGCACTATTGATATCATATGTAGTCCTTGCCAGTTTTCTTCTTCAATAAATGCTTTGCTCCCATCTGATTCGGTCAAAGAACAGCCCAGAGATAATGTGTAGTAAAGAGAACAACCATTGCACAGACTCCCAGTAACAACACCAAATGGCTTGTTTCCTAATTTCCCCCAACTAAGCTCATTTCATAGAAAAAGCTTCTATTTTCAGAAAGCTCGCTCATCTAGTGTTCAAATCGAACTCCCCAGCTTCCCGCCATCCATCATCTTGAGCTCCTGCATCCCCATGTTCATTCTCCTCATCATTCAAGAAATCATCTGCCGGTTCCTCATCTCTTTGACCGTTATACCCCCATCCATTCATCATACCATCACCATGTTCTTGATCTCCCATGACATGATGACCCATCGAGATATCATTGCTGTGAGACCCTAATGCATTGCCTCTTATTGCCCCTCGAGCCATCATTTCAGCATGAGCATGTGATTGAGACTGAGCTTGAGATGCTTGTGCCATGGCTGCCATTCTCATCTTAGCTTCCCGACCAGCTTTCTCCCTTGACTCGAATTCAGTTCTCAGCTCCAACATTGCACGTTTCTCTTCTTGAAGAAGGGCCTGCTCAATCATCAGCCTTTCTTCCGCTCGAAACTCCCCCAGACCACGTTTACGAGATATCAAGTTATAGGCATACACTTGTTTCTCAAAAGTGCTTGTGAACTCAGCAACCTTGGCAGCTATATTGTTATCCCACTGTTGTGAGCGCGACATCATCTGCCCTGTTGTATCTGAATCAAGAATTCTATCATCCTCCTCTGCCTCATAGTCTGCCACTACATGGTAAGGAAGCAGTCTGCAAAATGGATAGGCAGATTGAATTATAAAACTGAACAACACACGCTACACTGAATAAGATGAAGCAATCAACGTTGACAAAAAACAAAACAATCTTGCTTCAGTTTTATATTCATCAAGTTTCCTTTGTAATACGAGCTTTTATGGATTCACTTCTGACAGAACAAAAACTGGACTAGAGGTTTTCATATCAATTTCTAATCTGTTTTTGTGGAGATCGAGCTCTCTAAAATTAAAAACTACCTCATAAGATTGATCATACACTGATGAAGCTCTTGAGATCATCAAAGTGATCATACACTACACATCTCAACAAACAGGTTTTTTCCTTTCAAAAACGGATATGCATCAGAAGTATTATCAGCGGATTACATGTAAGAAACATTGTCTGACACACAAAAGAAGAGTTCTCAACCACTTTGGCAGCCATATAGCATGAGAATAACAGGATCTATCAAAGCAATGCCATAATAACTAAAACCAGTATCCATGTTCTTTAATGCCTAGGGAGTAAGGCTAGGACTAATCTACCCTCCTTCCGAACCCCTGAGGGTGATAACTAAATGAAATAGAAGGTTAATCTTTTCACTCATGCACCACTGTCCAACTGCTATATCATACAAAAACAAAATCCATTACTACATCAAACAGAAAAAACAGAGATAAAATCCAGTAACTTTGGTAGGGTGTGAGTAAAACTTAGAATTGCCATATATGATCAAGCTCTCCAAAATTGAACTGGCATTTTAGGTGGTTCACAGTCAACATATTCTTACGCATACTGCCATAGGCTGCTAAGTTAACTCACTCTTGCAGTTTATTACTATCAATATTAAGAAATAACCTTACATATTGCAACTTATTGATAACTGAGTGAGTTGAATAAACCTAACATATCTCTCTAATGAAACCTCGAATCCAGAAAAAATATGACCATAATCATAGAGAATCTCACCTTTCACAAGCATCCTCAATAGATGTAAAAGCCCGACGATAATCCGGATGACAGACCCACCACGCATCCTGATACGCCATTTGCAGCTCAGTCTGATTCGCAGGCGGCCGCACCATCCTCTGCTGTTGCTGCTGCTGCTGCGCACTCACCCCCTGACTCTCCTGCTGATTCTGATGTTGCAATTCCGCCCCCGAATTAGGGTTAGGGCTCCGATTCGGTTGTTGGTGAAAATTAGGGCTTAACATCGGGCGATAATTTCCCGGAGTCCGCAAATGGGCATCGATATTCGAAGGGAAGCGAGACATCGCCTGCTGCTTCTGGTGCTGTAATTGCTGTAACATAAGCATCTGCTGCTGCTGCTGCTGCTGTTGTTGTTGTTGGAGCATCATCTGCTGCTGGTGTTGCGCTAACGCCTTGGCGTCGTCCATCGCTACGCAGATCTTCTGGTCGTCTTCTTCTTCGCTCCTCCGACTGCGGATTCGAGCTGCGAAGATGAGCAGAGACGCTTTCAGTCGAGAGCGCTTCGAGATTCGACAAGACCGATTTTTGCATTTTCTTCGCCAAAATTTCAGGGGTCCAATTGTAAATACATTGAATTCAGGGGGTTGTCAACAAATTTCCTGATATTGGGTCCAAATGTAATTTTACATATGTATGGGTCAATTTATTAAATATATGAAACTAAAGGGGTCTCTCTACAAAGCTGCTTAAGCGAATAACCTAGGGATCCAAACGTAATTACAGGTAACTATAGGGGAACTTCTGTGAATAAATATATAATCGTAAGGGGGTCTCTCTGCAAACATTCTTTAGCGAACAATTGATAATATTACGTGACCCTAGGGATCCAAATGTAATTATAGTTAAATGAATGGGCAATAATGTGAATAAAAATCGCTACATAGACAGACATTGATGAGAGGATCGACTTGTGAAGGAAGGTATTCGAATTTCAAATTTTGAAACTCCGGCGAAAGACGACGGCGAAGATGGCGTCCAGCAACGTGAAGAGTTTCTACAGGCAGAAGAAGAGCGGAGGGATCTCGAAATCGAAGCCTTCGCCTTCGATTTCATCCAAGAAGAAAGCGTCTCCGAGCACCGCTGCGGCTCTCGCCTCCGAACTCAGAGGTCCTTAGTTTCTTTCATTTCATCATCTTTTATGGTTTTTGTTGTTGATTTGACGATTTTCTGGTCGATTGTTGATTTTTGGTTAGTTGTTGTTTTTTGGTTGGTAAAAATTGGGAATTAGGGTTTTGTGATTCAAAAGTCGCATTGATGAGAACCAGTGGCAAGTGTTGTAAATTTGGAAGTTCTTACATATGCAGAAAAAAACTGAAGCTTTGTAAACTTAAATGCTTTGAGAAATTTGTACTTTAAGTAGCCTCTGCTTGCTTTCAGATTGGTCACTTGGCTGAAATGGTTGCTGATTGGCAGTAGTATGATAGAACCCTATCATATAGTGGCAAGATCAGTATTGCATTTTGTGGCATCAGTGTTTGATTGAATGGCATGAAATGGCTGAACCCTTTTTGTATTGCGCAGATGATAATGATATGCATGAGGATGCGTTGAGGCAGTTTGATTTGAACATGAGGTTTGGACCTTGCATTGGAATGTCACGATTGGATAGGTGGGAGCGTGCTAAGAAGCTGGGAATGAACCCGCCCAGAGATATTGAAGCCCTCCTCAGAAATGCCAAAGTTGGAGCTAACTGCGTGTTTGAAGGCCGCATTTAGTGTGGTCTTGGTTTCTTGTTCAGCCTCTTGCTGCACAGACTCTATAAGTAGCTTCTGCATTGTCTGTTGGTCAGCTGCTTTTTCAAGTTTGGATTCTAAGTTGGGCTAAGTTTAATGTTTTGAAAACAGTTGTGGATGAAGTTTTATGCCCTGGAAATTATCAAGAAGTTTGGAATTCTGTTTATTCGGCCTGCTTCTTCCCTTTATGCCGAAACCGGGGCTGTATGAAGATTCATGAAAATTATGGAAACAGGTTCGATAATATTAGGATTTTACAAACTTTGATGCCCTGAACAATCTTATGGAATATTTACTGATACAAGAACATATAAATCTAGAATGACTTTGTTCTACTTCTTGGTTTCGGAGGATCAGCAATCCAGGTCGCCCAAGCCAAGGGAAGTAATGTACAGGCTGCCTGAATCAGCAAGGCAAGCGGAAACCCTGAGAAATCATTTTCTGAAATCCCAACATACGACGCAAGTGCAACGCCAAGATACCCGCTAACAATAAATGCCAAGGCAGTAGAAGAAGCTACAAACGCCATTAGTGACCCCTCGCAGCCTGCAGGGCAGAGTTGAGCCATGAGAATGTTAAAGGGCAACATCTTGAAGAAGTACAGAACCTCCAGAAGCCCAGATGAAATAACTACGTAGACAGAGTCTGGGAGCCTCATTGTCCGGTAAAAGCCTCTCACGAACAAGACGTCAGATAACATGAATACTGCCATAGTGGCCTGAATAGCGGAGATAAGCTGCCTGGGAGGCACTGACTTCAGATAACGATTATGAACTATACTCCAAGCCAGCGACGCTACCTGGCCAAATACTTTAGAGATCCCGAGGAGCGATGAATCTATATGTAAATGCTGAGTTTGGTAGAAGAACATGGTGCCTGTCAGCGCAGGGATCACGGCATAGGAAGCTGCAAACCATGCAATTGAATACCCAATTTCAGGCTTCCGCAATGCAGCACCAAGCTCCACCAACTGCTTCCTGATCCCCACATTCGACGAACTCTTGGGGAGGTTAAGAGAGCTTTCCCGAACTGCCATGGTTATAAAAAACTGGAGAGTGAGCAGAACACCAAACACAAGGAACATATGTTGGGATGAGAATCTGGTTATGGCTAATCCTCCCGCAAGGTTCCCTAAAACCCCGCCGACGGAGGAAGCCATCCAAACAAACGACTGCAGTTCACTAGAAGATGATGTCTGTGCGCCGCTGCCGCCGCCCCTGGACCCGTTGGCTGGCTGTTTTCCCGACTCTGCAACAATGGCGTCATGGGCTACTTCCACAATCGATGCACCAAGATTACTCAGAAGCAGATACAATGACAGGACGCTAATCGACATCTTTGATGTTGGAATAATGGCTATAGCTGTCCACGACACTGCTTGTAACAAAGCTGCATAAACCAAACCAAACCAAACCAAATACATCAGTTTTGATCTCAATACAAAGCTATTCATAAGCACAATTCAATCCAAGTTCTGCACCCAAATTGAGCAAGGATCATTCCGAGAAACTCAACAACCAAATACCATTTTCAGACTCTGACCAGATATACAAAATCAAATTAGGGTTTACCAACTTCACAAACCTCCGAAGGCAATATAAGGCACGCGATGCTGCCCTCTGATATACACAGAGTCAGAAACGACGCCGTATAGCGGTTTTCCGACCATGGGGAGATTGGCAGAGTTTTGCAGAAGCTGAAGCGTCGATGGATCCACCATGATCCCATCTTTGAGAAAAAAGTTAACCGCCATCCATGGAAAACACCTGAATCCCTGGACCCAGAATCCGAACCCGAGTAGCTTTCTCGCTGGACTATTCGGATCCTTCCTCTCTGACCCCATTGTGAGATCGCTCAGCGCGGATTGTTGGAGAGTGATTTGATTCTCGGTATCGCGGGATCGGTCGAGCGTGATGGTTGAGAGAAGAAAAGAATTGAGAGCTGGTTGAGGATGGTACAGTGATGTGAGCAGCCCAGGGATTGCTAACGCCAGATTCTGATTGAGAGAGACGACGTCGTTTCGGACAGAATATTCAAAATTGTCGCTGAGGAATGTCTTTTGTCCTGGTGGAAGTAATTGTTGACTGACAATATTTTTAGTTTCATTTATGGAAACGTAATCTGCGGATGACGTCAAAAGTAACACGTGTGGTTCGAAAGTGAAAGTCAGCCTGTTGTACCGACATAAATACGAGTATACGACGTCGTTTGAAGGCTTCGCTAACGTACATAGACCATTTACATGACTGTGTTGCCCTCGAGGATTTATCAAATTTTCAACAGATGGGATTTTGTGAAGAAATCAACAGAGTTCAACTTAGAGTCGGCACACCAAATTGTGGAGGAGATTCTCCACGAGCTACAACCCCATCTGCGATCAACGCCTCGGCCGTTCCGATCAAAACCTCAGCTGCATTTTTCAACCCATGCGGCCGGGTCAGTGTTGCGAGGATTGGCTATTGCACTGCAGTGCCTTCTTATGATCATCAGCGTGATCCAGAAACCAACTCTTTCAATGGTCTGAAAGGTGAATTATATCCATGAGCCACAGTGTCCCTCCACAGAGCAAGCCCTGTTGAAATGACAAGTGAATCGGGGAATGTTCATCTTATCGACTGAGCTTATCAGCCAAGCATTGTGATTTGTGAAGTTAGCAAAGCAAAGCAAAGACAGTAGAGAACTAGACATACCGATCCAGGCAACTAAACCTGTCGTCGCTGCCAGAAAAAACTCTTGGCCGATAGTGTTGCAACTGAAATAAAAAGAGCATGAGCTTTAATCCAACGATAGATCAATGCACCCTATGGTTGAAGATTAAGTTGCGACTTACATGTACATGCACAGGAGATTACCCCACCCATAGAAAAGAGTTGCCCAAACAGACCCAGTGAACCTGAGATGAGTATCAATGTGGAACATGGTGTGAAACAGATGCATAAAGAAGTTCCTTAGACAAATTTTGCGGCCAACAAACTGTATTATGTAGGAGGAGGAGGGTTACCACATGAGGTCTCGAATAAATAGCGCACGGGGTAGCATGAGACCATTTCCAGTCATTGCAAGCAACATTGACAAAGCTGATAAGCCTTTGATGTTACTTGGATTTAAAAAGTTTGTCCACTGAAAAGGGCAGTGATGAACTTATAGTTGTGGATGCACGAAAATCATTGTTATTTATAAAGCATAAGTGGATGAATGTAAAATTGAAGATTACCATTTGTGAAACTGGCATCCACATGAAGAGAAGTGTGGCAGTCCAACCAGAAATTCCACCATAAAATTTCATCCCAGCTTCAGATAGTTTACCCAATCGTGCCTGCAAATATCGAGGACTGATTACACTATTTAAACTAACAAAGGAAGAAAATCACTCAAGATGTTAAAATGACAAGAACAATGGCCATAGGTATACCATGACAACAGTCACTACAGCTGCTACGAAACATATGGCTCCAGGAAGAATGATGTTTGGAACATATGGAATGAAGGTAGACCACATGACCTGCCAAGGCATAAATGGAACAAATACAAAGTTAAGAAGCATAGAAATCAGATTCATGCTGAGAAGAACGAAAAATAATCAAGATTCGAAGGTCAAAACTCACCTGAGGAAGCACAGAGAGTCCACCAATAGTAATGAAATCTTCCCACAAACCCCAAATGCTAGAATTAAGGAAACCGAAGTAGTTCATAAAATTAAGGACAAGGCCAGATCCAATCACAGCTGAGATCACCACAAAGTAAGACAGCGGCATAGCTTCAGCCATAGCCAGTTGAGATAACACAATATATGTGGAGATTACTCCCAGTGTTTGTACCACCACAGCTTCAGCCTCTTTCTTTTTAGCAAAGTACGACAGCAAGGAGAGATTGCCCAGCAATCCTGTAAGCATTCCCTGACACAGCAAAAAAAACACTACCAAGCATCAGATCGCTTCTTTTCATTTATACTACTAATTCACAATGTGTATCCATCCACAATTGTTTACCAGCCACGGAACTGCTAGAAGCGCAGCCTTATTCCCCGCCATGAGATTGCGTGCATTGAGAATGATCTGAGGTAATTGCAGCAACAAAAATGGTAGATTTGCAGCACCTGAGAACTTTGCTGTCAATGAGTCCCATTGCTCAAGGTTGTGGTTTTGCACCTTCACTGGTTCCTTGATCAATCGAATAAGGAAATCGTGATCAGAAATCGACCTAAATCCCTGCTCAAGTCTCGTTTTTGCTCAATTGTTTTCACTGAAATCACTCCCTTTCCACAAACTCGGAGCCTTAAACAAACCCTAATTGACTCATTTGATTCAATACTAAAATCAAACAAACCTGATCACCGGTCGGATGACCCGAATCAGATTCCGCCGCGCGCACCGGACTCGACCTATATCGTATAGACGAGCTCGAGCCTCCCAAATCGACCAAACTCAACACCCGAACATTAGGGTTTTTAACCTTCAAACACAATGCCGTCACCGGCAAAGAACTCAAACCAGTCACCATCGCCCGCCGCAGCTGCGGCGCTCTTGGCAACAGCGACTGCGAAACCGACATGGTCAGAGAAAAGCGCAGGTGGAGAACCAGAGGAGATCGCGAGAAGCGTCAGTGACGAAGGACAGCAGAAAGATTGGGTCAGTTTCAGCGCCAGCGAATCCCGACTCGCCACGTGTCCGGTCAGATATTTCGTAGCTTTGTCAAACAGCGATAGCGCCTTGGGATTATTAACACATAGGCGCGCTTGACGTGATGAATTGAATTGAATGATTGCTTAGCTTTTAATTTAAGTCGGCCCAAATACATGGGCCTATCTGAAACGGGCTCTGCCAACAGTTTCGGCCCACTTACCGCTTATCATGAAATTACCATTTTGCCCCTCTACTTGACTACTTAAAATCTGCGACCAATTAAATTAAATTAGCGACGAATAAAGTTGTCGCTATATCTATAAATCCCTTGCAAACGTCGTTGCTAAAAGAATAAAGTATTTTACACTTTGAATAGCGATTTATTTAATTTCGAATCGAATTAGCGCATTCTATTTTCAACATATCGGTGACGTAAGTACTAGAAAATAATGTATAGATATGTTGAATGGAAAAAACAAATATATATACGATGCCACGTCAGCAGCGAAAAGTATGCCTGTACACGATCGATGGCTAGTTGATGGAAGGGAGCATAGGGTTCATGCCGAGGCCTGATCCGCCTGAGGAACCCGGATCAGCGTGCTTGACTCGGCCGAAATGGCGAATGTGGCGTAAAAGCCTGGCCAGGAAGGTGTTGTGGCAAATCGTTGAACTGTCGCAGACGACAGCAACATGTTTGCGTGCTCTTGTTATGGCCACGTTCATCCGCCTGCTGTCGCCTAAAAATCCAACCGCTCCCAAAGTATTTGATCGAACCTGATGGAAGCAAAACAACATTTGCATCAATCGGGTCGTCAGTGCCGATTGATTCTGTTGGGGTTTGGGATAGAATAATAATTAAAAAAAAAAAGAGTCTTTAGCGTTGACGTACCATAGAGATGATTACTGCATCAGCTTCGCGGCCCTGGAAGCTGTCAATGGTGGCAACCTCAACCCCGTCGGCCTCCGGAAAGTCGTCGAGTCTGTTCCTTAAAAGCTGCACTTGCGCAACGTAAGGGGACTGCACCGCAATGGTACTCGGTCGGACACCTGAGGCACAGATTCAGTAAGATATAACAACATTGCAGGTCAGCTAGGTAATCAGCAGCAGCTTAGAATTCTTACCTGAGTAAAGCAAGGAAAAAACATGCTGTACGACAATGTCGGCTTCCCCTTGGTTGTAAAACGAGCCGGTGCCGGCAGGGTCTAAATACTCCTCGCAGCCGACTGACAAGCTTCCGTACGGCATTCGGGTATCGAGGAGCAACAGCGGGCATTGCGTAATCCATGTCGGCTGCACGAGGATCAGATGATCAAATATCATGGAGCTCAAGAGTCACGATTTGTGATCCAATATATTATAACAAACTATCCTTCAAACTAGCGATGTGGGGCAATTCTTCGTACCTTAACGAAGGGCGTGTCGACCAGGAGATGGGAAGCGACCGAGGGAGAAGAAGATAACAATCCGCCATACATTTCCTTGGACGCCCAACCAGCTATGGCATGATTCATCCGATACTGAGTGGTAAGTTTGGTGGCGTGAATGCCCTGGTGCAGAGCGGAGGCTCTCTCCATGAGGGATATCCCAAGACCACCTTCCAGAGCTTTTCTAGAAAGGACCACCGGAGCAAGCTGGCACTGATCACCGGCGAGAATACATCGCTTTCCTTGCAGGATTGGAATCCAACAGGACGGCTCGATGGCCTGTCCCGCCTCGTCAACCACAACTATGTCGAACGGGCCCAGTTTCCGGATCATGGGATCAGCCGCGCCGGTGTTGGTAGACAGGACAACCTGCGCACTGGACAAGACTTCCTTGATAATCTCCTTCTCCTTCTTTTTCAAGCTCTTTCCGAGCTGTTTCAGGAGCTGACGAATCCCAGCTGCTAGAGAATCATCCTTGAGACAATCCCTCAAATCCTTCCTTAAATTCGCCTTCTTCCTCTCAAACTCTGTAACATAATCGGCCAGCTTGGATTTCACGATTTCGCCCAAGGACTTGGAGGCCACGACGCTCGATATCCGTGCTGGATTCCCAACTCGGACGATGACCAATCCGACGTTGGAGAGCTTCTCAACCATGTTGTCAACGGCAGCATTGGTCGGAGCAGTGACTAGGATTCTTTCCCCTTGTTGAACTGCGAGGACAATAAGCTCCTTGAGCAAGCCTGTTTTTCCTGTACCGGGAGGTCCTTGGACCACCATTAATGGCCGCTTCTTGTTCAGTCCCAAAGCTATGGCTTTCTTCTGGGAATCGTCAAACATTTGATTGTTCCACAGATCCTCGTTTTTCACCTCTGCGCAGTCTGCTAAACCGCTCTCCTGCAACCATTCCACGTCTTCCTCGTCGCCAAAGAGCGTGGCTACCACCGCAATCGATGGGTTTTTCTTCAGCAATCCGTGCTTCTGGAGCAGCATCAGAGCTTCACAATTCCTCTGCAAACACCAACATAAGTTGTCAAAATAAATGTAAGAGCTATGACAAGAAATTTTATTTTGAATGCCCCAAATTGAAAAAGTTTATTTCCGCTACTCCCAGTAGCAGTTTGTGAGAAAAAAAAAAAATACATCAGCGGTTTGTGAAAACTGTGGCATTTCGGAAACAAACTTGAAAAAGATGACAGATGGGGAACAAAACTTTAAATTGATGGCATTGAGAAAAAAATTTCCTACGACAACATTGTGATTTGGGGCAAGACAAAGCTGTAACATGTTTGAGATTAGGAACAGTTTGTGACGAACCTGGAATGTGAGGGAATCAGCCAAGCCCTGAATTCGATCAATCCTAACACTCTTGCCAAAAAGCTTCGAGAAGGTGGGATCACCATGGCGAGATTCCAAAGCCACGACGATACTGCAACCATCTTCCCCGAGATTGTTCACAAATCCCTGCACACAAGATGTTGCACCAGCTCCTCGACTATCACAAATTCTTACGCATACCATTTCTCCAGGAGAAAGATTCGTCGGTGGCAATCGATGATTCCCTTCGACCCTGAAACTTACCAAATGCATTCCTCCCAAACCTGCAGAACCCGATCACAGCAATCAAGTTAACGGCAAAAAACAGATTTGATCCCAGAAAACAGTACAGGAAATTAGTGAAGAGTAACCTGTAGACGAGCTGACTGCGTTTAAATTGCAAATAGTGTCGCATAATTCTTGCTGAGCCAGGCCATGGCTAACTATGAACTCAGTTGGTTTGGAAGAATCCAAACTGTCGTCTGGGGTTGGGACCGCATTGAGCTCTTCCTGAGTGTATTCGAGCTCAGAGTCCCTTTCAATGCGCAGCAGCTCAGACATGCGCTGAGTGAAATCATCAATCCTGGTTTGTATGGTCTTAGCCCGGTTGAGATCCATTCCTAAAACCCCATATGCAGCCTTTGGCGGGACTCTTCGTGCAATGGCCTTATGCTGAGCTGCAATGGAAAAAAGTCAGTACAAATCATAAACCATAAAACCAAAAAATTTATAAACCTTAAACACAAACCTGAGTTTGCAAGAACCTTGAGGAGTTTCCATGACTGGGTTTCACTCCAATTCTGAATAAACGACTTGTTCTGGAGGTCCAGGAGAACTTCTTTCAGCTCGCGCTGAAAGTGATCGAATAGGGTGGGGTAATGTGTGCAGGTTTTTAAGCAGACAACTTCATGACCGGGTGGCATAGGAATGGCAATGAGGTAAGGCTGCGCCTGGATTACAAAAGGTAAGCCAGGTTCCATTTTTTGTTGCAGCTCAGAAAACTCACCTTGAATCTCACTCATAGCCAAATCTGAGGCCATGGCTCTCATCCCTTGCCCGACCCACCTCACCACATTTTTTCCTAGATCCTTCCTTCCTAGAGGATCACCATTTTGATGCAAAGTGCCAATATCCACCGGGTTATGTTTCACCACTTTCTTGACCGGCTCAGACCCCAACTCCTTCTGATCACCGGAGGAGGCTGCCTCTTCTGATTTCGGAGAAGTTGAACCCTCGTTAGGATTAACAGTTTTGATGATGTTCTGCTTATTGAACCCACCATTCCTTCCATTACTTCTTCTCCTCGGATTTTTCACCTTCAGGCCAGTATCAGCGCCCCCGCTCGCAGCGCAGGAAACTTGCTGAGGAAACTTGAGCCCAGGAGGTGATGAGACACTCAAGGCATGAGTCTCTCGCAACAAACAGTTGGACACAAACCAGGATAAAGACGATGCAGGCACATTAACATTAACACTTCTCCGAAAACCAATTCCAGCAGACACAGGTGAATTCATAGAAACTCCAGCAGCTTCCATGCCCCAATAATCAGTCCCTCCAAAACCCCACCTCACAAAAACCTCAAAGCCACACACATACACAAAATTCAACCGACCCAATTCCTCCCAGGCAACAATAGTCCTAAAAATCTAAACTTTACAACTCCAAACCCTAGCAAATGAACTGGGGTGATGGGCACAGAATCTGCATACACAAGCCACAATATATATACAGCTCAGCTAAAAAAGTCAGATATTTTGCACAAAAGGGGTCATCAACAAGAGCCAATGAAAGAATCTGAGGTCAGGGAAATCCCCTAAAAATCAAAACCCTAAAAACCCAATAAACACACACCGCACTGAATTCAACATAAGAAAGCGGTAAGATGGGTACCTGGGGGAGATTCTGTGGAAGGGCTGTGATTGGAGCATTGATGATTTTTGAGGGGTTTGTGAGAAGATGATGATTTGGTAGGCCTGCAGCCACAAGTTGGAGGTCTACGTGGCCTTGTGTCGTTCTGGAAATTGCAATTTAGGGTTTTTATTTCTTGTGAGGGGCAAGCGTGGAGTGTTGAATCACGGCTCTGTCGGAGTGCGAGCTAGTGGAGATGGTTTTAGGGTTTGAGAGCTGACGTGGCTGCTTCCATCTCCATGAGAATTTCTCGGGCCCTTCCCGACTTGCATTTCCATGAAAAAAGAAAATTTGTGAAGTCACGTGCTAATCACGTGACGTCAGCATCGAAGGGAGTGCTTGTGTGTCTAGGGTTTTCTTATTTGGCTCACTCGCATTTTCTACAACGAACGAAGATGGCGATGCTGATGCGGAGCCTCTTATCCAACTCCGGCAAGCGAGTCCTCTCGGCCGGCGTAGCTTCACATGTGGCCAGATCGTATAGCTTGATTCCGATGGTGATTGAGACGTCGTCGAGAGGCGAGAGAGCTTACGACATTTTCTCCAGACTTTTGAAGGAGCGGATCGTCTGCATCAACGGACCGATCTCTGACGACACGGCGCATGTGGTTGTTGCTCAGCTGCTGTTTCTTGAGTCGGAGAATCCGTCGAAGCCGATTCACATGTATCTCAACTCTCCAGGCGGAGCCGTCACTGCAGGTCTCAGATTTCGACTGGACTCCCTTTTTCTTAATTTTTAATTGATTGTGAAAGCTTGATGAGATTAGATTCTGGGAATGCATATAGTTGAAGAATTGACTTCAAATTATGCGATGTGAATGTGTTGATGACTTTGATTAGAAGCTTGTCTCGTTGTAACTTCAAATGTTTCATCTTTTTGTGTTTGTATTTTTTTTTTGGCATCTGATGGTGAAGTTCCGCTGAGATCATAATATGGGTTAGTGTAAAGATGGAGACTTGGCTTTCAGATTATGAGATGCCAATGAGTCGATGATATTGAGGTGAAAGCTTGTATCTTTGTAAATGTTTGAACTTCTTTTTTTTTTTTTTGTATTTCTTGAATAATTTTGGAATGTTCGGTATTTGATCTTGAAGTTCCGCTGAGATTATAATGTAGGTTAGTGTAAAGATGGAAACTTGGCTTTCCGATTTTGAGATGCAAATGTTAATGATATTGAGGGGAAGATTGTTTCTTTGTTAATGTTTGCTTTTTTTTGTTTTTGGGATGAATCTTGTGTGAAATCTGTTCCTTGTTAGTAGGATGTTGTGGGTGAGTAAATTGACGCGAAAGAGGGGGTTTTGGGGTGCAGGTCTAGCGATATATGATACAATGCAGTATATAAGGTCGCCTATAAGCACTATCTGTTTGGGGCAAGCTGCGTCGATGGGCTCTCTGCTTCTGGCTGCTGGAGCAAAGGGTCAAAGGCGGGCGCTCCCGAATGCGACGATCATGATTCATCAGCCCTCTGGGGGGTACAGTGGGCAGGCGAAGGATCTAACCATTCACACCAAGGAGATTGTTCGGATTTGGGATTCTCTTAATGGGTTATATGCAAAGCATACTGGACAACCGATTGAAGTGATTCAGAAGAATATGGATAGGGATTATTTTATGACGCCGGCTGAAGCGAAAGAGTTTGGGATTATTGATGAAATTATGGATCAGAGACCGATTGAGCTTGTTACTGATGCTATTGGGGATGAGAGTAAAGACAAGCCTTCAAGCTAGGATATGCTGGTAATATTTGCATTTCATTTATCGAGTCTTTTGATCGATAGCATGGTTTATTGTCTGATCCCCATCTCAACCTTGGTTCGTCGGAACTGATAGATTGCATTACTGATATGCTGCTTCTGTAGACTAGATTCTGTTGTTCAAATAATTTTATCATGTCTCTGTTGGACCTGATTAGATTTTGTTACTGTTCTGTAGACTAGATTCTTTCGTCAAATAATTTTATTATGTCTCTGCCGTCTCATTCGACCCTTTGAGGTACTTTTGCTATATAATTATTAATGTACAAGAATGGCGATGGAGCATAGTGATTCTTTCAAATCCAGAATGATTTATGCAAAACCCTGTTCATAGCAGGCAGCAATCTCTTTACAAACAAACTTGGACGGAAAAATTATCAGGCCAGCTTGGGCATGGTTTTACAACTCTATGAGCTACTGGTTAAATTATTGCTAACTGTGAACCTGTTACAATGCACTTATGTCATTATTGATATGACTTCACACAATTTCGGAACGAAAGACATACATAAGTTATATTGTTACAAATGTGGAGTAAATGTTGCAAGCTTTCGTCAGGGGATGGATGCAAAATTGTTCTCATCTTCTGAAGTGAATATTTACAACTGATGGTTGCAGAAACAAGGTTTGCTGAACTGAGAGTGCTAGCGGTAAGAAAGGATGAAAAAGGAATGATGATACTTTCTTTGTCCGAGCATCGGCGTTTCCAGCTTCAGAGCCTGTTGATAAAATCACAAAGAAAGTATTTGACTTACTATTCTGTGTGGAAAGTGCAGAATCAGAAATGCATGGTACCAGTGCTAGATTTCGAATGATGCGAATTAAAATAAACTATGGCTATTGGAATGTATGCATGATTCTCAAAATGGAATTTGGATGCTCATCATTTTGAAGCATTGAAACTGGAGCTTGTCGAATGTCATTGTAAAGGCTGACGTAACGAAAATTGTTTACCTGGTTTAATTTTGAATTTGAGGGAATAGGGTGGCCGTCTTAGAATGAATTTGATTGGAGAATCTGTGCACTGTCTGTGCCGGTCTGTTGCAGAAATGAGCTGAAATAGCAATATTAAGAGAGAAAATGTCAGCGTCGCACTCGCAGTGTTTAACAACCAGCTGATGCCATTAAAATGATCAGCTTACAAGCCATAACAATTACAAACTTGGACGGCATATCAAAGTCAATTACATAGAATCAAACCTTTTCATCAAACCGAAATAGAGATTGGTCAAAATACGGAGAAGGACTCTGCGACTGACAGCTGAAAGGCAAAGAGGCCAGCATCTTCTTCACCCACTGTGGAAATGAGATTTGTTTACATGGGAAATTTAAACACAACAAAACGAGCTCTACAAGCCTTTCCACAAGTTGCAGAAAAAAATGCTATGAAAGCATTCGTATAACCAGAACTACCTGTGATGAACTTGTAGCTTTACTTTTGAAGCACCTTAATTGTTCGAGCGCATGAATATTGTTTGAGTGAGAGGAGATATAATTCATATGCAAGCCATTCCTGGATGTCGCATGGAAATAATCACAGTACTGCTCAAATAATAGATAAAGCTCCTCAGACGAATTCTGCATTAATCACAACGATATGACAAGTCAGATAATTACTCGACAAGTCTTGAATGGAAATAAGGTTAAGTTTGTCTGTAAAAAATGAAAAACAAAAACAGATACATATGTCGGTACCTGATAGAAGGCCACTATTTCAGTAGTCTCCATGTTATAGATAGCAAAGAACGCAGGATGATTATCAGAGTTCCTTGACACCTGAAATTTCAAAGCTCAAAATCACCATATGTGTCGCTAATATTTTAACTGTACATAATTCACAAATAAAAACTTGATCTTGAAAATTGGAATAAACACAAAAGATGAAGGAAAAAAAAGTCTCACCCCTCCTTCAACACTGCCAAACTTGATCAACAGATGCTGACGATCCAAGAATTGTACCTGTTGATAGCTGTTTAATGATTGATAAGAAAAAAATGGAAAGAAGTCGTTTAGCACCAGATGGCCAACCCTACCTTCCAAATGATCAAGTCAACATAATCCTGGAAATGGAAGTAGAACTTTGTTTTCAAGCATTGAACCCTCTGTAGATAAAAGAACAGTGAACAATCAGGACAGTTTGTTTCTAAAAATCGAATAACAGAACAACATCTAAAAGTTAATGATGAAGCAGAATGCAGAAATTCATATCAACATTCGGATTGCATTGAGGAAAAAAACAAGCAATCAATTTTAAGATAATGAAAATTTGAATAAGTGCCAGAGTTGCCTTAAAAAGAGATCAATTTAGCTGTAGTCTTAATGTGTCTAAAGTTTATCATGCAGCAAGTATCCTGTGTCATCTAGTTAAATAAGCAAAAACCAAATCCTATTTAAAACAAGGAAGCTTTGGGTGCGGAGGCTTCAATGCAATATATATCTTAGACCACAACCAAGACCTTATTTATCTAAGATTGTTCGTTGAATTTCCATCGCTTCTCTCTTTAGCTGACGTTTATGACTTCAGGTTTCAGTACGCCGGTCTTATAGGAGCCTAGACTATAAAATCGACCATCTTTTCATTTGGATCCCCGATATATCAGTTCAAAGTTAGACCTTAACCAAGTTTAACATCAAGATAGCCCTGCCTGTCGCACTCTCCAAATACACAATTATTGTGAAGTTCTTTGATTCGTTACAACCACAGAAAGTACTATATCAAGCAACGGCATAAGATCAAACAAAAGTGATGACGTGTAAAATTTATGTGCAAAGAAGATTGAGAGTAATGTCAACCGCTACTTCATCCGGTTCCTCATTCCATATTTCCTGAAATATGAAGGAAAGCAGCCTCTGTTTTATACCATTAAGAAACAAATGGCCTGTAGTGGGCTCACTATTGTGATGACCATTCTCCGCATTATTTACAGGCGGGTGATGAAGTTTGCCAGTGCCAGGGAACGATGTAAACTGCAATGGCAATTCAGCGTGATGAGAAAAGACAACTCTTCAACTAATTTTCTTGCGAGTGGAAGACGGGATGCATACAATTAAGGAAAATGAGATGGACAACTAAATTTATATGCTGTAGTTGTGTACTTGTGCTATAAAAGATTTGACATGGTAGCCAATCATGGATCAACATGTACAGGAAAGGCAAACGAAAAATGATTTTCCAGCTCCCAGAGTTTATGCCTATAATTCAAGTTAAGTGAGAAAATTGTCTTTTTCGAATTTATTGGAAAATGCAACTACAATATATGGGTTTTCATCTCTCTTTTAAATAGAGATCATCGCACGTTATGTATGCTTAAAAGACATTGAGCTAAACATTCGGATTATTGTAAATTGATACAACAGTAACATAATACATAATTTTAATCCTTCTTATTCTGTTAAAGACCCTATTCCAGTATCCAGATTACCTTCAGAAATACTAAAGTTGCTGACTTTTGTAATGAGCTTTATAGGCAAGAGATAATAAGAAGCTAAAGGAAATCAATGTAAATTCTATCACAAGGTGTTCAGATTTTTCTTCTAGAATAAGACAGTTGGAGACGATATTGCTGAATGAGTTGTATTCAGATGACATAATCCAGTCAAACAGTTTGAAAAAATAAAGATTACCTGAGAAGTGGAATTAAGAAAAAACTCATCATCTTCACGACAGAACTCTCCGATTTCTCGTACAACAACAAGATCACCAAAATCTCTAATCTGAAGTATGTGAACAGTTTGATATCGAAGGGACAAAATGGCCAATAAATCGTCATATAAGAAGACACCCATACTATGAGCCAAATTAATAAAATCATTGCGGAACACTTTTTCATCCAGCACCACACCATCTTCTAACCTAATAACACCAAGGATACATAAATGGGTATGTAAGGCACACAAAAGATACTCAAAAGATTACAAAAATGAATATCCGATACATAAAAACTTATTTAGAATTAATATATAACAGGTAATAAACACCAAAAGCTTGAGTTAGGAATGCACACCTCAACAAATGAAATGTAATTTTCTCAATAAATGGAACTCCCTGAACTGCACCTCCCGTTGCAGGGGCGTCATGAATTTGAGTAGTCGAAGTTGCAAATAATCCAAACTGGTTACGCTCCATGTACAAGAAAAAGTCTTTGCATATAAGTTCATTGGCGGAGGCAAGTGAGACCGAATACAGCTGGGTAAAAAAGCTCTCAAACTTTGTTGCTTTCGGGGGAAGATCTTCAACATCACAATCCTCCTCTTTGCAAGAAAAGGTCGGCCATTTAGGCCTATAAATGATTAAATCTTGATGATTCCTACTAAAACTCACAAGATACCGCCCATCATCCGTGAACTTACGAAAAGAATGATCCGGACAATCGACGTCCGTTATAGTGTAACTCGGAACTATATTCTCATAGAATCTCCTTGAAAAGTTTACCTGCAACACAATGTCATACACTGACAGAATCACCACTCTGCAATTGCATAATCACCATACCCCATATATTCCCTATTCCATTCTCTAGTAGTATAATCATCTAAGCCCCGGAAAGCACAATCATTCTACTCAGGTAATCCAAATTCAATCACTCTACCATCATAATCTTTTCATATGAGCAGTTGAATCATTAAAAAAAAAAAATACTCTTTTTCAAAAAATTAAGCTCAATTGTCACTCAAATGCCCTAATTCCCAAATTCCCAAAACATCACCAATCTCCACCTCAACAAAACTTCATCACTACTCAAGCAACTCAATTAAAGAAAATCCAGCTTACACTCGTTCCAGGCGCCGGCGTCCGAATTTCCCGTTCGAAAATCCGGGCAGTAATGTTGGTTCTTCTGAACATCACAGCTTCCTCAGAACAGGATCAACCTGTATATTCCACTTCCGAAAATAACAAACAGTTCCGCCGGTGCTCATCAACTCATCTGAAGGTCATGAAAAGTCACAATCGACCGAAGACGGGGACTGGCCATACTTCTTTCCGGCGAAGCGATGCTGTGGGGAGTAACTTCAGGATGAGTGGTGAGAGGTGTTCGCGCGGAGGAGAGAGGAGTTTGTCTCAGCGACAGGTGGAGAAGATGGACAGTGACGGTGGTGAGAGCTTTGAGCTTATCTGCTGCTAGGCGTTAATGGCTCTCGTATGACCCACCAGCCTACAACCGCCCGAAAACCCGACCCGTTTACCAATGGATCGAACCGGATCGGTTCGGTTCGAATCATATAAGAGGAGAGAAATTGAACCGAAACGAACCAACCGAGCCAACAGACCAGCATCTTCTTCTTCTTCTTCTTCCTCGTATCGTCATCAGCAACTCTTATCAATCCTCACTAGCAGATGTGATGTTGCTTCATCTTGGAAACCCTAATCCATCTCTAACCATTCAATCCTCTCCACCCTTCTTCTCGGTCCTCCTGCTGTCCCCTCAACCGCTCTCCAAAGCCCTAGCTAAGCCGAAACCCAAGAGCTCAACCAAATTCAAATTCCGTTGCTCAGCCACCCCTCCCGCGCCCCAAATCGCTTCGAAATCGGCAATCGAGCGCATTGCCGAGAAGCTCCGCAGTCTCGGATACGCTGAAGAAACAAAAACGGTTCACGCAGGTAGCTTGAAGAACGGCCGTAACACTGCCGGGGAGATATTCGTCCCGCTGCCGCATCATTTACCGAAGCAGCGAGTGGGGCATACGATTGATGCTAGCTGGAGCACGCCGGAGAATCCTGTACCTAGGGTGGGATCGGGCGGCGCGGTGGTGAGGGTGAATGAGTTGAATGATGTGGTGAAGAGGGAGAAGTGGCTGGCGAAGGAGGATGCGGTGGGGAGGAAGGAGAGGGAGGAGAGAGTGCCGACATTGGCCGAGCTCAGCCTGCCGGTGGAGGAGCTGGGGAGGCTGAGGGAGGTTGGGAAGAAGGTGAGAACAAAGTTGAAGGTGGGCAAGGCTGGTCTTACCGAGGGGATTGTGAATGGGATTCATGAGCGGTGGAGAAGGTCGGAGGTGGTGAGGATCACTTGTGAGGATATATGTAGGTTGAATATGAAGAGGACGCATGACTTGCTTGAGGTGAACTTGTCAAATACATGTTTTTTTATTATGCATTCATCATAGGATTCTATGCAGCATTTTTTCCGTTTTTATGTTGCCATCGCGTTGAGTTTGTTGTTAAATTCACAGAGAAAAACTGGCGGATTGGTTGTTTGGAGATCTGGGAGTCACATAATGTTGTATAGAGGTGCTAATTATCAGTACCCTTACTTTACAACTGATGATGATGTTCAAGATGAAGCAGTATCTTCAGACGAGGACTCTGGTGAAATTTCATCGGATTTAGAAATTGACGAAGGAAGAGTGAGAAAAAGCCTGCATTTGAAGCAAGGGGATAAGTTGTTTAAAATAAATGAGGTGAACAAGAAGGATGGGATGCCTTTGGTAAAAGGGGTTGGGGCTCAGAATATTGTTAGGTTCCAACTTCCTGGTGAAACTCAACTTGCAGAAGAGGTGGACAGCTTACTGGACGGGCTTGGTCCGCGCTTTAATGATTGGTGGGGTTATGACCCTGTACCTATCGATGCTGATCTTTTGCCGGCCATTGTTCCTGGCTATAGGAAGCCATTCCGCCTTCTTCCCTATGGAGTGTATCCTAAGTTAACAAATGATGAAATGACTACGCTAAGGAGGCTCGGTCGGCCTGTACCTTGTCATTTTGCCTTGGGTGAGTTTATCCTCAGTTTTAAACAAGATAACATGATTGCGCGAAAATATTCATGATCTGATTAAACTAAAGAAGTTTGGTTGCCGTATACCATGCCGTTTAACCTTTGGTGAGTTTCCTTTCAGGTTTCTTAACATGCTTGCTTTTTGGTTGACCAGGTCGAAATAGGAATCTCCAAGGGTTGGCTGCTTCTATCGTCAAGCTGTGGGAAAAATGTGAGATAGTCAAGATTGCAGTTAAGAGAGGAGTGCAGAACACTAATAGCGAAATGATGGCGGTGGAGCTAAAAGTTAGTGATAAGTGTTTGATTCACTAATCTTTGTGAAATGTATCTTTCCGAATCAATAATTGGACATGCCCTGGCTGATTGAAATTACAAATTCTTAATATATGCACATCAAAATAATCCCAATATGTTAATTTTGAACAAGACAGTATGGGATGTTTGTGTCCCACTTATTTTTAAACATGGTAAACTATGCGATTACATTTTGCTGGTGACTTTTGCTGTCTGTTTATTTTTGTTGTTTTGTCAATATACTCTACGTTTGCCATCGTATGAAAGTTCAAGTCAGTATTGTAAGGTGAACATGTTATATTACATAGTTTAAGTTACATTATCAGTTCCTTTATGAAAAATGTGGTATTGGAATTGTTTGTGCGATAGAAGTAATGCTTGGGGAATTTGTTATCTTTTATGTTTGTTCATTTAAAAGCTTACAATTGCAGGAACTGACTGGAGGGACCCTACTATCAAGGGATGTAGATTTCATCGTCTTTTACAGAGGAAAGGATTTCCTGCCGCTAGCTGTGTCTTCCGCCATTGAAGATCGAAGAAAATATGGCGTTGAAACGAAGAAACATGTGACTAGTGGTAGTTCAGCAGTTTTAGACAAGCATAGCCCTGAATCTGGTGCTACTCTTGAAACTGGCAATTCAATAGCTGAATTTGGAATAACCGGGGTAGACGGGCACGTAAGGTACATTCGTAAGGATCGGAGGAGTATACCATCTGGGGAAGCAATTATTGATAGCACGAGCAGAGCATTGTCTGTGGTACGTTCAACATCATTCGTAAAACTAGATAATTACGTTTATGAGTGAAAAATTCATCATCCACTACATTTTACCTTGGCAGGCTTTAGAAAAGAAAGAGAAGGCGGAGAAACTGCTAGAGGAGCTTGATGAAGTGGAAGTCATTCAAAAACCTGAATCTGATAAAGAGGGTATTACAAAAGAAGAAAGATATATGCTGAGGAAGGTTGGCTTGAGAATGAAGGCATTCTTGCTTTTGGGTATTCATCGCAGAATGAGGCATTTAGAGTTCACAAGCAATTTTTCTTAGCATACACGAACTCGTGAAACATATTCAGATATTTTTGCAGTTGGATTTTCCGAAGTGCGATTAAAGTTAGCTGTTACTGATTCAACGATTCGCAGGTAGACGTGGTGTTTTTGCTGGCACGGTTGAAAACATGCATCTTCACTGGAAATATAGAGAACTCATAAAAATAATTTCCAAAGAGAAAAGCACTCAGGAAGTCAACAGATCTGCCCGGATGTTAGAGGCTGAAAGCGGTGGAATATTAGTGGCAGTGGAGAGAGTAAGTAAAGGTTATGCCATCATAATGTATCGTGGAAAGAACTACCAGAGACCTGATTCATTAAGGCCTAGAACACTGTTGACTAAAAGGGAAGCAATGAAGCGTTCAATAGAGGCTCAGCGCCGGAAGGTATAGTTTTTTGCCTATTCGTATACAAATCACCTTATATCGGGACCACCTCCTTCTAATATAAGCCTAAATGGCGCATGCATTTGTAGATACAAGACAGTTATGTAGCTAATAGCTAGTCAGTTTTCCTGAATATGTGACTTGCAGTACTTTTCCTTTCTACGGTATTCTTTTGCCTGGCCTAACATAAATCCCGCTTGTTCTTTTGAATGATGTAGTCATTGCAGCTTCATGTTTTGAAGCTTAGCAAGCATATCGACAATATAAAACAGCAGTTGGTAAGTCATCCGTCTCTGTTGTACTCGTTTATCTTAATTAAAAGTATTTACAAGTGACAATGATACGTAAGTCAGGCTACGAAGGAGGCAACATGTGAGCAGCAAGTTGAAGAATTAAATACATTTGATAATTCCACATTGCCTCTTGGAGAAGACCCAATGCCCATCAATTTGAACACTGCCGAATACTCGAATGCATATTTGGTGAGTTAACATAGCATCTGCATCTGGTAACCGCTTACCAGTGGATTTTTGTATTCATTCAGTCATACATGGTTCTTGTTTCCACTAGCATCATTATGCTACAACTCCACCCACATATACTGTTCGGATTTAATGTCTGCATATGTTTTAACATGAGAACTGAAGGGCAAGGAAGCTGCGGTTGTTTCAACCCCGACAGTATCTGTGGACATTGCAACAAGCACTATGGATCCTGTTCAACAAGATAAGCAAGCAGGCATCGTCAAAGAAGGTGAAAGTATTCCATTGTCGTCCAAGTCTGCCATTTTATTGAGATCCGGCAGTAGTGCTGCAAGGTCTTCAACTAATAACAAAGGCAGCATTTGTGACCTTGAACCTGATCCGGAGAGCTTCAGAGTATGTATTTTCTATATTCTATATTCTCTTTTAGTTATTAGTATTACCCTAGCGTTTTCTCATCGCTTATTAAACTGTATTTTTCTCATCAGTCTCAAAATATCAAGCCTCGAGATCTTAGCAGCAATTATGTAGAGTCATCGGACAGAACAGCAAAGGGCAATGATGGAATCATTGATAACACAAATATGGCGAGGGTGTCACCTCTCTCTAACAAAGAAAGGCTCCTCCTAAGGAAACAAGCTTTAAGCATGAAGTATCGCCCCGTGCTGGCTGTAGGTAATTTCTTGTTTCTTTAACTCGCTGATTGCAAGTTAAGCATGGTTTATCATGCGCCAATATATCAGTCTCTCTGTCTACATAGCTACACGATATCATATTCACTTTAGTATTAAGAAAGTTTCGCTAGACTTATAAATTTTAGTAACTGAACTGTTGTTTTTTATTTTGACCTCGTCGTCATTTTGATTTTCTACAATCATGAAGGGAAGAGCAACATTATCACCGGGGTAGCAAAAACAATCAACAAGCATTTTGAGAGGTATCCGCTTGCTATAGTGAATGTCAAGGGCAGAGCGAAAGGCACTTCAGTGCAGGAAGTTGTCGCCCAGCTCGAGGTTTCTCCTGTACTCATGACTTTTTGTTTTCTTAATCATGTTAACAAAATGGTGGTTTATTTGTAGTCTCTTTGTTTCGTTTATTATGCAATGCAGCAAGCAACCGGTAGCGTTTTAGTTTCGCAAGAGCCCAGCAAAGTTATACTCTATCGAGGTTGGGGAGCTGAACAGGACTATGATCGAAAGGGTAAGGTAATTAGAAGAAGTGTGAAAGAGATGGGAGAGGCCGATTCGGGGCCACCTGGTGTTTCCCCAGAACTCCTGGCTGCCATCAAGCTTGAATGCGGATTGCTGTAAGCCAGAAAAAACAGAAACTTCTCCGAAATGGTAACACAGAAATACTCGTGCTGTCTACTGTTTTTACATAGTTGACACTTCTGATTCATTCTTCTTACGTTGTTCAGTCAAAGGTCGAAGGTCAGTGCGCATTGGACAACCTCTGTCAAACTCGACACTGGCTGAGAACCTCAGTCACTCGCATTGCAGCTTCTAAAGGTGAGCTGCTAAAACTTATTGCAAGGCTTAATTCTACCTTTCTTCTGCTCCTGCAATGC
The DNA here is from genome assembly GCA_963678935.1 of Umbilicus rupestris. Lineage (NCBI taxonomy): Eukaryota > Viridiplantae > Streptophyta > Magnoliopsida > Saxifragales > Crassulaceae > Umbilicus > Umbilicus rupestris. Next base: position 757,841 of record OY787610.1, read on the forward strand.
GATATGATTTCAGGTTTTTTCAACAGAGGTTTTGTTGTATACCTTGAAACCTGTTATGTTACAGAGCTTCAAAACTATGTATATAACACATTTAGGAACTTATTGATGCAACACGCAATACATTACCCAAACACGTGTCAGCATGTTCCTCGGACACATGTCTCATCTGCTGCACGTGTCCTCTCCAAGTCCCACCCAGAAACCTTAAACTTTAAGGGAAATTGGCCTTTCATAGGACCCATTTCTCCGGCAGCCGTCTCTCTCTCTCTCTTGTTGATCATATTGCTCCTGGAATTACCATGTCTGTAAGTAGTCCGACATGCATTGCATTACCGTACTTTTGTTCTTGCTGACTTGACAATTCCGATGATAAAATTACAGAACAACTTCAGATCCATGCTAGGCCGTCTCCGATCGAACCGCCCTTTGTCGACTTCAGCAGCTCACCATGCCCATCCTCCAGGTCCCCCGACCTCCAGCAACTGGTAAATCCACTCAAAATCTTGTCAAGCTTTCTGACTTATCTTTCAATCCTGATTAAGTTTAGTTCAGCGACATCAACACTTTTTTATCAGGGTCCGGCCAGCGTACACTCCGGTGTTCGTGGTGCTGGGGATGGTCCTTGTCGCGATCGGAATAGGCCTGCACACAGCCAAGCACCAGATCATGCACTCCCCGGAAGTCAAAGTGGCCAAGAAAAAAAGAGAGTCACTCATGGAGGTTGAGGATCCAGACCAGGTACTCTCCTCGGCCGACAAGTACATCAACAATTCCTTCTTCCGTAAAGTGGCTCACGTCCAGGACCACCACCATGATGACCCAGCTCGTCCCGACCCATTTCTAGCTCCGCGTCGGGCTGAGACGCTGAAGAGCGTCGGAGTTCATCCCAAAACCTCCGCCTGATCGAACACAAACTTGCATGTTTCCACTGCTTTCATTTTGATAGTACATTTTTTCAGCTTAGCGTTCAGTGCCTGCAATCCGATTAAAAGCTGTCAAGTGTAACTCGGTTCGGTTCGGTTCGGTTCAATTGTAATTTTGAAACCTTTTTTCAATTATTTTTATCGTTCGGTTCGATTGACATATTACTGAAATAAGATCCAGAGAAAGGATTGAATTTAATTGACTTGAAGTAAATTCGGTTCGGGTGGGAGGAGATGGATCGTTGAGAAGGGAATTCGGTTCGCATGTGAAATGTGCTCCCATCAATACGCAGCGTTTTGTGCGATGTAAATTTCAGACTAAATTGAAATTAATTTATTTTTAATTTATAACACTTGAAAATTCCCAAAGCCCAACACAAATTTGGGCCTTTGGGCCCATAAAAATTCTAGGGCTTGTTGCAGAGGAACATTCGTAGTGCGGGGAGGAGGAGGAAGCGGAAGAAGAAGATTCAGAGATTTTCCATCTTCATGGAATTGGATTCCGCACCATCATCATCAAACCCTACACGTTAAGTATCACCGACCCTGACCAGATTCTCGACAACCCCCAGAGCTTTGAATCCAACATGGTGGACCGGAAGCGTAAGCGCGGTCGAAAACCCAACACCGACCAAACCTCTCAGGAACAAGGAGAAGCTGCGGACGTCACTACTACAAGGATCGCCACAACCGACTTAGTAGTCGAAGAAGCATCGGAGCCCACAGCTCAGCCTACACGCCGAGGACGCGGAAGGCCGCGGAAGAACGAGCAGGAGGAAGCGGGTATGAACCAGGTGGCGTCGCCTGAGCGAAGAAGCGCGCGGCATTTGGAGTGTAATGGAGATGGTCTGGTGAATGGGGAGGCGAGGCATTGGGTGCCGCCTGTTTCCGACAGTGTTGTGAGGAAGGTGGTGCCATCGATGGATGCGGTTGTGAAGGTCTTTTGCGTTCATACAGAACCCAATTTCTCGCTGCCGTGGCAAAGGAAGAGACAGTACAGCTCGAGCAGCAGTGGGTTTATTATTGGAGGGAGGAGAGTGTTGACTAATGCGCATTCTGTGGAGCATCATACTCAGGTGAAGCTGAAGAAGCGAGGCTCGGATACTAAGTACTTAGCTACTGTGCTCGCTATTGGGACTGAGTGTGACATTGGTACGCAAAGTTTGAATTTTTCGAGTTCTTGAATTTGCTTGAGTTTGAAATACTTAAATTGTAGTTTATATATGTTTTGGCCAAGCTGAGGAGAATTTATACTTGTTTGTTATATTGGATCAAGTACAAAATTGCGCGCGTGAGTTGATATTTTTTTTGTCGTTGCTCTAATTGGTTGGCTGAAGAAATGTGCTTTTTGCTGTTTGGCCGCAGCTTTATTGACGGTCAGTGATGATGAGTTTTGGGAAGGGGTGTTGCCGCTGGAGTTTGGGGACTTACCGGCCCTCCAAGATGCTGTTACTGTAGTGGGATATCCAATTGGGGGTGATACGATCTCCGTGACTAGTGGTGTTGTTTCTCGCATTGAGGTGCTATCATATGTTCATGGGTCAACTGAGCTTCTGGGTTTGCAGGTAAATGCACCGTGTTCGGTTTAAGCTGTTTAGATATATCTATAATTATCACAAGCTCACGAAGGTTGATGTTTATAAATTTGCAAGGGTTGGTTAATTTTGTGTATTTCTGTGCTCACCGCTGCAGATAGATGCGGCTATAAACTCGGGAAATTCAGGAGGGCCTGCATTTAATGATCAGGGAAAATGTGTGGGTATTGCGTTCCAGTCTCTTAAAAATGATGATGCGGAGAATATAGGTTATGTCATACCAACGCCAGTTATTATTCACTTCATCAAAGATTTTGAGAAGAACGGCGCATACACAGGTTTGTATGACGAATTCACGCACCTTTCCTATCTGTATTTCCTATTTAACTGTACTAGTCCTTTGCATTTCAAGTTCGGTCGAGGCGTCGATCTAATAATTGGCAATTCCTGATATTCAAGGGTTTCCAATTCTCGGAGTGGAGTGGCAGAAAATGGAGAATCCTGACCTGCGAACTTCAATGGGCATGGGCCCTCTTATGAAAGGTGTTCGTATAAGAAGGATAGAGCCTACTGCTCCGGAATCTCATGTTCTAAAACCTTCAGATATTATTCTTAGCTTTGACGGTGTTAATATTGCCAATGATGGAACTGGTGAGCTTTACTTCCTCTGTTTCCTGATAACAACATTCAATTTTGTCTATATCCGAAGTCGGAAAACCTGATTTCAAAAAAATAAATGATGCAGTACATTTTAATAATGTCATTGTTAATAGTTGACACGGCTCTCATCGTCAAGCTGTGATGTTCAATCATAGTGGATATAAATTCTACCGTCACGGCTTTGTATAGAGTATTTGGGGCTGAAATCTATGACTAACGTAATATTCATATGTACTTAATTGGTTTCGATTTTCAGTTCCTTTCAGACATGGCGAAAGAATTGGTTTTAGCTACCTTGTTTCTCAAAAGTATACCGGGGATAGTGCTCGGGTTAAAGTTCTTCGCGATACAAAGACAACAGAGTTCAACATCAAACTCGACACCCACAAGCGTCTCATCCCTGCCCATATCAATGGCAAACCACCATCCTATTACATAATTGGCGGATTTGTTTTTACGACAATCTCTGTTCCCTACCTACGTTCCGAGGTATGTACCGTATAATTATTCCTTTAATATCTTCTTACTCGTCCATCCATGCATGCTTTGCATGTTCCGTATAACTATCCCTTTTTTCTCTATTTTTTAGTATCATACATATGATTTAACACTTGTGTTTACATTTGAAATTTTCCTATCCAGTATGGAAAAGATTATGAATTTGATGCGCCGGTGAAGTTGTTGGAGAAGCATCTTCATGCAATGGCAGAAACTCTTGATGAACAGCTCGTCGTTGTTTCACAGGTCAGTTTCCTTATTGGCAATTAGCAGCACAAAAGTATTTACGCCCTTAGGTTGGCATCTAAGCAATCATGACAATTCTTCAGGTGCTTGTGGCCGACATCAACATAGGATATGAAGAGATCGTCAACACTCAGGTATGAACAGCCGTGCCACTGACATCTTTGTGTCCTGACTTAAAAATTAGATAAAAAAATACTTCTTTCGCCTTGCAGGTCCTTGCTTTTAACGGAAAACCTGTCAAGAACCTGAAAGCATTGGCAGCTATGGTGGAGAACTGCAGGGATGAATTCCTGAAATTCGATCTTGAATATCAACAGGTTTCCCTAATACTATTTCCCACGTCAACGTCTATTTGCAATTTTCGTTGTATTTTCAGCCACTCAAATTCCAATTTTTTTTTAACGACGCAGATTGTGGTATTAGAGACCAAGACAGCCAAGGCAGCAACAGCTGACATTCTCGCCACTCACTGCATTCCTTCTGCCATGTCCGACGATCTCAAATCTTAAACGTGGACAACGATCTTTCTTACCCGACTTACCTATGCCAGCCCATATGCGATTATTAATTAAATCGCACCGAACCAGATCGGTAGATGAAATTTTGTCGAGTATTCCTTGCTTTCTTCTTCCTAGGAGTAGATGAAATTTTGCTATATGTACCAAGGTACAACTCACCAGGCTCCAATGTTTTCTATGCCAGAATTGCTAGTCTCATGTTTGTCAAGTAGCAAACATCAACAAGTGATGTATTTTTTTCTTGTTCATGATGAATGTCTGAGCTCCTCCGGTCGAATTTACAGGTCATGAATCATGACGTATGCTTCCTTCCGGCCAAGATAAACACCAGAGCTAGTTGCAATACTCCCGCATGCTCCCTCTCATCTTACAAATTGTCGATTCTCAGGTTTGAAATCCCACACTTGCACCAGTACAGGTCCAAAAATGTCAAGATTACAGCTTTCTGAAGTACTTCATACACAAATGATTCTTAGTGTAAATCCCATCACTAGAGCCATTGTGGTGGAGCCCAAGCGTCCATTCAAGTGATTAATCTATCACTAATCTTATCACATTCATGTTCTTTTAAGAACCTTCTATTGGACTTTTTAGATGGTAAATATATCAATGATCTGATAAAATAGACTTCAAATCGAGTAAGAGCATATAGAGCGGTGTCAATTGTAGGAGGTGCCGGTAGAAGATTGTACTGTTTGTTTTGTGTAGCGGGTAAAAGGAATTGTAGGAAGTGGTGTAGGAGGGAGGAAGTGCAAGAAAAAGTGCTGGATGGAGCAGAAATTCTGGCAGGAAGTTCTCTCCCTAAATTGCAGTCAAATAATTTGACAGAAAATGGTATTGGAGGAACCTCGTCAATGGGTACATCCTCTAACGTCGATGGTCGTGTGCGCCAATAGTAATTTTTTTTTACTCGGGTAAATATCTGATTTGTGTTCAAGTTTCAATAATTAAATTTGAACTGTCAAAAGGCTCCATTGCTGAATTTGCGGGAGGATACGCTAGGAGGAGGTGAAGCTTTGCGATCGTTCAATCGCCGGCTTGAAGTACAAGTCCCCGGAGTGATCGGTGAACGGAGCTTCATAGCTGGGACTGGATATTACCGCAATTCTGGTACTTAGGGTTAAACATTTGACGTGGTTTTGTAGATGTGTACAATTACATGATTCAGGGTTAGATTAGGGTTTTGTAAACGTCTTGCTGATTTTTCATTGTAAGGAGCTGTTTGATTGTGCTGTGCTTTGTTGTTTGATTATATGTGTTTTTTTTTCTGAAATTGATAAGCTGAGGTTGCTTCCTCTATGTTTGATTATTGATACTTTGTTGGTGTAGAATTCGACTTGTCTGCTTTGTTGAGGCTTGTGGGCTTTCGATGGAGAATTCATGTTTTTTTATTAGTTGGGGGTGAATTAGGTGAATGTGATCAGTTACGAACATATGTGAGAGTTTGAAGTTTGAACACCATATTGCCTCTTTTTTTTTGATGATTTTACAAAAATCTTCATTAACAATTGTCTGTTTTTTTGCGGAGTAAATTCGGTCATCTTTCAATTGATGAGATGTCTTCGCCCAGCAAGAGAAGAGACGTGGATGTCATGAAATTGTAAGTTTTGAGTCTACACTCTATCTCAACTGCATATGTATATGTAAGTAACCCATCTTCGCGATTCTTCTTTTAGTCAATCTGTCCCCCTGCATATCTGCTTTCTCTTGCTATGTATATATTTCAGCTTTACAGCTTATTCAAACTTTAATGATTTGATCATGGCAAAGTGATACTATCCTATTTCTCTGTTATTATATATTTATTGAAACTTCTTCTTGCTTTTTATTTTGACTTGCTGCCAAATTCTGTAAGCGGGCTCATTACCTCTTATTCTTGTGGTCTCTTGTAGGATGATGAATGACTATGTGGTAGAGACTATTAATGATACAATCAATGAGTTCAGCGTTGAATTTCATGGTCCAAAAGAAAGTAATGCATTGTTTCTTTGACTTGGATATTGTTGATTCCACTACAAATTTGTGAATTTTTTTTTACTGCTGGCGGGTAGACAATTTAAAGTTCTGAAGATATTTACAGGTCTCTATGAACATGGTGTGTGGAAAATTCATGTGAAGCTGCCTGATGCATATCCTTACAAGTATCCCTCCATTAAGTTTATGAACAAAATATTTCACCCAAATATCAACGAGCAGTAAGCCCAACTCCGCTTACCAATGTTTTCAATTGAGCACAAGCCTAAAAAATGCGGATTTGAGTACAATGTGAAATTGTGGGGAGAGCCCCAAAAGTTAGTTCCTTTGAGTTTCAATCATGCAGTATTCGCTTTTGTTTCACTTATTTCATTACGGGGCACAAGTTCGTTAGTCTGGGCTGTCTCTAAAATTAATTTCGACCTCTATTGCAGGTCCGGTTCAGTTTGCTTGGATGTTATTAGACAATCTTGGAGTCCAATGTTTGGTAACTATCCTCTGAATATTCATTTTACATCTTCACTGAAGCATTAGGGGCATGCCAAAATGTCCATTAGCCATGATTGGCTAATAGGACTTGAAAAACTATACTTCAGCTATCCCACACATTCGAGGCTATCAATTAGCAATATAGCCTTGTCATCTAATCAGTTTGTTTTCAGCTTGGCTTTAGCTGATCCCGGCGTTTTCAGACATTGACCTCATTTTGTTATTTGGCATTTTTCTGTCAAAAATAGAGTTTGTTTGATAAAATGAAAATTCTGATGACACATTGTTAAATTATGAATTTAAGTTGTCTCATAATCAGAAAACCAATGCTGGAGTTATTTGCTATGGAGTTGTAGTTGCCATGGTTTTAATCTGATGCAAAAAATTTGTTACCTCGCTTGCAGATCTTTTGAATGTATTTGATGTGTTCTTGCCACAACTCTTGCTCTACCCAAATCCCTCGCACCCTCTAAATCTTGATGCAGCATCATTGATGGTGAAAGACCCAAAGCAATACGACCAGAAAGTGAAAGGTGAGCAGTTTCATTGTAAATTGATCGTATCAATCTATCCTTTATCTAAACTCTTAAGTTAGTTCATTGGCAACAACTCACAAAATTATCCTGATCTTCGAAATAATTCTTTCAGAGTACTGTGAACGTTATGCAAAGAAGGCAGATGTTACTTTAGAAAACAGCGATGAGGATGTCAGCGGCGATGAAAGTGTTTCAAGTGAGGAAGATGATGTTACTGTCCTTGCAGACCCATAAATCTCTTCTGATATCTCATTGCTTGTTTTATATTTACAATGCAGCCATATGACCCGCTTGAGATGTATTACCAGCGTCGCTGCATGACGTCAGCAACCAATCACTGTAAATATGAATGTTTTCAGGCCCACCAGGCCCAACAAATGGCCCACTAAAAGCCAGAAGGTGTTTTTGCCTCTTTGTCAACACATCCGTTGACCAAACTACCCTCACGCGCGACTCTACTCCATATGCGCTTTTTGGAATCCTTCAAACCCGCACTTCGAAACTATACCAAGTTCACAAGCTTCCTCTCCCTCTCATGCCATTTTCAAGCCCTTTTCTTCCACTTTCATACTCTCTGATGATCTGATCCCTTCAAGAAAACTGACCCAACATCAAATCTTCCTACCCAGAAACTCAGAAGCTGAGGAGGAAGAGAAATTTCAGTTTGAATTGGTTTTTTTTGGGAGGTGAAGTTTCTGTGTTCTGGGTGTGTCTCAGGCTTTCAGCTGCAGCAGCTTTTGGGTTTTGAAAGTAGGGTTTCAGCTGTGACAGCTTTGGCCTTGTTGGTACCTATCTCCTTTTGCAGACTCTGTATTAAGTACTGGATTTGGGTTGATGTGGAGGAGGAAAGGTGGTAGCTTTAGTCCAAGTTGGTTCCCAAATCTGAGTAGCTGAGAGGAGGTAGTTGGTGATTGTGGATGAGTGTATTGAAGTTGTGGTTAACTGTTATTGGGTGTTTGTTGATGCTGTTGCTGGATTTTTCAACTCCATGTGAAAGAAAGATTTGATTTTTATGATATTTGATGATGAAATGAAGTGGGTTTTCAGTTTAGGGTTTTGGGGTTTGATGATCTGAGAAATGGAAGAAATTTATAGGATTCATTACCAGGTTGTGCAGTTAGATGGGTCTCTGGCATACGCAGCTCCACCTCTGTATGATGGATCTCTCCATAGACACACATCACCAGCAGCTTCCTCTGGTAGTAGAATTAGTCCTGCAGTTCTTTTCATCATTGTGATTCTAGCTGTGCTGTTCTTCATTTCTGGGATACTTCATTTGCTTGTTAGATACCTTTTAAAGCATCCATCTTCATCTTCTGGTCCTGAAAACAACAATTCTAGATACCCAGAGATGTCTGAGTCTGATGCTCTTCAAAGGCAGCTACAGCAGCTGTTTCATTTACATGATTCAGGGTTAGATCAGGCGTTTATAGATGCATTACCAGTTTTTCATTACAAGGAGATTGTGGGGTTGAAGGAGCCGGTGGATTGTGCTGTTTGTTTATGTGAGTTTACTGAGAAGGATAAGCTGAGGTTGCTTCCTGTGTGTAGTCATGCATTTCATATAAGCTGTATTGATACTTGGTTGCTATCGAATTCGACTTGTCCACTTTGTAGAGGAACACTTTTTACTCCAGGGTTTTCGATGGAGAATCCCATGTTTGATTTCGATGAGTTGGGGGATGATGACGGGTGTTCAGGAAATGGAGAAATCAGATTGCCATTCAGTCGCAAGACGGTTGAGGTTGAGGAAATTGTTACGGAGAAAGGAGTGAAAGCTTTTCCCGTTAGACTTGGTAAATTCAAAAAATTGACTGAAGGGGCCGAGGAGAAGGATGTAGGAGAGACAAGTAGCAGTAACTTGGATGCAAGAAGATGCTTTTCAATGGGATCATATCAATACATAGTTAGTGACACGACTCTCCGAGTTCCAATGTCTCACGCTAAGGGTGCCGGTGAATGTAAGTTGGCTAAAAGAATGGACCACAATGGGAATCCGGCAGTCGTTGGAGATGCAGAAGGGAAGAAAATCAATAGTGCAGCCAAAGGGGACAGTTTCTCTATATCCAAAATATGGTTGTGGCCCAAGAAAGGCATGCCTACTAATAGCTCAGACGCCGAAATGGGTCTTTCATCATCTTTGAATTCAGATGTTTCATGGATGAGAAGGAGCACACAGGGGCCATAAGAGGTAAGTATCCAATTATCTCGAATAAATATCCTTGATCACTTGGTTGTCTAGACAAACATAGAACTCTTAGTTCCATAATCGTTCTGATTGCCGATATCATATGATATATGTAGGATTGTAGTGTAACGGGCAAGTTGTAGGTACTTGAGGCTAAAATCTGGAAACTAATAGAAGTATCGAGCTTAGCAAATGGATACATAATTCTGATCTAAAACTTGTTTATTCCCTTATAAATCATATAGTGTGAAACTGTAGCGTCTCCTTGCCGATTTCTTAACTAATATAGACATTTATCAGTGATCCTGATTCTTTATCACACCACTTTATTCTTTGTTGATTCTCCGAAGCTTTAGGTCTCATTTTGCTGCTTTCTCTTTAGTTTTGTCTTCTAAAAGTCGATCCAGTGTCACCTATATCCAACGAATTATTTAGCATGTGGAGATAGAGTGCATTTCCTTTTTCTTTGGCCGTCTTTAGATGCCATCTTTATCTCCTTTAATCACTTTCACCTTTCAGGTGTCCATTTTGTGATCTCTACCAGAAATAAAACAGCTCTTCATCCCTTTGATCGATGCAGCTTGTGAACGTTGCAGGATTTACTACTTCCATTGGCATCTCTCCGACTTGATGAGGTTTTCTAACTGTCTTTGGTAGTCTGGAGACCCTAAATTGTAAAGGAAAGAAGCTCCAGTTAGAATGGAATATTAGGTCATGTTGAAGTATAAAAAATTGAAGTTGGATGATAAGTCATTGTCTTACAAAACTGGGGAACATGGAGCAGCATCCAAGCCAGGGGATGAACATGAAAGCTTGATTCCAACCTCCAAGTCATTGACTTCCAGTTCAGATGCATTTCTTTAAGCCCCAACTGCATCTATTCTATTAAATCTTGAGTGGTTCAAGGATGTTTGCTTGGCTCTTCTGTTGTCTTGTATAGAGATCTGGTGAGGGTTGGTGCAGAAACCCAGTTTGCACCAGCTCAAGCAGACACTGTTTTCCACCAACAGCTGCTTAAAATATTCACACTGCCAACCAACCCATAACCTAACTGAGCTGCCTCTTTACACTTCTCAAGAGCCTCCCAGTACCCAGATCATCAGCCAGGGTCAGCTAAATGACACAGGTCAAGGTCACCTGTCCCAAGTCTTCAACTGTACAACACCAACTTGTAGGAAGGATCTATAACTGTGTAGACTCAGTTTGTGGGTCTGATGAGAATGAGATCCTTTGCTTTCTCAATAATCAGTTTGCTTCATAGCTTTTGCAATCAAGATGCAGCAATGAGAGCCTCAAGTGTGAATTAGCACTCAAATCATCTAAAGATGCAACATTCAATCCTGCCTAAAGATTTCTACAATTTGAGTATATCCTTCCTGCAGGGCACAAGTTAATCTCTGTACACCTGGTTGAGCTTCTTGGTACTCACCTATGTATCTTTGGTCATAACTGTAACCTGCATAGCACAGAAACACCCATTAAAAAAAGTTCAAGGAAGTCTAGCCTCTAGTAGAGCTCTGTAGCATTACAAGATGGAACCTGATAACAATAACTTCATACCCTTAAGTCCTACAATAAGCCCATTCAAAACAAAGATCAATGGGAAGGATCAGGGAACAATCTTCCTTAATGAGTCTGAATATTCCAAGACTGTGTTGTCTAAATTCACCTACCATTCAGACCCACCCACCTTGACCCAGCCCAAGCAATTACATTATTGCATATTGATTTGCATCTTCAAGATTCAATCTGAATCAAGGCTATCCATAAATTTAGTCAATGGAAGACTATACCCAAATTTTCCACAAGGACTTTATAAGACACCTAAATGGACTTCAATGTGAGAAACAGCAAAGGCAGACTCAAAAAAATCCCAGAGAGTCAGGATGGAGAGGAATCAGATTCTGATGAAAGAAAAGCTTGGATTCACTGGGTTGCTGAAAGAAGCTCTAAAGATATTCTATCAGAACCCAAAGTTCATCATCCTCTCCTTCCTGGCCTCCCTGCCTCTATTTTGCTGCATGCTTATTCATGAGCTTTGGTTCCAGAAAACACTGATTGAAGCAGCTAAGTTTCTGTCAAGGGAGCCAGAAATTGACAACTTCCATTTCTACATCAGCTATCATTTTAATCCAGTATTGAAAGTGAAACATTTTATTGAAGAATTCGGTCAAGCTTTCCTTCAACTAGGGCTTCTATATCTAGCACTCATACACACAGCTGATCTCATCAACACAATTGGAGTTGTCAGTTCAACATCAGCTATATATTCTGGAGAGAAGCTTGTAAAATTAAGGGAGGCACTATTCAAATCCATAGAAAATGGCGTTTTCAGGAGGTCATTGATCACATCTATATATGTTCTCTTAATGGCTTCTCTGGTATTCCTAGGATTACTTGCTATAGCATCACAGGCCTGTGTATTTTTCCAGGAGCAGTTATGGTTGACATGGTCAAGTTCCATATATGTGCTGCCTTTCATTGTTCTATTTTATAAGTATCTGCAGTGGACTAGTTTATGGAACTTGGGTATGGTGACATCTATCCTGGAAGAAAAACATGGTGTGGTAGCTTTAGGGGTCTCAGCTTACATTAGCAGAGGAAATCGGCAACATGGGCAAATTCTGACAGCTATGTTTTTTGTTTGGAAGATAAGTCTGAGATTAATGGCTACCATTTATGTGGGGTTTTTTCACAAGGGAGATCAAAGAAGAGCCTTAATCATCACTGCAATTCAAGTCTTCCTAGTTTGCTTAGGAAATGTGATCAAGTGGGTGATTTTCATGGTCTTTTTCTATGACTGTAAATTAAGGTTTTTAGAGAAGAAGGTTGATGTGGAAGAAGGTAAGAAGGCTGAAATGGAGGAAGGAGAGAAAGACTCTACTGTCAGAACTGCTACCACATGTTGAGTAGGGTAGGGTATGAAACTCTGGATAAGAAAAGAACCAGCAATAAACATTGTCAGACTGAGGATGTTTTGTTTTGTTTTGCATTTGCTAAGGTTTTCTCTAACATAGTTCTTGTCCTAGAAGATTCTAGAATGTACTAACTTTTCTGGTTCTACTAACCCAAATTGATAGATGAATTACTACTGGGTTCTGATCCTATTCTTGTACCAAAAAAACCCGGAACAACCAAACCATCATAAACTAGAAGGCATAATTCAAGACAGCTTCAAGTAAAATTTACCTGGCCTGAGAATCAGCTGCTGCTCCAGTCATCGTGCCATTCGCCTCCATGTAATGCGTTTACGCAGGATAGTGAAGCTGGAGAAAATAGCAGTCAGCAGCAGTGGAAAGCAGAAAATAAAGCCAATTTACATCAACTTGCTTGACATGGATAGAAAACCAACCTCTCATTGTGAGCTGGATAAACCCAAAACCCTTCCAGGAAAAGAATGGCCACAGCAGCTGGAGCCAGGTTTCAAGTCTGTAATTTGGATCTCAAAACTCTTCATTTTTAGGGTATACTGGCCCAAAGCCATCATCAAATTCTCCAGTCAGGAATTTCATCAAACACCTTGTGTGCAGTTCTGATGCCAAAGTGAATTCCCATGACTCAATTTGAACCCTAAACCCTGAATTTATTCAGAACCACAGAGTGCCAAAAATGGACCTGAAATCATCTGGGGACAAGAACAACACAAAGAAACACTGAAACTTATCGAACCATTAGCTTACTTCAACGTCAAAAAATAGGCTATACAATTGTGTTTCACTGGAGTATCCAAGTGGTACGAAATTGTGTCAAGTTTAACCAATTTGTCCTATTAGTTTTACATGTCCTGTGCTTTTCGTTTTTTCTTCTCCGGTGTTGCGTGGACTTGGGCTTTGACGCCATATGTCTTCAGCTGAAAATTCTCGAATGCTTCAGATATGGCAGCAACCTGTAGGTAAAGTACGATGATATATGAACGAGGGTTTATGAAGGTTTTAAAGAACTGTAATCGGGAAAAAAAAAGAGATTCAGATCAAACGAACCAGTTCAGGCTTCTTCGAGTAGACTCTCACTATCTTGTCCTGGTAAAATGCTGGCAGCAAGTGACTGATGCGATTGTTTGGGATGGCAAATTTCTCATTACTTTCAAAGTCCTGATACAAATGGAACCACATGAACTTATTCATGGACGGAAAAATATATTATGAATTACGCAGGAAAGATGTCAAACAATGAAAACAAGAGCATAAGAAAATGTTGCTTACCTTGAAGAACTTGATACTGGCGAAAGGAAAAAAATACGAGGAAAAAAAATTTTGATTAGCTGGTGAATTTAATATAGTGAAGTATAAAACTTTAATAATAAAAAGCTTTGTTTGCTGTTGTTCTACTCGTAAGTATGTAGAATGGAATTCCTTATACCTCTCTAGAGGGTTATGCTTTCCACGTGTCAAATCGATTTTAGTATTGCTGACAGCGACATCCTCTTCCTTAATCGTGACTCCACCTCTCTGTATATATGTATATCAGTATATTAATCAGCAGTATTTTCAGCACCGCCGAATTATTTAGGCGATTCAATGAAGAGAAATGTACCTGGGAACAAACAATATCTTGAGCTGTGACGTCCTTAAAGTTGTCCAGTTGCTCAATGGGTACAGCGTACTCATTACAGAACTGCCAGCGACATATTGAAGAAAAATCATTATATAGTCCATATTGCATCGACTTTGACTTTCGCAGAATTAATCTTACGAACTAGCATGTAAGGTAAGTAGTTTATGTATCTGTTGTATGTTTAAAAGAAGCTTCTATAACACACCTGATACAAATCTCTTCGCCGGATTCTGAGAATCAGATCCCTTGCGTTTTTCAGCTCTTGCTCTGGCACAGTCTCGATCGTTTTTATTATTGTGTCATCTAACTACACCAATCCCAAGAAATCAAAAAGAGCATCATCATGCACGTTCAAAGTCATCACAAAAATTAGAATCAGGAAGCTTGTCTTGTACCTTCCAATATTCTGAAGGTTCAAGGGCATAAGATGAGATCTGTAGATAGTCATTTGCTTGCAGCAACGCATCAACAACCATAAGCTCTATAGCCTGCACCATACAAGTTTATTTCACGCATAAATAGAATGATTAGGCAACGGCTGCCAAGTCAAATGCAGTTTAAATCAAATGGTTCCTCAAATTAGTTTATACCTTCACTTTAGCATGCACATAAACTGTTCGATAAAGATCCGCGCGAGTGGCAAATAGCTTATGAACAGTGAGGTCTACAAAGAAAATACATCCCATTCTTGAAAACGAAGAAAATAGTATTTATAATAAGTGGGTAATATCCCTAAATGTATTTACAGTCTGCAGCTCGATAGCATATCTCATCGTCCAGAACCCGCATAACATCCATCAACCTACAGAAAGATAAAGGATAAATTTAATCAAGTTCATAATCAGACGACAATGGAACATCCGTGCAATATGAGTTCATAGCTAACTCTAATGGATATAACAAGTGTTATGTCGAACCTTTGATGCTGAAAGTTACATCCTAAACCACAAGCTCTGGTATCCCGGGCAATATAATCAAACCTGCAAATGATATAATCCTTGGAACGATCAACAAACAAACAAAAAAGAACAAGCTACAATAAAAAAGAGTAGCCCCGTCATTAAGTACATTACTCACTTGTCGACATCAATTCCATTTCTGCCATTAGCAACAATATCATACAAGAAGCGTTTTTCTCTCGTGTTCTGCAAATTAATGTCATCAGGGCCCTGGATTACGACTAAATAAAATTGAAAAGGGATGGAAACGGCCATTTTGCACAACTTACTTTCAACTGTGAAGATTTAGATGCTGCTAAAATCATCTCCTGTTGCGCAAGCAATTATATAAATTATAAACCAATGGATTTAAATAGCTCAAACTCAACAACATAAGTGTTGTGCCGTCAAGTACATAGACATGCCTGGGGAATCGAATCCAGATAATATAAAATTACCTTGACTTTTTTTAATGTGTCGGAATCAATTTCAATATGATGCTCGTCTACAATATAATCAACCATTTTGACTGACATTTCCTCATGACACCTATACAACTACAACATAAGTGAAACAAGTCCTTGCCAAAGAAACTCATAAAAGTACGAGCTGAATAGGTAGGCACAACTTTATACGAGTCAAATTAAGGGATCAATGAGACATGATTATACCACTTGGAGCCTTGGAGAACTTGTGGAAGGAATTCACCTTCGAACATGTGACTAAAAGGACCATGGCCGATATCATGCAAAAGTCCTGCATAATCAGTTAGCACATTAACAACAGCAAAACTTGTCACGCAACAATAACTAGAATATGACATCTAGTACCGGCAAGCTTCACAGTTTGGACATCAAAACGATCGATGCCAAGCTCCATTCCCTGAAACATTAATAGCCCTGTAATCTCTTCTCCGCCCATTACATAAAGACAGGTAAGTTCGTTACTTGGGGAACCTCTTACCTGGTTAGCATTCAATTTTGAAACAGCTTCACCGGCTAACCAGTACACACCCAGCGAATGCTCGAACCTTGAATGCACAGCACCTGGGTATACCATGTGAGCCATACCTGACCAAACCAAAGTAAAAAAAAAAAAAAATCCACTTCACATTCAACAACACATATCTAAGTGAATACAATCTCAGCATCACCAAATGTTAATATCTCACCAAGTTGTTTCAAGTCGCGCAGCCTATAAAGAACAACAGAAAAGAAAAACACCGAACATCAGTTACTCCAAGACAACAGTAATCAACTGACCACATTTACTACAACAAATCTGCACTTGCCTCTGAAACTGCTCAGTATCAATGAACTTCAATGCAAGCTGCAAAATCCAACAATCAAAACAAAGCCAAAAATCTCAAACTGAACAAACAGTCACATAATCCACTAAGCCCTAAATGAAGAACAGAAAACATCCCAATTCAACTCCGACAATAACATACCAGAAAATAGCCAAAGGTACAAAAATTTTCAAATAACTCGAGAAAAGCAAGTTACCGGATCGAGATGGATGTTGCCATGAACATTGTCGTGAATGGTCTTGGAATTTCTCACATCATACGACACCTCGTACTCCTTTGGAGCGGTCAACGACAGCTCGCCATTGCAATGAGCTCCCATGAAAATCCCGATAATTCAAACCGCAGCAGCGAATGTGAAGAAGCGGAAACTGGCCGAGTGGGTGCAGCCCGACAGATTACGAAGGTTCTAGAAGCCGACAATGGCGGCGAGAAACTAGGGCTTCGACAGATTATGGTTGTTTGCGGGAGTTTGACTTTTTGCAAAACGACAGTTTTAATGTGCGTTTTGATCATTGTTACCAAAACTAAATATTGAAAATCCAAACAAATTAAATAATAAATAAATTGAAATTAGCAGAAGGAAGCAGACAACTGCGGCAATCGAACATGGCGGCGAGACGAGAAGAATCCGAGCAAGATCCTTCGGCGATCCCGGCGCTGACGGAGACGCTGAGAAAGCAGCGGGAGGTGGAGCGCGACGTTTTTCACATCTACGAATTCTTTTACGGCTCTTCCCGCGAGTATCAGGATGCTCTGTACGTTTCTAGGGTTTCGTAGTGTCAGTGTGTGAGTGATTATGTGGTTTCTAGGGTTTCGATTGATGACATTGTTTGACTATTTAGGTTGAGATTGCAACGAGATAATCACATTGAGTACTTGACTAAAGGTCTGAGGCAGCTTCCTTCATCTTTCTGCACTTTGGATGCCAAGTATGTATCTTTTCTTTATAACAAATTTATAATGTTTTGAATTGAAACTCATTTTTTCATGCTGACAGATTCTTCGTTTTTTGCATTAGTTTAGTGTATGGCAGCTTGTTTTTTATTGTGGCTTGCTGGGTTAAATTGATGCATGAAAACGATAATATGTTGTTTCTTAGCTTTCGGTTGGATATGCTGAATGTTGTTGGCTACCACACGTGTTGATTTGTGTTTGGAATTGATTTGGTTTGACTTTTTTGGCTAGCCGTCCGTGGCTTTGCTATTGGATTGTTCATTCCTTGGCTCTATTGGGAGAGTCGATTGATGATGATTTGGAAGACAATGCCGTTGACTTCCTCAGCCGATGCCAGGTTTGTAGAGGGAGTAGTTTGGAGTGTAATTCTAATATGTT
Organism: Umbilicus rupestris; assembly: GCA_963678935.1. Lineage (NCBI taxonomy): Eukaryota > Viridiplantae > Streptophyta > Magnoliopsida > Saxifragales > Crassulaceae > Umbilicus > Umbilicus rupestris. Next base: position 775,541 of record OY787610.1, read on the forward strand.
TGATCAACCTCATTACTGATTAGGAAAGAAAAAAATAGGGATTTTCTTTGGTGAGCTGATTTTTCTTAGTGAATGCAACAATGCTAGGCGATTAATAGTTTGTTTTTTTGATGCAACTGTCTAGGTTTTTAATGGTACTTACAGTAATCTTTTTGCTGGCTACTTGCAGGATCAAAATGGTGGGTATGGTGGAGGGCCTGGACAGGCAAGTGAATGGTTTAAATTTGAAATGTTAATTATGTTTATATTGTAATCACTTCTTAGCTTTATTAATTTTATGCAAGTTAGATAAAAGTACATAGTGGATCTTTATTTTGTGTGAACTAAAAGTTATGCTTTCCGCTCTGGAAGCTAAGTTGTTTAAGTTATCATTTTCACATTACTTGTTTATCAATTAATAATGAATTTTATTTCAGCTGCCTCACCTTGCCACAACTTATGCTGCTGTGAACTCCCTTATTACTATTGGCGGAGAAAACGCATTGTCATCAATAAACAGGTAATCAATCATCATTTAGATGGTGATGTTTCTTTGCTCTTTATGTTGTTACCTCTTTTTTTCGCTTACCTTCATCAATTTCTAAATACGCGGCAATTTATACAGAAAGGAGTTGTACAATTTTTTGATGCGCATGAAGGTTGCTAGTGGAGGCTTCAGGTAAACTGGTGTTTATGATTTTGAGCTCCTTATACTTGTTCTTACATGTTTGCTTGAAGTTCTTTACGTCTAGTAGCCTTGTGGTAGGGAATTTTAATTCCACTATTTGTTTCCTCCAGCATGCATGATGGAGGTGAAGTGGATGTAAGAGCATGCTACACCGCTATATCTGTAAGTTACTTAATATTTGGTATTAAATTCTTTTGTCTCTATCACCGACTGTTTTTCGGCGTAATTTAAAGTTCTTGCACCATAAGAGATAGGCGTCATGCTCTTTACAGAAAAGTCCAATTTAATCATTAAGAAAAAAATACAAGTCTTAGCCTCTAAACAATGTTCTTTCTGGCAAAAAGCATTTTCAGCATGTAAATATTGTAAATGAGATTCATTTCTAAAGGCACCTCTGAGTACTTGAAGTAAAAGTATCTGATCTGTTAGGTTTTTTCAGCTAAGTACGATCTGTGAGCGTTTGGACTTTCAGCGGATCCATAAACGTTATAATTGATAACTTTTTTTAGGTCTTACTAGCTGTAGTTGCCAAAGTAGTTACTTGTACATTGTGAAATTAACCATAATTTGGATTATTGTTCTGTACTCCATAACATTAATCCGTATTAATTTTTATTGCTCGATGTAACAATTATAAGTTCCTTAATTTTTATCAAATGCAACAGTGACTTGTGTTTAATGTAGTGTCAGCAACATTTGTACTCGTGTCGGCATCATGTTACCTTAGACAGATGTATGTTTCATCCCGTGGCTTGTTTTGTTCCTCATTAATAATTTCCATAACCAGGTTGCAAGTGTTCTAAACATTTTGGATGATGAATTGGTACGAAATGTCGGGAACTTTATCGTAAGGTTAGTGTGAAGTACGAGTAGTATGAGCTTGACAGTAAAATGTTTCACTCTCAATTTGCACTTTGAGCTAGAAATGAAATGTTTATTACACTGCTTACAGCTGTCAGACACACGAAGGGGGTATCGCTGGAGAACCTGGTGCTGAAGCTCATGGCGGGTATGTTCTTAATAACTGTCTTCTGTGTGGCGAGAGCTAATTTACTAGCTGTGTTAGTGATACTTTCTTGATTCCTGAAAACAAAAGTTCAGGAGTGATTCGGGAAAAAAAAATTGAGTAGTATCAAACTATTGAATCTTGATCATCCACGCTCGCTGACTTATAAGCGCCTGGGAAATTGAATGATTTGGGTGAATTTCCTCTTATTCTGTTGTCGTATAGTATTCCCATTCTTGCTTTCTCTCTTTCTTCTCCAGGTACTCCTTCTGCGGGCTGGCTACGATGGTTATGGTGGATGAGGCTTATCGTCTAGATTTACCAAGATTCATTGTAAGATACACATCCTCGGTATTAGCTTTGAAAACTATGACAAGTCCTTGCTGGGAAAGATATTAAAAGAAAGTGATGCGGTGCTATACATATTCTCTGCTCTTTCTTGAGTCACATGTGTTCCCAAATCTGATGGCTTAGTAGAATATGTTTTCATTTTAAGTTCTATATGTGTTACCTTAAAAATCTGTTTTTTCTATTAGGATTGGCTGGTCTTTCGCCAAGGCATAGAGAGTGGCTTTCAGGGCAGAACGAATAAATTGGTAGATGGATGCTACTCTTTTTGGCAGGTATTTTTCAACTAGCACCTTCTCGAACAATCTATGAAAATTCTAAAATTACAAAGTAAGAAGACCGGGTTGTAGGGAGGAGTTTTTCCCTTAATACAAAGACTCGGATCAGTGGTGAATGAACAACTCGGGCTTGGTACTGAAGAACGCACCAGCATTAGCACAGGAAGTGTTTATTCGTCTGATCTTTCAGAAGATGAAACTTGTCATGAAGGGACTTCACATCGAGTTGATACACATCGTCATCCTGGGGGAGAAAGTATATTAAGTTTAAACTTTAGCACCTGAAATTTCTCCACTACCTGTGAGAATTAACTTCTTTTTTTTTTTTTTTTGCTTATACCAACAGGCTCAAAGAATGATAGCAGTAAAATAGGCTTCTCCAACATTGGTGTCAGGTTCCATGAAAGAAATATGGATTTACCGCCTCTTCTACAAAGTGTTGCCTTGCAGGATTATATACTATTATGTTGTCAGGTATTGTTAAACATAAATCATGATTTCAAATTTTATTGCTCGATTATCAACTCTAGAAAAAAGAGAAATTGTTCATTATGTTTTCGGCAAGCACAACATCAGTTAACTTAACTAACTGGTAACAACTTCATAAAACTGTAAAAAAAAGTACCTATACGCATTTATATTTATCTGGATGTTTTACTGAATGACATGGCGGGTGTATTCAGGTTCGAGAGGGTGGTTTGAAAGACAAACCTAGAGAACACAGAGATTTCTATCACACTTGCTATTGTTTAAGCGGGCTCTCAGTTTGTCAGCATATTTGGTCGAAGAGGCTGGACTCCCCTCCTCTTCTCCAGGCCATACGAGGTCCCTATTCCAATCTCCTCGAGCCCATTCATCCACTCTACAATGTCATATTCGACAAGTACCTTGAGGCGCATGATTTTTTCCTCAACTCCTAAGCCTTAGTTTTCTCCTACAATCAAGGTTCCTTGTACATCAACTGCAGGAAAGAAAACTTTAAAACTATCTCCGACAGTCGAGACTGTTTTATTCATCCCAAACACAGACAAGCTTACACGCTTACATAAATAACATTGGAGAAGAAGGTACACAAATTCAGGTGTGATTTTTGCTTACATCATATGGAAATAATCATCATATTGACCTACTTAGACTTTGTGATCAAACAAGGTCAGCATTCAGCTTCCTGCGTAGATCAAATGCTGCCTGGTTTCTATTGTGAATCCAAGCACCAGCAGTAGTAATCAGACCTGGACATTTCCAACATCTGAGCTGGGGTCATCCTTTCAAGTTCATTTTGCCTCCATGCTGCGAAATTGTTCCGGTTTTGAGGGTCACTTGATAGAGGGTAATCCTGTATCCTGTGGGACTGTGACCTCATCCGCAGGTAGAGCCTCATTGTTGCCACACAGTCTTCGTATGGATCTTGTATGCCACTTTGAATATCATAACTGCAATGAACACTCAGCATCAGCCCCTAAAGAGTGCATGATTTGGAAGATAAAGGGTAGGTTGTTACCCTAGATACCCTTGTGTAAGGTACTTCAGTGAGTTGCTAAGCTTGCTGGTTTTCATCAGAGGAGGGTATATGGCCGTGTCCCTACACCAAGTTCAGTTCAAGATTAAGGACTTGTTCTTTTGAACTAAAAAATTTCAGTAGATCAGTTTCAATTCAAAAGACCGTACTCATCTTTCTGAGTTGAAATTTCTCAGGAAGGATTGAGGTTACCTGATCAGTGAAGATGGGTACTCCATTGCAAGACAATCAAGGTCATGGTCCAATCCATGACCGACAAGGATCCTAGCTCTACCCCTCTTGGACCTTATCTTCCAGAGAGCCTCCCCATTACAAAGAAAGTCTTGAATTCTAGACTGCACCTCCCTTACTGGCATTGCATCTCTGAGAAAGTGAGGCTGAATTCCAGTGGTCTCATACCTGAAAAGTTACTCAGATTCCGTTACAGAAAGCAAACAAGCCCTCCAAGCTGAGAACAGTGTCCTAGAAGAAGCCTGTATAGTACCTGAAATTAGTGACAGGCATTTGGGGTTTGACATAAGTGTGGAATATGATGTTCTCATGCTCATCAATGAGGCAAACCCTTGCACAGAGATCCAGTGACCCATCACTTCCTCCACCAACCATTTTACAAGCCATGGCCACAACTTGTCTTCCTCTTGTCCGGCCATTGTCTACCCTCAAGTCATCCTGAATTCCGAGGCTCGCCAATCGAGCAAGGACACCCTACCCGACAAAAATCATGAAAAAGGTCAACACCCATTTCTTGATTTTACTTATATGGAACTTCTTGCACTTGGGCTACATTATACAGATTCTGGGATTCGGTCATTTACATAGTTTGATCGAGTATGCTGGCACGTCTCCCAATGAGCCCTTAGCGCATATGGACTGTCGAAAATGGATAGACACAAGCTGCATCCCTTGATGCTGAATGGCTTAGCACATTCCACCTTTGGCAATGTTCCTGCCCCACAAATACATAGCCAAAATGTCAGCTTACATCTGAAAAAAGGTTCAGAAAGATGAATATGATTATGGCATACCCATGAGATGTTCTCGAAGGGACTCGAAAGATCTGCATCTCTTTCTGCAGACGCCGCAAATTGGCTCATGAACTGAGTGGAATGAAATCCTCATATGCTCGACAAGATGCTCCATTCTGTTAAACTGCCTGTAGCATGCAGCACACTTGTTCCTGCAGGTGAGAATAGCTGAGACGCCCAGATGATTTATGGTTCATGGTTTAGCCCAAAAACATGAATAAAGCTGGAAACCAACCTTACTGAATCTGAAGAACCATCCATGATCCCTAGCTGAAGAAACAGTTTCTTGAGTCTCAAGGTACTGCTGCTCTTGCTCGAAATGTTGGTTATGGCTCTACTCGCTCGATGCATATTTATACTGAAGCTTCAGAGGTTCTTCACCGAAAGACTCTCACCGAATTTAAAAATATTCGATTCAGTTTTCTACCATTGGAACGGTTTGCTCCTGACAGTCTCCACTGCAGGCTGTTTCAATTGTTTTGGTGTCACTATTGATCCTGGAGGAATATTGAGTATCCACTGTAGCATTTGACTTTGAAATATACAAGTTGATGCCTTCTGGGGACCAGAGAATGTCACTACAGAAGAACTCCAAAGCTTTTGACCGACGATAAAGTTGGTGTGAGATTAGGATCCCAGCAAGATATGTACCTTTATAGCAAGACTGAAGCCTGAAGATGACTGGAAAATAAATCTTACTATTGCGATAGGCAGCGTAAGTTGTGCTGACCGGTATATATTTTTTCTGAAGGTGAAAAGCATTTTTGTGCCAGTCAACCTATGTACATCTTCACAGGTACTCAAATTTTGATTCCTGATTCTCAGAAAATTAACAAGTTGGGAGGCTTTGAATGGTCAATGCAAAAATTCTAAGTGCTTGATGTGAATCAGGTTAGTTCCACTGCAGGAGCACTTTCGAGTTTTCAACAGATAGATTAGGTATATATGGATCGACGAGCAAGTTGCCCAACTGACAGGATTCCAGCACGTGAACTCGGAAAAGATTGGATATATTTTTAGTAGTTTGAAATCTGCTGTATTGCCTCATGACAGTGAAACTTATTATTTACGGGTCCTGCGCAAGAAACAAACCTGTCTACCTCAGACCAAGGTATAGTTGATTCAAATGTTCTTGGAAACTTGACGCGGTTTTTTCATACTGGCCGTGTTGGTTCTGATTATGACCTGTTGGGAATTCTTCTGGCTATCAGTATATTTGCAGCTCAGTGTAATGTATATAGGCCTAAGTGATGGCTTTATCAGTAACTACAAGTTTATCGTCGGGGAATTTGGTATTCTGTATCAATGAGTTGCTGGAAATTAAATTCTCCGCATCCACCGGCCGCTGGGCCGCGGCTAGAAAAGCTCAGGGTGCATAAATCAGGGCTGTTTCTTCAGGACTGCAACCAGTTTGAGAATCCGAAGTTAATTTCTTCAGGGCTGCATTCAACTTAGGTGCTGTACATGTAGAAAGCTTGGATAAAACGACATAAGAAAACGTCGTTTTAGCAGATCGAATGGCGTCAACACGCGAGACTTTCTCGCGTTTCACGCGCTCAAAGCGCCGCATGGTGAGAGTTTGAAAGCGGACAAATTTTCAGACTTGCCCTCTTTATCTAAAACTATTTTTGATTTATTCTGCTATTTGAAAATATTTTTATTTTGTTTTTTTTTATGAAAGGTGGTTGGTTGAAAATCAAATCGACCGATCTTTATAAAACTGGCCGGTTACGAAAATAATTGAAACACTAAAGATTAACAAATATAGTTTAGCTTTTGAACCGATCGATTTTACAAAACCGCCCGATTTTCAAGCGGCCGGTTATAATAAGACCGGCAGCTTAAAGATTAACAGATCTACAATCTCTTCTCACACTCGTATTTTTCTGCGAATACGAGTGTCAGCATCCCGATCTAAAGTCCTCAACTTTTTTGTCCCCTCCGCTGGAAACGAAGCTCAACGGCGACGACTGCGTCACATGCTGCGGAGACGAAAACATGCTCGCAGTCCACCAACGTTAGACTTACGAGACATCAACGATGTCCCGGATGACGACGAAGGCGTGGCGGATCGGGAATTTATTAGGATCGCACTAATAATTACGAATCACGAAAACGAAATAATTAACGATGAAAAATTCAGAAACGAAGAAATTGACACACAGTATTTATAGTGGTTCCCCCAATGTAGGAGGTACGTCCACTCACCGCTTGCAGGCCCAATCCACTATAATCACGTCGTTAGAAGATCGGTACACACTCAGAATCGCCTCACGCGCTCACTCTGATTTCTAATCTAAAATCCCATGACGACCAACACCGTAAAAAAGAGAAAATGCAATCATGTAGTGGTCGTAATGCCGATATCAGTACGGACAATATGATCCGTACGATCAGTATTTCCGTCTCTTTGTCACCTTTGAAAATATACAAATTTTCTACAGGGGGCGCTGCCCTATCCGACCCCGGAGGGATTTACCACCCCTACAACCCCGTCGATTTGTGCTCACGTCGATTAGCTTCCAACTCTACGTAAGTCTTAAAAATGTGTCTGTACAAATTTGACTTCACACTCAACAGAATTCAGTTCGAAGTCGCATGACCCGTGACTCTGGTACGGCATGGAGCAGACGCCACAGACCAGACCTGCTTACAACACGATCGTCGGTACCGATGGATGATGATGATGCCGTCAGCAAACCCAAATCCCGAAATTGGGTTTTTCGATCAAATCACTTTCACAATCAACCCCGCAACCCTTCCCAACACCAACCGACGATCAATTCCACATACGCAGCGCAAAATCGATAAGCGTAAGAGAAGAAAAAGGATTGACTGCCGATTTGTAATTGATAAGCGGCCGGTCTTGATAACCAAACCGGCTGATCTATATTCGTTAATCTTTACTGTTTCAATTATTTTCGTAACCGTCTTTCATAAGACTGATCGCTTGGAAAAATCGAGTCGTCCAGTTTCGCTAACGGTCGGATAAAAAAATAGGATAAAATAAAAATATTTTCAAATAGGAGGGAAAATCAAAAATAGTTTTTGATAAAATCTGAAAAATTTTCTTTGAAAGCGTCGTCATCAAGAGGCCGACCGAGAGTGATGATCGGGCTAGGGCTCGGATCTTGCGGCTTCTGTTACGTCCATCTCCTCCTTCGTTTCGTCACTCAATTTCTCGCCAGCTTCCGGTTCGAAACCCTAGATTAGTATCTCTTCTCTCTGCTCAACAGAGATTTGTAAGCAGAGTTTTTTTTTTTTTTTGAAAAATGGGGAATTTGATGAACTTGATGACTCCTCCCATGGTTCTGGTCCCGCCGCTCTTTGATTTTCCTCCGATCGCTGCTCGCGACAGGTCAGATTTAGTTTTTCATTTCTTTCAATTTTGTGTATTTGTAATGATAGTCGCTTTCTGAGATTAATTTGTATGTTTAATGCTTCTTATATGTCTTCTGTTTGATAGGTTATTGTTAAAAATTGGCTGCTGCGGATTGTTATCTTACTAGGAGATGGTTGGTTGGGTTGACGATGAGATTTTTGTGTGCAGGATGATGGAGTCATCGTACAATATGCTGTTTGGGAAGCTTGCCTTGAAATGCCTGTTTGAGGATTATTTTGATGAAGCAAGGCATTTTAGCACTAGAATAATGTTGAAGCCCATCGATGACCCGCATGTCGATTTAATTGCAACGGTATTTAATGTAGTTTGTGTTTACTTAGAGTTTATTCCGTTTTCAAGAGTGGATGTTTTCAGTGAGGTGTCGGTGTCATTGGGTTTAATGGCCAGCACTGAATTTTCAAGCTTTTGGTTGAATCTGACACTATTGAGTGTTCAATAGAAACTGTCTGGAGCTATTAGTGTGTCGAAAGGAAATCTTGAGGAATTTAACATTGTTTCTATTTTGATCTAAGATTTCTGGTCCGCTCGACAACAGACAAGAGGACAATGTTGTGGGGAATGCGTTGTTTCGATGGCAAAGGTATTCATTTATTATTAAATTTTGCGTCTGTGACGCGGTATCTTATGATATGCAATATTGTCCTCTGATACTAACAATATGCTTCATTGAACAACCAGTGATATTGAAAATCCTCACACATTCACCGATCTCTTCGTGTCAAATTCTGAGCCGTAAGAACTTGCCTTGATTTTTATTGTATTTTTAATTACACATGAAAATCATTAGATGCTGATATTATCTGATTTTCCTTTGATCCATTACAATGTTTCAGGATCTTACGCATGAGGGCATGTGCTTACTATCCTCAGTGCGGATTTGGAGCATTTGGTAATTTCCCTGTATTATCAAACAAAAGGTATTGATAGCGTTAGTATGAGTATTGTCCTACAGGATAGGCATGTTATTCACATGAAAAATGTTATGAATTGTGTATTAATTACTCCCGCAGAGTGTCTAAGGAAGACTATGGTGTTATGGGACTACGATATGGATCACCAAATCTATCATTTGGGGTCACTTTGATTCCACTATCTGGTAATAAGTTTTTTTTTCCCTGATTTGCAATAGATACTAGTTATTAATTGCTACTTACACAACCAAATTTAATGACTGCATTCTCTTATTGCTATGTAGTGGCTGATGATTTACCAAAATCTGCATGGTTGGTTAGCAAGATAGGTAGGCTGACTGCTGGGGTGCAATACGAGCCAGAATGTAAGTTATTTGTTGACTATATTTTGCTTGAAGTAATTGTGTTATGTTTCAGGTCTTAATAAAAATGCTTTATTTCTTAAGTGTGTAACTTCAAAAGGATCAATAATCATCTAATGTAATGTATAATATAAACTTGGATGAATCAAACCAATGTTGCTGCAATGCATTATACATATCAAACTATTTCTAGTTAGTGGTCGCTTTGTGGACGTTTATAGAGGTTCATAAAGCAAATAGAGGATGTACCTCCATTTTTCTGGTGTGCTCTGCTTGAATCCAATTGAGATATGAGAGACATGTGTCCAGCATGTATTCTCTCATATATAAGTTTGCAAGTGGATTTATCATATCTTTTTCAAGATTCATTAGATCTTGCAATGCCCCCGATCCAGTTTCTTGTTAATTTCTCTTATTTATCAGTTGGAAGCAAGGACTGGGAAAGATTTAAAAATTTGAGAAGCTGGAGTTGCGCGGTTGGATATGGACTCGGTTCGGGCAGTCCCTCGAGTCCATCTTTTAATTTCAGTCTTGAGCTTGCTAAAAGCTCACAGGTAACTTCTTTCTTCTTAACAAGTATTGTTCTATATTGTTTTTAGTTTTATTAGATTATGAGGGGTTGCTTGGTGTTATCTACTTCATAACACTTCTTTGGAATGGAGCAATAATAATTCCATGGAGAAAACTATATGAGCTCTAATTTTTTTGCAGTGAAAAGGTTTTATTGTATGTCACACTCTGAATTATGTGTCTTTTCTGATGACATTTCAGTTTATCGCATCCTTCTATCAGCACGTGGTTGTTCAAAGACGGGTATGCTCTCATTGGTATTTGCACTCTGTTTTTTTTTTTTTTTTTTTTTTTTAGGTTCTATTCATTTTTCTCAACTTATGATTACACTGTCATGTTATATTTGGCTACAAGCAAATGATCTTTTGAAGTTTGTACTACTTTCTGTTTTGCACTTTCGGATTTTAATGCGTCCTCACATGATACTTTAGGCAGAATATTTACTCTCTTGTTCAGGTTAAGAACCCTTGGGAAAAGAGTGGAGTTGTTGGAATCACAAATTATCTTGATTTTGGTTTTGAGTTGCAGTCAAGGTATTACAATTATTTCAGTCGAATGCAATTGCTAGCATTATTGAATTCACTGCAAACATAGAGTGCCTCAAATGTGCCGCATCTAATATAAAAATAAATGCCAGGATTGATGATGTTGTGAAAACATCAAACAGCATCCGGGACTCAACATTTCAGATTGCTGCGTCATGGCAAGCGAATGAAAATTTCTTAGTGAAGGTAACACCATATGTGCAATGTAATGTGCCAATGGTTACTTTTTTTTACTATCCTCATGTAAGCTTGGCAAGATCGTATCACATTTCATTTCATTAATTTCTTTCAGGTAAAGGCTGGACCTCGCAACTCAACTGCAACCGTGGCATTTAAGTCGTGGTGGAAGCCTTCATTCACTTTCAGCGTATCAGGTAAAGTTGTTTCTATAGTTTCATTGTCAAATTGAGAAATCACAATATACGACACTACAAAGAATATTACACACCTGAACTGTGTAATATTTTGCTGGAGAATCTCTTCAGGAACAGCTTCCCGCATAAAATTCTTACTGAACTTGTTTTTCATCTAGCAACAAGAGATCACACGGTTGGCAGCACGGCCTTTGGATTCGGCTTGCTCGTCGACAATGTCAGAGAAGCAAGGTATGCAACCCTCTCCGTCCTATTCAGTGAATCCATCAACAAACAAAACCGGAAATCTTATTCTCTTGACTTGCTCAAATCCCGCAGTTACCAGAGAGCTAATCGAAATTATGTAATGCTCACACCAAGCAAAGAGCACCAAGCTGAAGGCATCCTTTGGAATGTCGGCAAGCGACCCATGCTCCAATCCGACGCATGGAGTCCGCGAAGAGTTCCGATACCAGAGAATTTATGACAATATGCGGAAACCTGCGTTCATTTTTGATGGGCGGGAACATTGCTGACGTAGGAAGGCTGAAGGAGATAGGATTTATAGTTTAATTGAGTAGGTAAAAGTCATTTCTTTTCACAACTCGCATACTTTATCTTGCAAAAAGCTTATTTATATCACTCATATAACCTTCAACTGGTAATTATAAGTTGGAAAGGCGGGTAAAAGTATAGGTGCCTGAGCTTGTAAAAATTTCAACAAACCCAGCTAGGATGGTCACCAAACTGAGCTTGCATTATCCTCCATTGCCATTTTCAGCTTCTTGTGGCTTGAAACGAATGAAAAGATCGGTTGCAAGTCTTGCACTCGGATCAGATGAGTTGGCTCCTCTTGCGTTTCAAGATCAGATTATGCACAGAAACTGACGCAATCTCTCCTTCCATTCTTCCGAAAATCAGAGGAAGAAGGAATGGGTCAGATGAAAGGAGACAGTTGGATGGAGATTCAAAACTATAAATGATTCACTTATAAATGAGAGATCGACATAAAATTGTGGTTCTGATTATGACCTGTTGGGAATTCTTCTGGCTATCAGTATATTTGCAGCTCAGTGTAATGTATATAGGCCTAAGTGATGCCTTTATCAGTAACTACAAGTTTAGCGTCAGGGAATTTGTTATTCTGTATCGATGAGTTGCTGGAAATTAAATTCTCCGCATCCACCGGCCGCTGGGCCGCGGCTAGAAAAGCTCAGGGTGCATAAATCAGGGCTGTTTCTTCAGGACTGCAACCAGTTTGAGAATCCGAAGTTAATTTCTTCAGGGCTGCATTCAACTTAGGTGCTGTACATGTAGAAAGCTTTCGTAAAACGACATCATGAAACGCCGTTTTAGCAGATCGAATGGCGTCAAAACGCGAGACTTTCTCGCGTTTCACGCGCTCAAAGCGCCGCATGGTGAGAGTTTGAAAGCGTCGTCATCAAGCGGCCGACCGAGAGTGATGATCGGGCTAGGGCTCGGACCTTGCGGCTTCTGTTACGTCCATCTCCTCCTTCGTTTCGTCTCTCAATTTCTCGCAAGCTTCCGGTTCGAAAGGCTAGATTCGTATCTGTTCTCTCTGCGCAACAGAGATTTGTAAGCTGAGTTTTTCTTTCTTTCGAAAAATGGGGAATTTGATGAACTTGATGATTAGCAAGGAGCCTCCTCCTCCCATGGTTCTGGTCCCGCCGCTGTTCGATTTTCCTCCGATCGCTGCTCGCGACAGGTCAGATTTAGTTTTTCATTTCTTTCTATTTTGTGTATTTGTAATGATAGTCGCTTTCTGAGATTAATTTGTATGTTTTGTTTGATTGCAATGCTTCTTATATGTCTTCTTTTTGATAGGTTATTGTTAAAAATTGGCTGCTGCGGATTGTTATCTTACTAGGTGATGGTTGGTTGGGTTGATGATGAGATTTTTGTGTGCAGGATGATGGAGTCGTCGTACAATTTGCTGTTTGGGAAGCTTGCCTTGAAATGCCTGTTTGAGGATTATTTTGATGAAGCGAGGCATTTTAGCACTAGAATAATGCTGAAGCCCATCGATGACCCGCATGTCGATTTAATTGCAACGGTAAATAATGTAGTTTGTGTCTACTTAGAGTTTATTCCGGCTTCAAGAGTGGATGTTTTCAGTGAGGTGTCCGGAAAATTGGGCTTAATGACCGGCACTGAATTTTCAAGCTTTTGGTTGAATCTGACACTGTTGAGTGTTTAATAGAAACTGTCTGGAGCCATTAGTATGTAGAAAGGAAATCTTGAGGAAATTAACATTGTTTCTATTTTGACCTAAGATTTCTGGTCCACTCGATAACAGACAAGAGGACAATGTTGTGGGGAATGCATTGTTTCGATGGCAAAGGTATTCATTTATTATTAAATTTTGTGTCTATGACACGGTATCTTATGATATGCAATATTGTCCTCTGATACTAACAATATGCTTCATTGAACAACCAGTGATATTGAAAATCCTCACACATTCACCGATCTCTTCGTGTCAAATTCTGAGCCGTAAGAACTTGCCTTGATTTTTATTGTATTTTTAATTACACGTGAAAAGCATTAGATGCTGATATTATCTGATTTTCCTTTGATCCATTACAATGTTTCAGGATCTTACGCATGAGGGCATGTGCTTACTATCCTCAGTACGGATTTGGAGCATTTGGCATTTTCCCTGTATTATCAAACAAAAGGTATTGTTAGCGTTAGTGTGAGTGTTGTCCTACAGGATAGGCACGTTATTCACATGAAATATGTTATGAATTGTGTATTAATTACTCCCGCAGAGTGTCAAAGGAAGACTATGGTGTCATGGGACTACGATATGGATCACCAAATCTATCATTTGGGGTCACTTTGATTCCATTATCGGGTAATAAGTTTTTTCTGATTTGCAATAGATACTTTTTATTAATTGCAACTTACACAACCAAAATTAATGACTGCATTCTCTTATTGCTATGTAGTGGCCGATGATTTACCAAAATATGCATGGTTGGTGAGCAAGATTGGTAGGCTGACTGCCGGGGTGCAATACGAGCCAGAATGTAAGTTATTTGTTGGCTGGATTTTGCTTGAAGTAATTGTGTTATGTTTCAGGTCTTAACAAAAATGCTTTATTTCTCAAGTGTGTAACTTCAAAAGTATAATTAATCATCTAATATAATGTATAATATAAACTTGGATGAATCAAACCAATGTTGCTGCAGTGCATTATACATATCAAACTATTTCTAGTTACTGGTCGCTTTGTGGACGTATATAGATGTTCATAAAACATATAGAGGATGTACCCCCATGTTTCTGGTGTGCTCTGCTTGAATCCAATTGAGAGATATGAGAGACATGTCCAGCATGTACTCTCTCATATATAAGTTTGCAAGGGGATTTATCATATCTTTTTCAAGATTCATTAGATCTTGCAATGCCCCTGATCCAGTTTCTTGTTAATTTCTCTTATTTATCAGTTGGAAGCAAGGACTGGGAAAGATTTAAAAATTTGAGAAGCTGGAGTTGTGCGGTTGGATATGGACTCGGTTCAGGCAGTCCCTTGAGTCCATCTTTTAATTTCAGTCTCGAGCTTGCTAAAAGTTCACAGGTAACTTCTTTCTTCTTAACATGTGTTCTTCTATATTGTGTTTATTTTTATTAGATTATGAGGGGTTGCTGGGTGTTATCTACTTCATAACACTTTTTCGGAATCGAGCAATAATAATTCCATGGAGAAAACTATATGAGCTTTAATTTTTTGCAGTGAAAAGGTTTTATTGTATGTCACACTCTGAATTGTGCGTCTTTTCTGATGACATTTCAGTTTATCGCGTCCTTCTATCAGCATGTGGTTGTTCAAAGACGGGTATGCTCTCATTGGTATTTGCACTCTGTTTTTTTTTTAATCTTCTTAGGTTCTATCCATTTTCTCAACTATGATTACCCTGTCATTTTATGTTTGGCTACAAGCGAATGATCTTTTGAAGTTGTACTACTTTCTGTTTTGCACTTTTGGATTTTAATGCGTCCTTCACATGATAGTTAAGGCAGAATGTTTACTCACCTTTTCAGGTTAAGAACCCTTTGGAAGAGAGTGAAGTTGTTGGAATCACAAATTATCTTGATTTTGGTTTTGAGTTGCAGTCGAGGTATTATAATTATTTCAGTTGAATGTAATTGCTAGCATTATTGAATTCACTGCAAACTTAGAGTGCCTCAAATGTGCCGCTTCTAATATAAAAATAAATGCCAGGATTGATGATGTTGTGAAAACATCAAACAACATCCCGGACTCAACATTTCAGATTGCTGCGTCATGGCAAGCGAATAAAAATTTCTTAGTGAAGGTAACACCATATGTGCAATGTAATGTGCCAATGGTTACTCTTTTTTACTATCCTCATGTAAGCTTGGCAAGATCGTATCACATTTCATTTCATTCTTTTCTTTCAGGCAAAGGCTGGACCTCGCAACTCAACTGCAACCGTGGCATTTAAGTCGTGGTGGAAGCCTTCATTCACTTTCAGCGTATCAGGTAAAGTTGTTTCTATAGTTTCATTGTCAAATTGAGAAATCACAATATACGACACTACAAAGAATATTACACATCAGAACTGTGATATTTGCTGGAGAATCTCTTCAGGAACAGCTTCCCGCATAAATTCTTACTAAACTTATTTTTCATCTAGCAACAAGAGATCACACCGTTGGCAGCACGGCCTTGGGATTTGGCTTGCGCGTCGACAATGTCAGAGAAGCAAGGTATGCAACCCTCTCCGTCCTATTCAGTGAATCCATCAACAAACAAACCCGGAAATCTTATTCTCTTGACTTGCTCAAATCCCGCAGTTACCAGAGAGCTGATCCAAATTATGTAATGCTCACACCAAGCAAAGAGCACCTAGCTGAAGGCATCCTTTGGAAAGTCGGCAAGCGACCCATGCTCCAATCTGACGTCAGCTCCGGCAACTTCTCCCACCTCCCTCCCGAACTTAGGCCCTTCCACAACATCTTGTAGATCTTTTTTGTGGCTAAATTCATATCGCATTCCCCTATTTTGCTTTATTGTACTTTTATTATTTTGGGCGCCTGCAAGTTCTTTTGAATTTAAAATTTCAGTTAGTTAAACGCTTTTCCGGTCAGAGAGCCTGACGTGACTCCATCAAGTTCGGATGAAATCTAGTAATATTGAATATTTGACGTTCTTTTATCATTACACAAAACCTGATGGCCTTCTCCAGAAATGAGTTCATATGTTTTATTAATATATAAAATAATATTTTTAATAGATAAATAAATAAATAAATATATATATATATAACGGTCAAAGGCATGAAGAGCAGGCAGCGGCGTCATCATCATCTTGTTTCCTACTTGGACGATTATGGCTATGGTTATTTCCACACTCTTCTCTCCGATTCCCTCCATAGCATTTTCGCGCTTTCGGACCTCCAAAAACGCCAGATTCATCATCGCCGGAACCGCGCGCAGCCGCGACGTAGGCCGCTGCGTGCCTCAAATTGTCAGCGTCCTCGGCTCTGATCGACCGAGCAGTCTCCTCTCATCCGCCTTGGTTCTTTGCACCTCGGTCGCTCTCTCGTGCTCGCTCTTCGTCGCTGATGTCCGCGATGCCTCCGCTTTCGTCGTGACGACGCCGAGGAAGCTACAGGCGGACGAGCTCGCTACGGTTAGGCTGTTTCAGGCGAATACGCCATCTGTTGTGTTCATCACCAATCTCGCGGTCAAGTACGTTGGCGATTGTTGGATTTTGTTTCTGGTGTATTTGTAGGTTGAATGAGCTCAGTTTGAGGTATTTTGAATTTTTGATTTAGGCAGGATGCGTTTACTTTGGATGTGCTGGAGGTGCCGCAGGGATCTGGGTCGGGTTTTGTGTGGGATAAAGCTGGGCATATTGTGACTAACTATCATGTGATTCGTGGCGCTTCTGATCTCAGGTTAGGCAATTTACATCTTTAGACGGAAAATAAATCTTGCTGTGGCACTTGTGATGTGCAAACGCTTAATTGACCTCCTTGAGTAGACTAGAGTTGACTGTTTGACGATGAAATACTACATACAATTGCATTTTTGTCACTGATTTGTTTAGAATGTCTTGCACAATTGTGTTGCTCCTTAAGTTTTAGTTGAGGATTTTACATGACTTGAGCCAGGTACTTGTAGAAATAGTCTTTTATTGATTAAAGGTAATGTTTGTATCATGTTTATTGGTGTTTTAACTCTGTTACAAAGTAACCAATAATCGGAAACTTTGAGCATACTTGGCGGTTTTCGATTTATGGATGTTCCCTTTTTCTTTCTTGCTGGGGAAATTATTCACCCTATGTATTGCCCACATCTGAGTAGACAGTGTTTGTGGTATTTCTTATTCCATAATCATGAGGCTGTCATTTTTATGCAGGGTAACTCTTTCTGATCAGTCAACATATGATGCTAAAGTTGTTGGGTTTGACCAAGACAAAGATGTTGCTGTATTGCGAGTTGATGCACCAAAAGATAAACTAAGGCCTATTCCGGTTGGTGTCTCCGCAGATCTGCTTGTTGGACAGAAAGTATATGCTATCGGGAACCCAGTAAGTCAGAAATCGTCACTAGATGTGTGCGTACCTTCACTAATGGTTTGGTTCTGGAGTCAATATCTTTTAAACTAAAAAAGTACTATGTTGATGCTCAGTTTTAGTAACCCAATGATCATGGTCGTAATCATGAACATTGTTTGGGGAGTCATATGATCTTTGAGTATATTAGTGGATAAGGATTTATTCCTACAGATTGTCGTGTCATTAACTTTTTATTTTGATGAAGAGAACTTTTGAAATAAGATTTGGTTATGTCTTCTCATTATTAGAAATTGGTATTAAGATTTGACATGTCATTTTGATGTGTGTTATTGCAGTTTGGCTTGGACCATACACTTACAACGGGTGTCATTAGGTATCTACCTCTTTGCAATTTGTTGTCTATTCTCTCTATGCATCTTGAAGTGGGAACAATGCAACTAAGTGATATTGATAATCTCTTTAATATCCATTTCTCAAATGTACTAGACTTGTAACTTTGTTCTTAGTAGCAAATTCCATTTCACATAATGATTAGAATGCCGCTGTTTTACATAAGGATACTACGGACGATGTAGAAAAAAGAAAAAGCATTCATATGTATAATATGAAATGTGTGTGTATTTCTTCTGGGAGTGTTTGAAAATGGCCATTAGCTTTAACCTGTTTTAGTTTTGATGGTATTATTCTTTTTAATCATATAACTGCTTCTATAAAAATAAAAAAATGGTGATCTCTGTAGTGGGCTTGGTAGAGAAATCAGCTCTGCAGCTACTGGACGGCCTATTCAAGATGTTATTCAGACTGATGCTGCCATAAATCCTGGAAATAGTGGAGGACCTCTTCTTGATAGTTCTGGCAGCCTCATCGGAATAAACACGGCTATTTATTCTCCCTCTGGTGCATCTTCTGGAGTTGGGTTCTCTATTCCAGTTGACACTGTGAGTATTGAGATGTTTTGTTATTAATGCAAAGTTCTAGCTCTGTCTGACCAAGAAATCTATGAAGTGATGTTCAATTTGTTTTAACTTCATAAAGCTACTGATCATTCACTAAAATTATAGGTAAGTGGCATTGTTGACCAGTTGGTAAAGTTTGGAAAAGTTACAAGGCCTATTCTTGGAATTAAATTTGCCCCTGATCAATCAGTTGAGCAACTGGGGGTGAGTGGGGTACTTGTTTTGGATGCTCCACCAAATGGTCCTGCTGGCAAAGCGGTGAGCTAAATCTGTCTTTGACACCCTACTATATATATTACACAGTATCTGTGGTTATAGAAGGTGGTGACAAAAGAAGGCTGGTGAATTTTGTTTATGCCAGGGCCTGGTGCCAACTAAGCGAGATGCCTATGGCAGGCTAGTTTTGGGTGATATCATAACATCTGTAAATGGAAAGAAGGTCACAAATGGGAGTGATCTGTATAGAATTCTTGACCAAAGTAAAGTGGGTGATACGGTATGTCTCAACGTCACTTTTTCTCCCTTCGTTTTAACTAAACTCTGGCCTCCTCTGCTGTTTGCCATGACATCAGTACTAAATGACAACCTCCCATTCTTGGCTCATGCAATCCCAGTAGTGGATGATGAAGTTTGATACTAAGAACACAACGCAGAGACTTTTTTAACTGCGGTGTTGCAGAGACTTGATAAGATAACAACTTTCTTTCCTGTTTTTTGAAGGTTAATGTGGAGGTCCTGAGGGGCGACCACAAGGTAAAGATTCCAGTTGTCCTAGAACCCAAGCCAGATGAAACCTAATGTCAACTACACAGTGGTATACCAGTGAATTTATAAGTGCCCATAGTTTTTGAACTCTTTCAGAATGGAAGATGTGCTGTACATATGTCAGACTTCTGTATGATTTTGCCATGTTATAATAGCGGAGGGCCAGTGGGGGCTTATTTTTCGCGTGATCTGGCATACACTGTATTGTGACGAAGGCCAAAGGGTATTACTCTCTTTCAATCACTTAACAGAGTTATTTGTCTTCAGAGGATTCCAGCTTCGGTGGGAGTATTTGGCCCCTGTATTTTCTTATATACATACAGTGCCACATCATACTACTATGGGCATATCATGAGCTATCCTTGATGTGAGATACCAATGCCGGATAGAACAGTTACAATCTGATCAGATTGAATTGTATGCTAGAATTAGACAAATTCAGTTGAGTTTTTAGAGGTAGATGTGGGGAACAACCTTACCCTGGAGCTACTGATTTATTACTAAGGGTAAGGTAGCACCACCACCCTCCCTAACATTGCCCACCTCTTAGGCTACCAATTAAGAACCGAAGACCCTTCACTATCCCAAAAATGCTACCTGTCCAGGAAGAGTGTGGCAGACATTTGGAAAAGGATGACAGTAAGTTTCTATTCTTCAATAAAATAAAATAAAACCCCAAGAATCTTAAATATTTGTATCTCTATGTTGAAGCTGCTGGATAGTTTTGTAGCTTTTGCTTCTGTCTTATATTCAATATATACTTCTTTATTTATCACTCCAACCACAACCATTGTTGCTAGCAGTACAAGTATGTAGTAGCCAGGTTCCACATATAGGTAGAGAGTTACACAAAGTCTTGGGTTTTTTATTTGAAACGTGGTTAAACTACCGGTCAAACAGCACAGGAATCTTTCCTTCTGGGTGCGCCCATTGAAACTGGTGAGTGATCCATCTATTTATTATTATCTATCTTGCGGAGTTATTATTGCTATGCACTGACTAGAAGTTTCAATTCTTCTTGTGCTCTTCACAGGTTTTGACGATTTTCCCTATGTTTAACCTGATCCCTACTGTGTTTCTCGGGATGCTCATGATCTTAACTAACCACCCCTCAGTTGGGGTTAATCTAAGGAACTTATTTCAATTAATTATATGCAACTCTGCCCTTTGTTTACAGATGTGAGCAAAGTCAGGATAATAAGAAGCTTCAGATGCTCTTGGGAAACATGTTGCCTTTGAATTAGGTCACTCTCTTATGACTCTGACTGAATATACACCTTAATTTGTTAGTACTTAATTGTGTTTTTCTAACATATTTTTTCCTTTTTGGTACTGATTACCATGTAGTATTAATGCACAGGGATATCCAATCCTCTACAGACTTAAGTGGTCCTTACCTATCTTCTGTTTAAGATTTAATAATTGATCACAGCGGGGTATTTTTTTTCCTTCATACTATTCAGTTAGGGAGACAAAAAATATATGGGGTTTATATCCTACATTATCTAGCTCGCGAATTGACCATGAAATTGCTAATGGGTTGGTTAAAGTTCCTAAACTGTTAGGCATAGTCCACTTTCATGGGGTAGGCTGCAGAGAATGAAGCTGCAGTCATGGCTTTGGATAATTAACAGAATGAAATTACTCAGTTGATCTGTAGGTTGAAATATGGCATTGTAGTTTCAGGTACCTCTACTATGCTGAATTACTGTGAGTTCTTCAGTTGAAGTAATGGCAATACTGATCAATTATTAATAACATAAATGTTCGTATAATGTAGGAGGACAGACAGGTTTAATCTTGTTTTTTTAGATGCCGCCCTTTGCTTCACCTTAACTACTTGGTTTCAGTTTTAGACCATTTTTCGCACAACTCTGTCCTCGTCTCTCTATTATTATTTGATGTGTGAGTTGGATGACAAAAACCTGACAGGGACTTGAATGAGTTTTCCACTGGAATTTTGTTTTTCTGTTTTTGTTTTACTTGTTCGAATCCCGGCTTTACACGGCAGCTATGCTTGAATGTGGACTTTTGAAAAAAGCTGAGAAATGTGTGAAGTAACAAGCATTACAGTGTCCATGTCCTTGCATTGCATAGTTTTTTTAACCGTGAACTGTAAATATGAAATAAATGGACTCTGAGGGAGAAGATGCGGTTGTATATTATATTCATTTCTTTATCATTACCTCATCATTAACCTATTGAATCTTGGAAAAGCCTCCTTATAACTACTCACTAAAGGACAAGCTCACATGTGTGGTTTGAAGATCTTCCACAACGAGGTAACACCTAGCCATAAACTAGTCTATGTATATAAATATATATGCACTCTTGCCTTGATAAACACTTCGTGAATACCAATCAGTCTTTCAGAGGAGTGATCTTCAGTGTCTCACTTCGCCGACGCTAGAATCAAGACACAAAGCAAGGGACAGGTAGAGGAATGGAAGCAGCAGGAAGAGGGGGTAAGAGAGGTTTATGGACTGGGGAAGAGGACAAGATCCTCATGGAGTATGTTGAGGTCCATGGGAAAGGCCAGTGGAATCGCATAGCCAAGAAAACAGGTGTGTTTTTTTTCAGCTCTAGTGTTTAGAGTTTGTTAGTGAAACTGTTACTTATATAAGTTATATCTACTCGCAGGCTTGAAAAGATGTGGGAAGAGTTGCAGACTGAGATGGGTTAACTACTTGAGTCCTAATGTCAAGAAAGGAAACTTTACAGAAGAAGAGGAAGACCTCATCATCAGACTCCATAAGCTACTTGGAAACAGGTTTGTTCAGATTCTGAACCTCCACTAGCTTTGGCTCGAGTTAAAGACTTGTTTCACTTTCATCTCTGAGGATGTTTGTTTAAGGTTGTTTTTTTTTTGGGTCTGCATAGGTGGTCTTTGATAGCTGGAAGAGTCCCCGGCCGCACTGACAACCAAGTGAAAAACTACTGGAATACCCATTTGAGCAAGCGAAATGGGGGTACAAAAAGACAGAGAACAGAATCTCACGCACCCATTCCAGAAACCAAGTCAGCCTCCTACTCAAAAGAATCAGAGCCCAAAACTGCATCCGCTACTGAGAACCCGGATCAGGAAACCACCGCCATTGACAATTATCTGATTGGTAGCACATCATTTTCGCACAACGCACACGCTTTCTTGGAAGATGGGCAAAACTGCACCTGCAGTCCATCTTGGAAGGACCAACTGGATCAGCAAATGAGTAATTACCAGAGCCTTGTGCAGTTTTCTGATGAGTTTCTTCAGTTTGATTTCGGTTGGAACAATGTGAGCTCCCTTTTCTCCGAAGATTAGTTAATTATTCATGTCTATCATATATCTGGACATATATAAGAATGCATATTAGCTGAGGTTCAAAATCAGAGTCTAGTCTGACTTCATAAATCAGCTGCTTTCTTGTCAAGTAAGCAACAATGGCTGAACGTGGTGCTACTTTTGCATTATTGAGAGGCAGAGGAAGATGCTGGCTGAATTTGATGGGAATGAAAACAGCCAGAAGCATTCAATTCTGTGTTTTCATTGTGGAGTTTTCAGGAGTGGGCAAGTTCAATCAATGAAATGTTCCCCACCACCACATCACCCATTTCTAGACTGTTTGTGTATGGATTCCAGCACAAAAATAATGACAGCAATGTGATAGAATGAGATGTCAGAAGTACACCAACAGAACTATTCTTCCGTGCTTTATCACATTTATATGATGATGATGTCACTACAGTTTATCATAGCTTTCAACAAGTTTCCTTGGCCACAAATCCTTTACTAATAAGAGTGAAAAAGCATTAACCTCATCGAGCTACAGTTTCCCTTGAAAGAAAAAAAGAAGTTGCTTGGGGCATTCCGAGAATCGAACTCGGGACCTCTCGCACCCAAAGCGAGAATCATACCACTAGACCTAATGCCCACCTTTTGATGTTTCTAAAAGGTTAATTATTAATAAGTAGTAAACAATGTCAAGTGTATTGACGCAGCCACATCATAAAGAGGAAAAGAGTATAAGAAAAGAAAAATGAGACTTGAGTTCTTCTAAAGTTACAACAAACAGGTTGGGTTTACAGAGAGTTGAGAGGCTAAAGACTGCTGCTGCTCTGCCTCTCCAAATAAATTACACAACAAGCCAGCTTTTCGATCACCTTCACCTGTTCACCATCGCTTGCGTTTCCTCCCGTACCAGTACGCAAATGCAGCAATGGATGCAGCCACAACGACTCCAGCCGTTGCATGCCACACGTATAACGGTTTCTCTACAACTAGTGAAGGACTGGCTAACAGCGCAGGCGACGATGGAGGTGGTGATGGAGGTTCCTCTACAATGGCGGTCGCAAACCCCAAACCTAATCTCTCCAATTCAGCTGGAGTTTCTATTACACCTTTGAGCCTTGTGGCTTTGGCTATGACTTCATACTCTTCCTTGGTTCCACCTTCTAGGAAGGATC
This sequence comes from Umbilicus rupestris, assembly GCA_963678935.1. Classification (NCBI taxonomy): domain Eukaryota; kingdom Viridiplantae; phylum Streptophyta; class Magnoliopsida; order Saxifragales; family Crassulaceae; genus Umbilicus; species Umbilicus rupestris. Next base: position 799,270 of record OY787610.1, read on the forward strand.
CCACAACCCGTCCCTTGCTAATCCAGTATGCCCCAAATGTGTTTCCACTTGCGTAATCTCCAAAATGAACAACTTCACCCACATTGTCCCCATAAAATTGCCAGGAGCATGTGAAAACTCTCGAGTAAAAGAACGGCAGGTAGTCAAAATCACCTGTTTTGTCTGGTTCCATTATAGCCGCAACCACGTGTTTGGCAGCCTTTCGAGCAGAGTCAACATGCTCCAGTCTGCGGCTTTCACCAAAAAGCTTGACTGGAAATGTTGCAACATCACCAACAGCGTATACTGAACTGTTGCTCGACTGCATGTGGCCATTCACTTTGATCCCTCCCTTATCAATTGTCAACTGACCTTCAAACAAACTTGTGTTGGGACGAATTCCAATTCCTACCACAACCATGTCGGCTGAAAGTACACTCTCATCCTTAAGATGAACTGCAGCCACCTATCATAAGAGATGCCTTGTCAGAATTCAACAGTAAAGCGACAGTGACATCTTGTCTTCCTAACCCAATTATTTATAAGGTGCCCTACTAAAGTAAAAGTGATTAATATAATATCAAGGACATTGTAACAAATCTTGCATGCTTACCTTTCCACTAGAATCCATCTCGAATGATGACAAGACGGTTCCTTTAACAAATCTTACACCCTTCGATTTGTAGAAGTCTTCATAGTAACTGGAGATTTTGGGAGTGAATAAACGAGCCACTGCAAAGACATTTACAGAATACTTAACAACTAAATGGGTGACTTAGTAAGGGTGATTTTGTGATGATTGGTAAACCAGTACCCCAAGTACATGTGACCTGTCAATTCACGTAATTCAAAGAAGATGTAGTATTGGTTGCTGGTTCATAAAGGTACAGTGCATGGACAACAGAAAACCAAAATAGAATATCTTGATTTTAGTCTTTAGATACTAGATAGTTAAGATAGTCAGACGACCACTAGACACTTAAATTTGACAGTACAGTTGGTATGCTTATGTGGCGTAAAACAGAATTGAAACACCACAACTTATGGTACTTACTGCAATGTGCCTCTGGAAAGACCATGGTGGCGTTTATTTTATTTATCACCAACGACGCAGCACACTCCATTCCTATATATCCACCACCGATGACAACAGCATTCCCTCCTGTATTTGATTGCATGACTTCAACAAGTCTGGTGGCATCAGCCAAGTTGCGCAAGTAACATACATTTGGAGCATCTGATCCATTCACTCCAAATTCTTCAAGTCTCAAAGCCTACAGTTTACTTGAGCATATCTCAAATCCATATTTGGAGCAATGGTTGATTATTCGAACACCAAATATACCATAACTCGGAACACAATAAATGGTTCCCCTTCATTTTGTTTATTGTAAAGAGTTTCTAGGATTTATTCAGAGCTTTGATTTCCTTATCATGAGGAAAAAAAAGTGAATCAGCATTAAGTGAATCAAAAGATCAGGACTAATACCCGAGCACCTGTTGCAACAATAAGGATCCTGTAACTTATAGTTTCTCCAGTTGATGTCAATAGTGTCTTGCGCCTCACATCGACAGATTTCACACGAGTGCCAAGAACCAGTTCAACTCCTGTGGATAGATAAGAACTCCCAATATTAACAAAGCAAATTTGGAACTTTGAGAATCTTATGATATATCTATGGGACAATCTTATTCTGAAGATGAGAAAGAACGTTGCATTACCATTTTCTTTGTACCATTTTGGAGTTAATCTTTCCTCGTTTGCACCTACACATGTGTGAAATGAAGGGAGACGAGCAGGAGCTGCATGTAACAACTAATTTTAGTCCAAAAGGCTTGAGCAAGCAACATAAAGTCTATAAGTACACATCAAAGAAACACCACTTTAAAACTCTATCTCAGGACTGGTTCGCAAAACACAACAATAACTAAGCTATTAGCTTTGATGGGTCAGGAGTGAGACTTTTAGAGTTTGTAAATCAAAGATGTATCACAGTAAGCCACAGTTAAGTTTCACATCTTCCATCACAATGGTGTACGCCACCATTAAATCCTTCCTGTTAGGCTGAAATTAACAATACAACCATGATCATTAAACCCAAATAAATCAAATAAACTTCAATACATGTCAACCCACCAGCCACATAGATCAGAACTACACAATGGCTACAGTAAACAACACAAATAACGACCGATTCGAAGTGTTGCACACAGTAACAGTCTAAGAGAGCATACAAAGCAAGTAGAAAGTAAACAAACGGTGGCATATGCAATTTATACAGCATCTTAAAAGAGCTAAAACAACAGAAAAAACCGAACAATAACCGCATAAAATATACCTTCAGGAAGTAAGAAACCTTTGCTCAAAGCCGGTCTTTCGTAAGGAACAACCTACCAAAAAATCAACAGCTGAATTAAAGACTCCAATCAACTCTCCATAAAAACATCTACTAACATCAAAATCAACAAAGTTCATATAAATCCAACTACTAACAGCTTCACAGCTAAAATCACTTTTTTTTTTATAGAAAGAATATTTACACCATACAATCAACCAACTCGAGCAAAATAAAATCTGAGAGGGAGGGAGGGAGAGATATACAGGCTCTTCGGAGATGATGCAGAGCTCGCCAGGAGAAATCTCGCGCTTAACGAATTCAAGAGCTGCGTATCCAGCACCAACGCCACCACCAAGAATCACATACACGAACGCTCTTCCCATCAAGAGTCCTCCCCCTCCCAATATCAATAAACCTCTATTTCCTCTTCGCCGCCAACCAAACCGTATTCAGCTTCGATCTTCAACCACCTGAGCATCAATCAACATCGCAATCGACGGTCATCCGAATCGCATCGAATCGCATCGGAATCGTCTTCGAGACCAACAAGAACGAAGATGATGAAGCGTGAATGAATTCCATATTTTCAATTTCAACCCTATTTATTTTTATCCGATAATTAACGGCTTCAATTATCGCCGTATTTTTTTGCAGTATAAATACGATTATGTCCACCTAGCGACCCTATACCTCCAATAGAATGACGCCACGTGGAATACCCACCTAGGGAGAATAATTTTTTTTCTCTTATCCAAAATCCCTACACAGTGTCTGTTCTGGCACAATCAGAAATCGAATCATAATTGCAGAAATATCGATATATACTCGTTGATTAAACTATTTGGAAGAAAAAAGAAAAAATATAAACTTAGATCATAAAACGAGCCACAAGTTTGTTCGCCACAGGAATTTTGTAATGATTTTGATGTTATCTGGTTTCTTATCTTCTTAAGGGTTTTGGATTCAATGGATGGAAGAGAATGGGTTGAATTAGGATTGGGGATGGTGGCATGAATTGATGAAATTTGGTGAAGATTGTTGGGAGTTTTGCCCATCACTCATCCATGAGGAATCTTATCTGTTTTGGAGAGCACTGAGGAATCAGTTTGTCTCCAGCCAGCAGAGATGAAAATATATATAGATACCAGCTGCTACTGATTTCAGATCAGAATTCAAAAATTGGCTTTAAAGGCAGTGGCTGGCCAGAGTAGGTTTCATAACATAGAGTGATACTAGGATCAGCAAAAAGGTCTCTGATTGTAATAACTTGATACAGAAACAAGATGCAGCACCGCAGCAATATTCAGTTGATTTTTTTATGCCTGTGGAGAAAAAGGGAGGATGAATATAATGACAATCATGTGATTTGAAAATGTCAGGTGGCGTTGAAACTTATGGAATTGATTATGGGTGACATGAATTGGTGGAACTAGGTACTTGCCTTGCTAGCGATGTTGTTAGAAAGCCAATCCAGGCCCTCGTACAATCCTTCTCCAGATGTTGCACATGTGCTCTGTATGTACCTGAATTGACACAGGGATCAGAAGTAGAGTTATCATTGGACAAGATTAAAAGTTATGAACAGCATTGACAATTTTTTCCATTCAATTCTCTCTAAGACGGGATTAGGCATTTTGAAGTCAATCATTCTACACATGGTTAAATGTTTGGCCATCCATTACCAGAGCATGAAGGAATTCACAGTTACAAGTGGTACCTATGGGCTCATTAAATGTTTGGCCAGCATGTATCAAATGACATGTTTGGCCAGCTATAAACGGAAGGAACAGTTACCAGTGTCGTTGGCGAAGTGAATGGAGCCCAAGTTTGTCTGTTATTTCAGCAGCATTCATGGCATTAGGAAGATCTTGTTTGTTGGCAAATACAAGCAGAACAGCATCCCTCAGTTCATCCTGTAGACACAACATACATTGAGGTTCCAAAACCTGACACCGAACACACAATTCACTACTGCAAAGCTAGTTCAGTGCCTTGTATGGAAGACAAATGTATATGAACAGTCTTCATGAATTATTTATAATTTTTATTTTCCCTACAGTTGACTGCTTTAAAAGGACAGAATATAGCTGATTCACATCAGCGGCTTGCATAAAAACTAATAAACAATAAAGAACAATGGACTGAGGTACCTCATTCAACATTCTGTGTAACTCATCCCTTGCCTCCACAACTCTGTCTCTATCATTGCTATCCACCACAAAGATCAGACCCTGTGTGTTCTGAAAGTAATGCCTCCATAATGGACGAATCTGTTAGGAAAAATCAGTAATATAATCAACAGCTTGGAGGAATAACAAGGGAACAGATAAGTTTATTTATTTCTGAAACTATCTGTAGTAAACGAATTGATCCATCATAAACATTGTAAACTTGGGCTGGCTTTGAAAGGAGACAGTAACCAGAGCTTCAATTGATATATGTATACAGCATAACATAGCACGAAACTAACAGGCCTTAAGCATGAGACTTACCTTGTCCTGACCTCCGACATCCCAAACCGTGAAGCTAATGTTCTTATATTCCACCGTCTCCACATTGAATCCTAAACAAAACAACAGTTTTACACAACAAAAATGAAGCATCTGAATCACAGACAGCTATGGAAACGTATCCTAGTAAGATCCCATGCAAACTTGGCTGCCTGTCTATAACTACAAGTAAAACATTATCTTTGGATATTTTCGAAAGGCTTCTCTATCAACAGTAGGCACAAGCATTGCCAACAACAATTAACTAAATAAGGACAACATATAATGTAAAATCAACTGAGCAGTAGCAGCATCCCATCAATAGATCAAAGCAAAAGGCGTAAAGACCGGTACCTTCGATATATGCATATCATGACTAACCATCAAGCTAAATATAAAACAAAGAACACCAAAAAATTTAACCCTAGTAAACGGGGCTTATAAATTACCTATGGTAGGGATAGTGGTCACAATCTCTCCAAGCTTGAGCTTATACAAAATCGTAGTCTTACCAGCAGCATCAAGACCCACCATCAAAATACGCATCTCCTTCTTCGCAAAAAGCTTGCTGAACAGCTTCCCAAAGCTCAGCCCCATTTTCTCACTGTAGCTTGCAGCAGTTACCTCAAAACTGTAGTCAAGGCAAACATAATCACTTCTATAGCTTAAATAAAAAGAGCATCACAAAAATGCCTACAGTAAACAACAGATCCGCCTACTTAACGAAAACCAAAAATATCAGACTATTAATCATAACCAACACAGATTCCAAAAGCATAAGAATCAACCATATGACAAAAAGGACACAATGAACAACAGATCTACCATCTTCATGACATAATTATCCAGTCACAAAAATTCCAATTATTCATCTGAAAAAAAACATGGCACAAAATCACGAAAAATCGAAACCTAAAGACCTCCCAAGGGAAACAAGATCACAATTCCAACACATTCAATAGGAATCCGAACTCGTAGCTCCAGATCAACGTCATAATAACCAAAACCATAACGAACAAAAGCAATACGTTAACGCATCGGAATCTGATCGGAGATGATACCTGAAACCGCCGGAGAAAATCGATTGAGCCGAGAGCGAGATATTCCTGAGAACGAGAAAACTGAATCCAAATTTCTTCTTTGCTTATTTACGACGACCACCTCCAAACATTTTCCTTCAAAAATGCAGATTCAATGTAAACGACGTCGGTTCGTATACCACTCAAACGACGTTTTCCAAAGTTAGGGATATAAATTGTAGGTAGTTAAAGATTGGGGACCTGTTTGTAATTTCCTAAAACTTCATGTCTTGGTGCTTCTCTCCTCTATCCGTTTTCGAAGCTTGAAGCCTCCTCAGTGCAGCCATGGCGAGCGCGAACCTCCTCAACGCGTCGAATCTGTCGCGTCTCTTGTCGCCCGTGAAGCTGAGTCGATTTGGCTGCGCGTCGTGCATCAGATGGTCAGTGCCGTCGGTGAATCAGCTGCGGGTGAAGCCGATTGCGATTCGAGCGCAGGCGAGGCGAGGAGTTTCGACGAAGGACGAAGAAGTCGCTACTGGTGAGTTGGTTTGATGTTTATATGCCGAATTTGAGTGTGAAATCGGAGAGATGATGCTGTGTTGTAGTGAAATCTTTAGTGTTTGGATTTTGATGTGATTGTGTAGAGTCTGATATGCGATTCGAATCGCCGCTGAGAATTGTGGAGTATCCTGATCCAAGACTGAGATTGAGGAACAAGCGTGTTGATACGTTTGATGAGAATTTGAAGAAGTTGGTGGAGGAGATGTTTGGTGTTATGTACAAGTGAGTTTGAATTTGGATTGGTGTTGAGATGAGTTTTGGGTTGTGATATTTTGATGAATGGAGCGATGGTTGGTGTACTTACAGGAGTGTGAACAATGGTTGTTGGCTTGCTTTTTGAACAGAACTGACGGTGTAGGGCTTGCCGCGCCCCAAGTGGGAGTCAATGTGCAGCTTATGGTTTTTAATCCTGCTGGGGAGAAGGGCGAAGGCGAGGAGGTTGTTCTGGTGAATCCGAAAGTTTATAAGTCATCGCAAAAATTGGTGCTTTTTGAGGAAGGGTGCTTGTCTTTTCCAGAAATCTATGCTGATGTGAAGGTATGTCGATTTTTAAATAAAGAAGTTCCCTTAGTAAGGTGCATATTGAGGCTTTTATGGCTTCAATGTCAATATTAAACAATATATTTAACTCCTCATGGTTGTTGGATCTCATTGCGGCAAATTTTGATGTCTAATGGGTACGTTTTGTCTGATACTTATTGTGCAGAGACCTGAATCTATCAAAATTGATGCAAGGGACATTACTGGTGCAAAATTCTCAGTCAACTTATCAGGTTTCCCTGCTCGAGTTTTTCAACACGAGTTTGATCATTTACAGGTTCTTAACTTTCCTTTCTTCCGTTCCACTAATATTTACCATTAAAGTATGTGCAAATATATAAGGATGAATGGCGTAGATTGGGCTTCTAACCCATTCATTTGCTGTTTCTTTGTTTACCTATTAAGATCTCCATGTGATAAGCTACTTTGATTTGCTTGACTTGCAGGGCATTCTGTTTTTCGATAGAATGACTGACGAAGTTCTTGCATCCATCCTTCCACAGCTACAGGTGAGTCAAAACACCGCTATAACTTTGTATACAATGGTGTTATTGATTTCCTTAGTATTAGAGCGTTGGGATACTCTTCTCTCATTAATCACTAGTTTCGTAAATGTTAGTGGCAGATTTTCAGCCGAAAACAGATATTTTCTCACTTATGTGATGTCTGTTAATGATTGTGCTGTTATTTACACATGCTCTGGGCTTCCCCGGCGAGATTCCTGAATATTAGAGTTGTTCTCTTAACAGGCTTTAGAAAAGAAATACGAAGAAAAAACTGGACTCCCAAGTCCTGAAAGCGCAGAACCCCGCACAAGAAAGACCGCCGTTGCAGGATTTGGACAATAATAGTTACACCACAACTGCATCTGAAACTCAGTGACCAAAAATATATTGGAGTTTCACATATAACTGCAGTACGGCGCAGCTTTGAGTCACGAGGGATTAGGGCCTCTGCTCGGAGATTTTTAAGACGGCACATGTTGAAGCTGTATTAAGTACTACGGCAGAGTCAAGATGACTTCACCGGCAACGAGTTTGCGCGGCGGAGAGTGTAATGTATGTCGACTGATGTCTCTTGATCATTTTCAACCGTAGGCAAAAATGTATCTATTGTTGAAGAAGAAAAAACAGAAAAAAGAGGTTCAAATATGTCAAAAATAGGAAGGATAATTTTCCTCGTCTGAAACCTGAAGGACCAAATCGCAATTTCATAAAGTCGAGGGGTTGAAGCACAAATAACTAAAAGATTAATTAAAGAAAGCCGCACCGCTGCGGACTGAAGTGAAGAACACGGAAGCGAAGACGAGAAGCTCCGGCTCGCAGCTTCGGTTTGAGAAAAGATAAAAGATTTTTTTTTTTTCCAAAAATCGAAAAATTTACACAGAGAAAGGCAAGCCGCCGGACCTTCTCCGGATCTGCAACTCGTCGTCGCTTCATCGCACTAAAACCCTAGCTCGACGACTACCGCGGCATCGGCGACGTGAATCAGAGGTACTTGTAAGAGAGATGGTGGTAGTGACGTGTTTTTTGTTGATGAGGATTTGTTGCTTTTCGTTTGAGTTTCGGCGATGCTCATTGCTGTAGAATCTGGACGTGGTTTAAAATTTATTTTAGTGATTTTCTTGTATTTTTGGATTATATTTTAGTGGTTGGTGTGGAGCTAGGAGTGTTGTGATTTTGTCAGTGACGGTGAATTGGGAGGAGTGTATGTGAAAGTGCATGCGTTTTGTGGTTTCTGATGGTCTGTATGTGATCTGAGATGTGTGGTGTTGTTGTTGGTTGAGTGGAGTAGGGAGTGAAGGGAATTGGAGTTTTGGGTGAGTGGCTGCGAGACTGAAGTGCATTGCAGTGTTTTTGGACTTTGTAGCTGCAGATTGGGAGGCACTAATATTTAATGAGTTATTCTAGTCTGGGGAGCAGGAGTCGGTGACTGAAGAGGAAACAGTTGTTTTGGGATGCAATTTCCCTGTTTCTAAACAGGGTCTGAACCCTCACACTTCATGGTAATTGGCCTCTGACCGTTTCACTTGTTCAAACTTTCACTCTCAGCGAGTATATTTCTTGTTGTGAAATTCAGACACCTTACATCTTGTATTTTCCATTGTCATCTATATTTGAGGACAGATTTTTTTTTTTCCAAAATTGAACAGATTTTTTATGACAGGCGAAGAAAATTAGCTGCAGACCATTTCATAATTCTATTCAGTTGCGTCTTTTGTCTTTGGTATAAGTCCGATTTATTCAATATTAGTTAGACAATGAATAGAATATGATTGTGGTTTCTTCTTTTAAAGGATATTGGTCAATGCTTCTACGAATAGCTTTTCGCTTGTAGGTTTGAGTCCCTGATACATGGTACATAGGCACTTAAAAATATTTTTTGAAATTATTGACAGTAAATTCAAACTGATTTTACTAATTATCGGTATTTCAATTTTTTGGGTGTCCGCTTTACTAAAACTTGTTTTCATGCGAATCATTTCATTCATTGCCAATCAGAACTTGTGTATCTTCAGCTAAGTGCCAGCATAAATTATGGCTTCTAAAGGTCCAAGACCAAAGCCTGACCATGAGACACGAGCCAGGCGCCAAAAGGTTTGTGAAAATGATTTGTAAGATGTTGTTTATATTTAGATTTTTAAAAAATGCTCCCAATCATTGAACTAAATGATCAAGGTACCAAATTTTTGTGTTTAGTTGCAACTTGCCAAACTTAATGTGATAACATTTAAATAGCGCCTAGAAAGGCAGCTTGTTGCCTGCACAAACGACAGTTATTGGATATACCAATGTGTGGCACTTCAAGGACATTCTGATTTTTCAAAAAAGGTGAAGGTCACATGATTGTAAATCAGTTGAACAGCATGGGTCATATTCTATATATCCCAGATAGTATTTTAATGAACTTAAATAAACAATTTTTTATTCACGCATTTGTCAAAAACAACAAGAACTTGTGCAAGAATTCAACTGTGTCCATTGAGCCTTGATTTTGAATTCAACTATTCACAATATTTATTTTTTAAGAGTTTGCATCCACACATTGGATGAGCCAGACATAGACTATTGATCTTTTGTTAGTCTGTTTGTATGCTTCTTCTAAACTTCATTTCATGTCAATTTTCTTTGTTCTTTAACCTTAGATAGTGCATTCCTGATGTGACGCTTGTATCAGATTCTGCAATGCATCCTTGTGGAGATGTTGCTAACAAATGGTCGTTGTTAGGCATTAATATTCTTCTTAATGATTTGCAGCTGTGTGGAGTGAATAATCTCACTTTTGCAATTATCAGCGTTATTAATATGAAAAGTGCAATAGGTCTATTGTTATTTTTCATTAACACTTTTAATTTGCTACCCTAGGCACTTGAAGGACCTCGAGAACCCCGGCGTCCTAAAACTCACTGGGATCATGTGTTAGAAGAGATGATTTGGTTATCAAAGGTTGGACAAGTATTTTTTTAGTGAATCATCCTAATATTTGCTAATTACAATTTCTGTTGGTGAAATTTCCATTTTCTTCTTCTATTTTTGGTAGCTAGTGAGAACGCTATCCTTTCTTCATGACTCTTTTAATTTTCAGGATTTTGAGTCGGAGAGAAAATGGAAGCTGGGCCAAGCGAAGAAAGTTGCTCTGAAAGCCAGCAGAGGCATGCTGGATCAGGCAACAAAGGGTGAAAAAAAAATGAAGGTTCATATATTTGACTGGAATTATTTTCACAATATGCCTTCAGATTTCTTTTCCTGAACCTTATTATTAAATCTTTGATCAGGAGGAAGAACATCGATTGAGAAAAGTAGCTCTTAGTATTTCAAAGGACGTAAAAAAGTTTTGGTTAAAAATTGAGAAGCTGGTAAGTTGATTTTCAACAATCTTTTCTTTGGCGTTAAGTTTATTATTGAATGATCTAAAGAACCGTCTCTTGTTTGGAAACTGTAGGTCCTTTACAAACATGGATTAGAGCTTGAGGATAAAAAGAAAAAGGCACTTGATAAACAGCTCGAGTATCTTTTAGGGCAGACCGAGAGGTAGCTGCTTGACTAGCTACGTGATCACTGATATCTTGTATTCTCTTGTATCTGAGCTGTTATCTAGAGGTCAGCTGGAAATTGTTTTTAACTATTGTACGATTGTAGGTACTCAAATATGCTGGCTGAAAATCTTGTGGATTCAAAAAAGGTCTCACAAAACATTGAACAGAAAAGTATACGCGCCGAATCTAGTCACCAGAATGACAGCAGCAACAACAAAGAACACGCTGAATTATATGCTGGTAAGGGTCAGCTTTAGAAAATTTTGGTCGTTGTTGGCGACTGCACTTTTTTAAGGCTTCCTTCTTGAAGACATTCTCTATTATTAACAGAAAACCAGTCTGACAATCCAGAGATTGAGGCAGATGAGGATTATACCTTATCCGAAGATGAAGTGGTGAGATTAATCTTTTGATATATATCGAGTTTGAATGTAGCATATGGTCTGTTTGTAAGACATGCATTTTAGACATTAGCTGGATAGGTGCCTTTACTAGTATACTCTTAGTGTTATCCTTTATATTATATTTGAAGATAACACCTTCAGACTTGCTTCATTTTGAATACTTATAATGCACTGGGATAAGTCGCAGAAAGCCACAGATAAAAAAAAGAAACTACATTTATTACTTCCATTAAGATAAGGATTCCCATTACGGTTCATTTTGGCTTTACAACTGATGCAAGCTATCCTTGTACATTTCTAAGAGGAATTGTTCTTTCTCTATTAATAATACTAATGTAATGCTACACACATTCGCTCAATACAAATGTGCTGACAGCGTGAAAACTATCTATTTGTACACACATTCGCTCACATACATAAATGCACTGTATGCTTCATTTGTTCCTGATTGTTGCTCATGTATGTAATCGCTTGTATCAGGATGACGATGAACGTACCATTGAAAAAGACGAGGCACTAATAACTGAAGAGGAAAAGCGTGATGAGCTGGCTGCCTTACGCAACGAGATGGATTTACCGATTGAGGAATTGCTCAAACGCTACGAGATTGATAAAGGTATAACTTATCTTTGTAATGTGTACTCTACTCCTGTAGTTTGATGAAAGCAAGATATTGATTTGATCAATCAAGTTATCCGTATGAAGTATATGTCTCTTGCTCATTATTTGCATGTTCCATGCCTTGTGATTGACCTCTTTCAACAGTGAACAAGGATATCAGACCAGGACAAGATGCAGATGAAGGTCAACCCACAGTACAGAAAGTTCACCGTGAGGGTAATACGCAGTTCTCAAATGACATGTATGATCAAGCATGCTATTGTGACTGATGCAGTGTACTTCTTGAAAGTAAGAAACATTTGCTGCGACTGTTTCAGCTAATGAAGATGATCTTTCAAATCCTCAGTTTGAAGGGAACGGCTTTTGTCATATTCTTGATCGTCGTTCTGTAAGTTGTATGTGTTTGAGAGAAGTATGTTCCACTCCAAAAGAAGCACCGGGTTAGATGTAACCCCCTTTTTCTTGTTACAGGATGACAACTTATCCGACTCTGAGGCCGATAAATCTGGAAGCTCACAAGATATGTCCATGGATATAGATATGGGAACCACGCCTCTGAGTTTTAATGAGGAACAGGTACGAACATCATTACTTTGTCCTGGTCTTTTAGTCTGTGAAATGAGCTCTCTTTATACTTATTAATTGTTTCCTTGAGGAAATACCAATGTTTATGCTTAGTCGGCAGGAATGAATTCATACCCGGAAAGTAACGGTATCTAACTGCGTAACAACCAGTGAACTACTCATGGGATATACTTGGAATGTTTAGTGGTATGTATAATAGGGTTAAGTGTTGGTGTGTCTGACAGTCTTATAAACAATATATGTGTATTCCATTAATCCTGCTAGTGTAAGAGAACTATTATCCAGTGAAGACGATAAAAAGGATTAGTCTTCAATAACACAAGAACATACTTGCCATTACTTTCTTGTTTCTTTAGCCACCTGAGTCTCACAAGGTTGAGAAGATCAACATTCTTACCTCATGATGCAGAGTATCTAATGAATCAACGTAAACACGTCAGATCTATTTATATTAAAAATTATAAGTCTTAGTTTTCGGAGCTTGTGCGACAGTGGTAATAACCAAACTAGTATACTTCTCACAAACGTGTTCATTTAGGTTCTTATTTTGAAACATAACATGTTTTATATGGGTACCGGTGCCTAGGTAGGCATCTTACCATCTTTGTGCCACATAGTACCCTGAAGTATGTAAATTAAATCATCAAAACTGTGAAGAAATATCTTGTTGGCCACGTCCTCACTTGCGGTTCAGAGTTTGCCAGTACCCGCATGCCAGCAGAGCTAACTTTGGAAATTGGCCAAGCAATATCAATAACCATCTATGAAAATAGTTGCTAGAACCTGCATAATAATCCATCTTTTTCCATTATCTTTGTATCATCTTGGGAATTTGCTTACAAGTGTGTCATATATGTAGGAAGATGATGATTTTGTTCTTGGAACTGGAGAAGAGACGGTGCGTCGTACTATGCTTCTTCTGTTATCTTTTCAAATCTTTTTGATTCGCAAGGAGAGTGAGAATAAAAAAGGGACTGTGTTGTGTATACAACTGTTTGAATAATTGGATTAGCACTGTATAAAGATTTATCATTTGGGGTGTCACAATTTCTTAGATTTGTTTTCTGATTCACTCTGACATGTTTAGGATGACGAGGCGACGCTATCAGAGGAGGAAGAATTGGCAAAAGCTGAATCAAGTAACCCTCCTGATGAGGTTATGATTATGTTTTGTCTATCGTGTCACTACATTCCTATTCACTATTTTATTCAAGGCAGTTTTTGATGTTTGTTTTGATTTGGGGGTGCATCACTGTGACAATAGATCCAATTTTATGAAGCTCTGTCTTGTTTCCTTACTATCATGAAAATCTTCTAATATTTAATCTCGCAATTTTACTCCTTAATGTGGTTATTTATATTTAAGACACCTGCAAGCTTGATTGATAGAGTTGATTTTTTAAATTTACAATTTTTTTACCTTGTAATATAGTTCAGTATACAACTCGTATGGCTCGTAAGTGTTGTTAGGTTCATTTCCGTTTTCCCCGTGTTAAGCGTATGTATAGTGGGAAGAATCAATATAGAGTGCACATGCTTCCTTAACGCCTAACGGTATAAGGAAAGAAAACATGTTTGCTGAAGGGGTTTTTTGATGAACAAATATGATTGCACTCTGAACAACTTGACACACTCAATCAAAGAGACTCAGTTCAAAGTTAGGATTGGAAATAAGTAAAATTAGTTGAAATCTCACACTTCAAATTTGATAACATGACCTCTCTTTATTCCACTTTATTCCTCCAAAACAAAAGGTGGTAGCATACCACCTGGCAATTTTATTTCGAATGGAATGAGCTATTCCCATACAATTCTGAAATGGAGGGGGCATCTTGCAAGACTATGCTCATACATTTCTTTCATAGGGTTCTCGTCTTATTTTCGCTTCGTTTTCACGTTGCAGATTTCATTGTTACAGAAGGAGAGTGAACTCCCCATAGAAGAATTGCTCGCAAGATATGGAAAGGTAAGTTGCAGTTATGTTCTATTTAGGAAAGCTGGAAAGTGCACAAACATAATTGATCTTGTGAATTCCTGAAATGCATTGACAGATTTAGGCATCCTTACCGCACCCAGCTATGCTAGTATCTGTTCTGGATTTCGCTCTTGATTGAATTTACCATTGCTATATGTATATGATTGTGTTCCCATTCATGATAATTCTGAATTCTAATTTTGCTAATGTGATACTTGGAAAATCCAGGGCTCGAAATCAAATGGCATTTCGGAAAACGGATTTGAAAATGCTTCTCCAAACTCTGAGCTTTCATCTCCTTCAAATGAAGCCATTGAATCTCCTGAACATGATCTTTTGGTGGACAGAGATGACAAATCTGGCACGCCGTCTCAAGGTGAAGAAGCAGAAGCCAATATGGAATCTGCAGAAGGGAGGGAGAACGAGAATAGAATAGCTGATGCTGCTGCAGCAGCAAGATCAGCTCAACCCACTGGTAACACTTTCTCAACAACGACTGTGCGCACGAAATTCCCTTTCCTTCTCAAGTTTTCTCTCCGTGAATATCAACATATTGGCTTAAATTGGCTGGTCACTTTGTATGAGAATAGACTCAATGGAATTCTAGCTGATGAGATGGGTCTTGGTAAGACAATAATGACCATTGCTCTTCTAGCGCACCTTGCATGTGAAAAGGGAATTTGGGGGCCTCATCTGATTGTAGTTCCCACTAGTGTGATGCTTAACTGGGAAACTGAATTTCTCAAATGGTGTCCTGCATTTAAAATTCTAACATACTTTGGGAGTGCTAAAGAGCGCAAGTTCAAGAGGCAAGGTTGGATGAAACCAAACTCTTTCCATATATGCATCACCACCTACAGACTTGTTATCCAAGACTCAAAAGTCTTCAAGCGGAAAAAGTGGAAATATCTGATTCTGGATGAAGCTCACTTGATAAAGAACTGGAAATCTCAGAGATGGCAGACATTATTAAATTTCAATTCAAAACGGCGAATCCTGTTGACTGGCACACCCCTGCAGAATGATCTCATGGAACTATGGTCTCTCATGCACTTTCTAATGCCTCACATCTTTCAGTCTCATCAAGAATTTAAAGATTGGTTCAGCAATCCAATATCTTCCATGGTAGATGGACAAGACAAAGTGAACAAAGAAGTTATTGACCGTCTGCACAATGTCCTCCGTCCTTTCATTCTCCGACGTTTGAAAAGAGATGTTGAGAAACAGCTTCCCTCAAAACATGAACATGTTATTTATTGTAGGCTCTCAAGGAGGCAGCGTAACTTATACGAAGATTTTATTGCCAGTTCAGAGACTCAGGCAACTCTGGCAAATGGAAACTTCTTTGGGATGATCAGTGTCATAATGCAACTGCGGAAAGTTTGTAATCATCCAGACTTATTTGAGGGCCGTCCTATTATAAGCTCATATGATATGATTGGTATTAACTTGCAGTTGAGCTCTGTGGTTTGCTCAATATTCTCTACTGATCCTTTCTCCATTGTAGACCTTAGAGATTTGGGATTTGTGTTTACTGATCTTGATTACATTATGAATTCCTGGGAGACTGATGAAGTACAAGCTATCACCACTCCACCAAGATTAATTGAGGAGCGTGTGAATCTGACAGGTCTTGTGGAACTCAGGCCAAAGAAAAAGCAGGTTACAAATATCTTTGAGCAAATTCGCGAGGCAGTATTAGAAGAGAGATCAAAAGAGGCAAAAAAGAGAGCAGCCTCGATTGCATGGTGGAATTCCTTGAGATGCAAAAGGAAACCTGTTTACTCAACAAGCCTGCGAAATCTTGTGACATTGAAGCATCCAGTTTTTGATATTCATGATATGAAATTGAATCCTCTATCGTACTCTTACTCCTCCAAGCTTGCTGAGATAGTCCTGTCGCCTGTTGAGTGGTTCCAGAAAATGATCAAGTTGGTGGAGAGTTTCATGTTTGCGATACCAGCTGCAAGGGCTCCGCCACCTGTATGCTGGTGCAGTCGTGCTGGAGCCCCAGTGTTTTTTCATCCCAGTTATAAGGAGAAGTTATCTCAGAACTCGTTGCCTTTGATATCACCAATTCGGCCTGCAATTGTCAGAAGACAAGTTTATTTTCCTGATAGGCGCTTAATACAGTTCGATTGTGGGAAGCTACAAGAACTTGCTGTTTTGCTCAGGAGGTTAAAGGCTGAAGGTCACCGCGCACTGATATTCACACAGATGACTAAAATGCTTGATGTGTTAGAGGCTTTCATAAATTTGTATGACTACACTTACATGCGATTAGATGGGTCTACTCTGCCAGAGGAAAGACAGACACTCATGCAGCGATTCAACACGAATCCTAAGATATTTCTTTTTATTCTTTCAACCCGCAGTGGAGGAGTCGGCATTAACTTGGTCGGGGCTGATACAGTCATCTTTTACGACAGTGACTGGAATCCAGCTATGGATCAGCAAGCTCAAGATCGCTGCCATCGTATTGGACAAACTCGGGAAGTACACATCTACCGGTTGATTAGTGAGAGGACTATTGAAGAAAACATCTTGAAGAAAGCAAAGCAGAAGCGGGTTCTTGATGATCTGGTTATTCAAAGTGGAGAGTACAATACTGAATTCTTTAAGAAGTTAAATCCAATGGAACTATTCTCTGGCCACAAGGCTCTTACCGTCAATGGTACAAAAGATAAAAGTAAAAACGTCTGCAGCACTGAGATTGCATTGTCAAATGCTGATGTGGAGGCTGCTTTAAAGCATGTGGAGGATGAGGCTGATTACATGGCATTGAAAAAAGTCGAGGAGGAAGAGGCTGTGGAAAACTTGGAATTTACAGAAGAAGCCATTGGGAAAATGGAGGAAGATGAGTTCGCTAATGAAGATGACAACAGAGCTGATGAGGTTGCTAATCAAGGTGCACATGAATTAGCTGCAATGGACTGTGAGATATCTCGTTGTTGTTCTAATCCCACAACCAATGGTTCAAGCTCCCTTATGGGTAGTGGAATACTTCTTTTAGAGAGTGATCCCACGGAAGAGAAGGCTCTTGTACTGACTAGTAAAGAAGGTGATGTTGATTTGCTTGCTGATGTTGAACAGATGGCTGTAGCTGCAGCAGCGTCTGGACAAGGTATCTCATCATTTGAAAATCACCTACGTCCAATTGATCGATATGCAATTCGTTACTTGGAGATGTGGGACCCCGTTGTGGACAAGGCAGCAATGGAACAGCAACATAGCTATGAAGAAAGGGATTGGGAGCTTGATCGTATAGAGAAGTTTAAGGAGGATATGGAAGCTGAAATAGATGATGAGGAGGAACCTTTGGTTTATGAACGTATGGATATATTGGTTGCTTAAGTTAATTAATTTATTTTCAGTATATGATATTATGTTGAGTAAGACATTAATGATAAATCTTTTTACTAGAATGGGATGCTGATTTCGCTACCAAAGCATACCGCCAGCAAGTTGAGACCTTGGCACAACATCAGGTGAGCACATTGCCAATGCTATTTGCAGTCTCTTTTTTATTTTTTTTGCTTTCTATTATATGATGCCCTAACGATTTATCTTGCTGACTATTTTCTCATTAAGTAAAAATTTATATCTGCTGCAGTTATTGGAAGATCTAGAAAATGAAGCTAGAGAGAGGGAAAAGGCCAATGAAGAGAATCATGATTCTATCAGGTTAGATAAGTGAACTCGGTGATATGTTGTCTGATGCGTGCCACTCATATATTTTTGTTGGGCTTTTAACTTTGTAGTTTGATTGCCAAATGAGAAATGAAAAGAGATTTTTTTTTTTTTCCTTTAACAGGAAAGACGTGTGTACTGATGTAAAACCAAAAACGAAAAAGAAGATCAAGAAAGCAAAGTTCAAATCTCTTAAAAAAGGACATCTTTCTTCTGATTCTAAAGTTAATCACAATGAGGAACTGATGATGATCGATGACAGGATTGACAATCATGGATTGTTGACTTATATGAAGATGCCATCTGCACATTCTCATCTGCAGAAAAAACGTAAGAAGGTTGAAATAGAGGAAGACGCTGAAGAAGAAATGTCAACGGGGAAGAAATTTAAGAAAGATAAGAAAAGAGTGTCTGAACATTCCTTAGACATTGGTTCCAATTCAGACATGCTTTTACTGAAATCCAAAAGACTGAAATTATCAGATGATCTTGCTGTCGATATCCAGAAAACCAAGATAGGTGGAAAGCTTTCCATTTCATCCATGCCTTTAAAAAGAGTATTACTGATTAAACCAGAGAAGACGAAAAAGAAGGGAAACATTTGGTCATGTGATTGTGTCCCAACACCTGATGCTTGGCAGCCTCAGGAAGATGCAGTACTGTGTGCGGTTGTGCATGAATATGGAACACATTGGAGTTTGGTGAGTGACACTTTGTATGGGATAACCGCTGGCGGCTTTTACCGGGGGAGATATAGGCACCCTGTCCACTGTTGTGAGAGATATAGAGAACTCATCCAAAAGCACATCCTGACAGCCGTGGACGGGATGGGTTATGAGAAAGTCGGTGGCAGTAGTTCAGGAAAGGCTGTATTAAAAGTCACTGAGGTAAGCTATACTTAATTCTGTTCAAACTTTACGAATGAAATTATGACGGTGCTGCCCCTGTACTTGCATTATGTATTATTATACAGTTTTTCTTTTTTTCTTTTTTTTTTTTGATAGAGGAATTTTATTGATCAATTGAGTGTACAACAGTTTTTTGAAAAATTACAAGAGTATTATACAGTTATTCATACCGTCATCTCATTACTCTCGATTTCAGATATGTTGCCTGCAAACTTTTTAGTGTTAACAGTCTTTGGATTTAGTGTTACTGTTTTAAGGACAAGTTACTGATACGCAAGTTGGCATGATATGTTGATGTTTATTAGGTTAGTTAAATTTGGTAGCTGAGCCCACCTAGTTGAAACGATATTATGCTGCAGTTGCCTTTTGATCTCTCTCTTTTGGCGCCTTTGTGTTTTCCATCTTATGATGGCCTTTTCTCTGATTGAGGAAAGCTTGAAATTTTTATTTCACTATTGTGATGATTTTAAATGTGTTTCTTTCTTCATAGGATAACGCTCGGATGCTGTTAAATATTGTTGCTCAAATCTTGGACCAAGAGTCGCTCATTCAAAGGCACTTCACTGCCCTGCTCTCTTCTGTATGGAAGGTCGACTTACGAGAAAAGGGATTAAATCATATTAACAATGGCAGAGGATCGCATATTTCTAGCATGAACACTGTAGCACAGAATTCAACAAAGAGTCCACTAGAAAAGTTGAACTTTGGAAACTCACTTCGAAGTAGCAAGTTAATAGCTGCTGCCCTCGATGAGACAAATGATAAACGACTTGATACAACAGTTCCTCTTCCCAAATGGAAGGAAAGCAACCCTGTCATTCCAGAAAATTTGGAAATAACCATTGAATTTCAGAGGTCTGAAGAGGAGCTATTGCCTTCCTTTCCACCTATTGTAAGTGTCTTAATAAATGGGTCAGATTCAGCTTCAACATCAGCAGCGAATAAATCTTATGAGAACAATCATCTCCAGAAATCGGCAGGGCCCAAAGCTGAAGATCGTTTCAGGTATTTTTCATTTTTATTGACCTGTGGCAATTTCATTTTTCTTATGTTTTTGATAGGTTGCTTTTTCACCCTCTTCACTGCTTTACACTAGTGATTTTATTTTATCTTTTTAAAAATAACTAGAGTATTTCGTACTGACAAATCAAGAAAATGCTTTTCCAATATTCAATAGTTTCTGTGGTCTATTTAACCATCCCATGGAAAACTGTTTATTTTTTGTAACTACCATACTTTTCTGGGTTGCTTTGAGATGTTTGAAGTCAACAAGTGAATTTCCTAGTGTTTAGAATATAATCATGGGGTGACAATGACACTTCGAACTGTCGAACTGTCTTCGTTGATTGATACTTGGTGCCCATGGGCCATGGTAAGGCTGCATCCCATTACCTCAAGACCCAAAAGCACTTGTTGAGCAATCTAGTGTATTAGGTGCAGCTTGTTCACTTTTTCTCTGTTTGCTCGCTCACACGTGAAAAAAGTTGCACGCATACCTCCAGTTATGACCTGGTAATTTATTAATCCAAGCTACTGATGTTTTGCTGATGATAGTGGATGGCATTCATATTTTGATATGGAAGTTATCAGTTTGGAAGATGTATATCCTCTGATCATTTAAAGATTTTTTTCGTGCAGAATGGCCTGTAGGGCATATATTGAAGATGCTGCTGGTCAGGCTTTATCTGCTTTCCCAGCAAGCGAGCACAAAACTCGACAGACATCCAAAGCGGTGGGAAAACAGAAGCTTCTGGTTCTAGACACAACTAGACCGTCAAAATCTTCAAAGGTGAAAAGAACTATTGAGCAAAGTCAGGCTCAGCAACTGTCCCCGGAGCCTACATTTGATCCAACCTCAATATTCTCAGCGCCAAGAGATCCACAATCTGAGCAAATATCCCCGGGGGCTCCAGTTTTCATTGCAAACAATTTACTCTATGGTTTCTCTTCCGACTTCGATGATATCCTTGCTCCAGTCGAAAATGACTTGCTCCTTCCCCATCGATATCTACCTGACTTCACATCAGAGCTTGATGATTTTTCATTGTCTAATGAGATCATAGATATTGGATAGACTGCATCGGGCCGATACATGTTCCCTGCCCAGTTTTGCAAGTTTTATTAGAAGCCCCCTTACTATTTGAAGATGTGGGCAATGAAGCGCTCCTGACTTCAAAAAAGAAGCTGCTGCCTTTACATGATGCATCGTCAGCCAGATTCACATGGCCTCTATCTGATAACAACAGAAGAGGCGGATGATTTGATTTTCCGCCACAGGCAGGAATCCGATTCATTGGATAGCTCAGCTACCCGTTTGCTGAATCTATCTAGTGTGAAGAAAAGGAAATGAGATGGCAGCGGTGGCAATTAACAAAGAAATTGCATGTATTTATGGTAGTCTAGGAGTAGACAGGATTTGACTAGTGGCAACAACCTGTGACTGAAAAACTTGGTCACAAATTTTGTCAGTCAGGCACAGTTGATTATCTAACGCATCCTTTTCTCTGCTGAAATCCATTGCTGGAGAATTTGATGCTTATGCTTGCAAGTCTGTTGTTTTTACCGTCTGTCTGTCTGCATTTCATTACAGCTCAAATTAACGTTGAAATCGCAACTTGGTTGGCGCACAAATATAGTGAAGAATGAATAGTGCAAAGAAATGATATGTGAATAGTGCAAAGACAAGGGCTCAGAGAAAGGAAAAGACACTCTTGAATCCGAATAACGAGTCCGCAAACTTTGGCCGGCTTGCAGATTCAGAGCCGGGACATGGTGTTGCTTCTCCTGCTGAACAAGCCTGTGTCTGCTTAGGAGTTATCAAGCAGAAGAATCCTGTGTTGGCGGCTTTCACGTCTGAATAAAGACCAGAAAGCGGACTTGCTATTGGCTTTGGACTTGCAAGTGTTTTTGGACTAGTGCTGCTATAGGAACATGTATTCTGGGTGACCAAGTCGTCCTTGATGCATTCCTCGTTGTGATATGAGTAAGCTTCAGAGACATCTGCATTGGGTGCAAATGGATCTTTTTGGCAGCTGGTAGATGCATTAGGTTCAGTCCAATATGAGTAGTTTTCTAGCATCGGTGGTTGTTCGTAGCGTCTGGAGCTTGATTTATCGAACCACTGGAAGCTTTTGGACTTGTTACGTATGTGATCAAATACAGCTTCCCCATTCAGGCTCTTCTCAATTTCTGACAACAAATAATGTCATGTGTAAATGCAGATAATGATATGAATTATAGAGTTCGGAGTTTGCAGTTCAGCTACACACCTGAACCTGAGAAGTTGATTGTGGTCAGTGTACTTTGCTCTACGTCCGACTTTTCTGGGGATAGAATGTGCAAATCCTGCTGTGTGGCTTTTTTTCTGTTTGTTTCAATCGGAATCTCCATGACTCCATTCATTTCGTTCTTCTTCTCTAGAATGCGCTTCCTTTTAATATTCAAGGTCTCTACAGATGGCGAGCAGGTGGCTGTGGCTGTATTCAATACAGGGAAGTTCTTGGCCTTTTCTCGTATGTGGTTAAATACTTCCTTTTCAGATAATATCCTGCATTCATCATCTTCGTCCTCGGCTTCAACTACACGAGCAGTTTCAACTAGAGCGGCCGCAGCTTCTTGAACTGTGATAATAACCAATGATGAGGGGTTTATGAAAATGCAGCTAATGGTCAACTAAGCCTTACCCCATACCTTCCTCTAAAGGTTCATCAATAAGGTTGAAAGATGGCCTGTGATTAAAGATAAGATGATTATAGTCACGTACAGAACAATATTAGTATGTTCTAATGACTAATTCAGCTTAAAGAAAAACAAACAAGAACGTACATGGAGTTGTCCTCTTGCATGTCAGAGCTTTCTATTGGTTTAGCCCCAACTCGATATTTATCATTGACATCTTCTAAATCCTTGGCTGCATAATCAATCTTTTTACCTCCACTTGGGCGAATGAAAGATGGCTCTTGGTCTCTCACAATTGCTATCTTTTGATGGATATCCATGCCAACTGCATTGAATTTTGCATGAGACTGGAGGATATAATGTTTAAATTTGCCAATTCATGACGGAAGATTACTGTATTCTTCAAAAATCAGATCAGCCCTGGCCAATAGCTTTCCTTGAGCTGGAGCCGTGACATAGATAGTTATGGTATACGGGCTGCAATGGGAGTCAAACATCCGAGTTAGAAACAGCAACAGGGTGATAACAGAATTCATGTGTAATGCAGAGTGCCAAAGCCAATATTCCTCAAGAATTTTTCCACAGTTATGTCCAGTCTCAACTCTGTGATGTCAACATTAAGGCACCAATCAATTGATCGTGGAGGAAGTTTAGGCACCTCTTAAATTCTTCAACTCTGTTAAAAAGTTTTTTTTAAAAGATATCAGTACCAATAGAAGTAAAGAAAAAAAAACGAGGAAATCCACCATTATTGGCTACTGTTGAAAGTTGTCGCCATATAGAATTTAATTCAGTGTGATAAAAAAAATCCCTTGAACAGCTTTATAATACTATTCGCACCTTATTTTCTCATGAGCAAGGATAAGGTTATCTTCTTCAACGCCTATGACCTGTTTGAGACACCAGAAATCCGCAGTGACAAGAGTGATGACTTGCCAATTTTATCAATGGAGTATGTCATTTTTTTGCTACACACCAAATCTGAAAAATGTCGTTTAGCTGATTGATGTTGTTCTGATAACCTTGTGAGTGTGACCAAAAGCTTGGACTTCCCATGCTTCTTAGAGTCTGCTACTTCTTCAAACTTCATTTCAACTTTTGAGGGTAATGACTGAAGGGACTCTTTGATATGGTTCCCAAAAGGGTATTTCCGACCAGTGACCATCTCTATCCTCCTAGGATCAGCTTCTGCAAGGGACTCAAATGTTTTGACTCCCATTGAGTGTAGTGCCTAGTGAAGCATATTAAGGGGATTGAAACTCACAGTACCATAGAATGAACTGTTTACTCGGAAACTACTGTATCAATAGTCAATTGCTAACAGAAAAAGTTGATGATTTGAACCTTCGCTGTCACCATTCCAATCCCAGGTAGTTGTTTCAGCAAATAAGGACTATCATCCCAAAGTTTCTGAAACAAAGATTTCGCAAGTAAGCTTGAATTTATAACTCCTTTGTAATTCTTTTTATAAATAAAGAACTCTTTCATGCACTTCGCAATTCTGCACCCATTTGAGCAGATAGAGTTCGTGTCCTGCACCGTATATACTTTATCAGAAACATGCTGCCTGATTTCCCAATAATAACATAGTTTCAAACAAACCAAATAAAAAATCCTTGAAACACTGAAAAACAAACCTGGATCAAAGATAAATCATGAACCATAGGATCTCCAGTCAAGCAGTCATTTGCCAAAACAAAAATCTTCTCTTCTCTAGTTTGAATGCGCTTTTTCCGCTTTCCTTTTTCAGCAAGTATGTGATAACGTAACCTTGCAGGTTTATCAATGTTTATGTCATTCAGAAGTTTCTTTTCATTGCGTCTAAGCTGTATCCCTTCATTTTCATACACAAAGATAAGTCTCACCTTCATTTGAGCTTCCAGGTATTCATACAAAAAAGCCATTATGAGAAAAAGAAGAATATAAACTCAAAGACACATACAGGAGATTTCTTCAGCACGGCAAACAACATGAAGGACATCCTCCAAACTACAGTTGAAGGGTGTTTGCATAATATACTTCATCGTCACAAATTTCAAGTAGTACTTTGTCATCAACTTTCCAGGTTCTGAAGATACGAAGAATGGGGCTTAGGAATGTGAAATATTTTCCATTTCTGTACAGAAAATCTAATTCTGTCAGCTTGTATACCAAGTGGCTTCAAAAGGAAACCATCCTCATCATTCCAGATCATTTGATATTGTGATAACTCATTTATTTTCTGAACACATATATCTAAAAAGAAAAGAATAAAAAGTTAGTGAGTTTTAAGAGGGCACAACCTGTTTATCATACTATATGGAATAACCGTAAGATTACCTTGCATATGTCTCTCTACACTGTCACTACCTGTTGCCTTTTTGATTGCATAAGTCGCAGGGCTCTAATTGTGCACATACAAAGTAAGAAAGCACACAAGTCAAACTGAAGGAACTATTAGCAGACTCATATTCGATGAGCTTGCAGAATGTAGACGGAAAGAAAGAATTTCATGTATGAAGTTTTGTTAGATGTACCATTTAACTCGTAACGGAAAAAAAAGAATAAAAAAAACAAGGAAGGAAACAGGATGAAAATGTCCAAATGTGATAGATAGGCCAGAAGTGAAACTTTTTCTGTAGTCATCTAACTCAAATCATGTGATTAGCAACCTCAAGTAATACATACAAAATACACTCCATGCTCTTTCTTTCCTCACGTATTTTCCACAAAATAAACAGAGACAAACATATTACTACTTGCCTTTTTCATCCTCACATACAAATAGGAGCATTTCATCCACTCAATGGCATGGGTAATATCAGCGACAGTTAACTGAACAATTTCTGCAGTTAGATGCTCAGTCATGCATGGAAGGAGCCTTCAAAATACAAACATAAATTTTCATCAAATAAAAAATTTTGCAAATATAATGGACCAATTGACCAAAAAATGATTTCTTGTGAGGGTTATAAACATACTGTGATTCCACCATTTCACAACCATTCAAAAGGTTCTCATATAAATGCACCTGCAATCGCATAAGAAGAACCATGACATAGTTTGAAGCTCAAATACTGACTTTTCATTTTCAAGTGCTGAACATGAGCAAAATAAACCTCTGGTGATTGGGTTTCTGGTACTAAAACAAGTCAGGAATCAGGATATGCTAATTATACTAGCATTCAACAGATTCTTTGCATTTTTCAAGCCTGAAAAAGCAAAGACGCTGAATACCGTTTCTCTTCGTGTCATAATTATCACCATCCCAGTATCATCAAATGGTGGACGCCCCGCTCGACCGCACATCTGTAAGACAGTATATTGTTACTTATGCATCAAAATGGTTCTTTTGATTATCATATTGGTAAACATCCACCTTTTTGTACTGTAATATATATGATGTGTACACCTTTTTAGTAAGAGAGTGCAACTTCAACAAGAATCACACCTGTAGTATCATTGATCTTTCGTACTCCATGTACATGCCTTTTTCCTTGTTGCTTGAACAGAAGAGTCAGGAAGTTCGACAATAAGTCAGTCAGTTAATGAAACTGCAAGTAACAGAAAAGAGTAATATATGGATCTTCATACAAATACTGGGTGGACTTGATGATAACAGTATGTGCTGGTAAATTTATTCCATGGGCAAGAGTGTTTGTGGTGCACAAAACTTGTACGTCGCCCTTAAGAAAAAGACCTTCAACCAGAGTGCGGTCTTTTGAGCAAAGACCTCCATTGTGGTAGCCAACTGCATTTAAAGATATCGGTATTTTGTTAGCACCACTCTTACTGGAAAACTACTGTGCTCTAACTTCTAAATTCATGTAGTGGGCAAAAGTTTGATATTTACTGCCATATATAATGTATGATTGCATCTGTTTATCACTGATTGATAGTGAAGCTTCCCTCAATCTTTCTTGTTGGTCTCTACTTTTGATAAAAGGGTTTGAATAACCAAATGTCATAGCTGTCTGTGAGAGCTGCTGTGCTGCTTCTTGTGCACCTTTCCTAGTTGAACAGAAAACGAGCGCAGATTTTCCCTTTGAGTAATGCATGAGAATATCTGTTAATCAATCCACACATTTTCATCACGACCTGAAACATTCTGCAATTCACTAGCACTAATATTATAGAAGTTCTAGCTAATAAAGAACTGGATTAAATTAATAAAATATATGCACACTTACCAAAGATGTAGATTTGTAGGCGCTGCGAAAACAGGGCAAGGAAGCTTATGAACACATTTTCAGACACTCGGCATAAACATAAATGTAAATTCTTAGCCAAACTTTTAAAGAAAAACTGCTGTAGTTGATAGGTAATGTCTGCAAGAAAGGTTCACCTTTTCAAACAGAAAGTCATTTTTTGCTGGTGTATAACCTACAATTATATACAGATGGTAAATTTGAACACAATGTATCATGTCTTCACTCATAACACTTCATAATCTTTCAGTACGAAAATCCATATGCAAAAATACTAAATTTGACAGTATAGAATAGGTAAAGAGATACAGCAGCTAGGAATTTTGATTTCAGAGAAATGAACAATTTGTTTGACATATACCGAAAACTTTAGTTGTCAGTTTAACAGGCCTCATTTCCTCTCCAAACCTGCAGGTACATATAAAGATAATTTATTGATAATAGGAAATACACAAAAGAACTTAATGGCAAGAGTATGTGACGCTTAAAAATTTCAACGTACCTTTTGATGCCTTGAGGTGGAGCCATGAGCCATTCAGCTGCAGTAGCATGTAGCAGATATATGATATATGATATATCATGTCACAATTTTATGTTACCATTGGGAAAATTACTAGCACACTCAGAGTAAGAAGCGTTGTTCAACAGGTTTACCAAGGTCCTCAATATTCGGTATGGTTGCTGAAACAGCCAGAAACCGCACAGTGGCTAGAGGACTTGATCTCATTTCAGGCTTGCGAGCGAGCATTTTTGTTCTGCTAACTACTGCTTCCAAAGCAGCTCCACGTGGGTCATTTAGAAGATGTACTTCATCAATAAGGACCAGAGCTATATCACTGAAGAAGCCCAAGCTTCCATTTTTAATTGGATAGCGCGTAACTGAATCAAATTTCTGTAAGAAAATGAAGAACTAATCTCATTCGATAAAGATGTACTGAATGTTTTCTTAATGAAACAGAGAAATAAACTAAAGTTTGCATTTCAGTGCACTCTGTAGCTTTGTCTATATATTAAATTTTAGAAATTCCAAGATGAGAGATGGGTTTTGGTTTGTCGCCCGCACAGCACATTCATTTTCTGTATAAGGCTTTAATATTCTAATATGATGTAATAACACATACTGTACTACCTCTGGAGTAGTTAAAATGATGTCTGCTTCTTGTATATTCCTCATGTTGTACGCTTCGTTGTCACCTGTCAACTCTAGGCATATTATCCCCCATGTACCAAACTTCTGACTCCAGTCTCGCAGCTTCTCCTGTACAAGCGCCTTTGATGGAGCGACATATATCTTCACAAAAAGGAAAATTTTGAATTGTGAAAAGTAGAAACAGCAATATGATGCAGTAAGGAGGACGAATGTTAATATTCGGGTTTAAGATATTGATTAGGGTAGAAGTCCAAAATGTGAAGAAAAAAAAGCAGGAGTGCAAGACACGATCATGTCAGACTTACTGTTTTAAGAGTTCCATTCAAATGAATAAATCTTCCATCATTTGCAATGGACCTTGAGAGAAGTCTCAAAATGCATAACTCAAAAAGCGCTGTTTTTCCACTCCCAGTTGGTGCTGATATAACCATGTTCACATCTGACAAGAAACATATTGGAAAGCATTCGCTCTGCAGCGAATTAAAGTACCTGCACAAACCGCACCAGACACCACGGCACATTAGATCAAGTAACTGTTGTCTACTACAATGTGCTAGAGACAGAACCATTCAGAGTTCTCATGTGAACTGTTGGCAAGGTTGAACTGCTTGTCTTACCAGAAGTCACGTTCTAAAACCAACCAATAAATCTGTCAAAGCAGAAATCTCATTGGTAAAATATAAGGAGCCATTCAGAGTAGAAAACGGACCATTTATGCATAAGATTGAGACATCAAAGCAACTAAGAAACAAAAGCTCACAGTGAAAATAGAAGAACAATAAATAGACTATACATCACCAAATATGACTTCACTAATACCTGAAACTGAAAGTGGATCGGAAAGGTGGAGGCAAATCTAAGACGGACATGAGTGCATAAGAATCCATCACAAAGCTTGATTAAGGAAATAAGGAATGATAGTTTCCTGCACCAACCAGTTTCATGAGCAAGTGCATGACAGATTCCTGAAATCCAAATCTTCTCAGAGAAAAACCAATGTTACACAAGTGATGCTTCTATCGAATTAGAATAGTTATTCATCACTCACACATTATTACACACCAACACTACAAATAGCAAATTCACAGAAATATCTCATACTTCTAACGTACTCATCTAACATTTTCTCACGCCCTCATACTCACATAATAATGGAAATTTTGAAGCTACAACAAGTATCAGGCGGATTGCAAGTTTCAAAAATCCTGTCACTGTTGGCTTCAGTTAGCACATCACCAATTTCAGATTTAACATTTTCAGATTTAACATACCAAAACTTCACTTAACCTAAATCTTCCAAACTAGCAAATACTGAACGGATCAGAAACGGAGTTGGAAATCCAACCACATTCAGCTTCACTCAAAACACCAATTTCAGTTGCTTCGTCACATCAGCAACGCAGCCACAACTCCACACCAAACCTAAATTGACCTAACGCGTCACGATCACGCAGATCAACAACTCTCATATCAAATAGTTTGACAGAAAATAGAGAGATCCTGTTGCTACGCGCGGCGATGGTGACTCAACTGGCCAAGTAACTAGTGATGGATATACCTGGCGATTCAGACGACGGCCTGAGGATCGATCTGAGCAGAGAGAATTTGATCGGAGATTGAAGCGAAAATTCAAGCGGCGAAATTCTACCATCGAGGCTTGTCCATGCCTTTGAATTTGAAGTGTGAATCGGTTGGCGGGAGAGCAGCGCGCAACAAATCGTCAATGTTGGATCTTTTCGAATTAGTTCCTCAACAATTAAAAAATCCAAATTCACCCCAATTGTATGAACTATTTTCAATTCGTCGCTCATGAATTTAAAAGTTACAACTTGACCCTCTAAGTTTTAAACCGTACAGATCTATCCTACTTAAACTTTTTTTAACGGATTCGGTCCACTGAGTAACGGAAGCCAATTAGTAGCCCCCTTAATCTCGATCAACGAAGATGCGAAGCGGCGTCGTTTCATCGTGTCGGTAGCTAATGAAGTTAACTGCCAGCTTTATTAAGTCGGTCGAATCGAAATTAAGATCATCAGGAAAAGTAAGCCTGCCGCCCAGTAACGCGAGCCTTGACTTATGGCATTTAATTTATTACTGAAAACCAGATCTTTTGTGAGTCGGTTCATATAAAATTCAATCAAATTTGGTTCAAAAATACTATAAAATATCTGACAAGTTGCAGATTTTGTATGATAATTTGCTATAACAATTTGAACTGCCGGACAAAAAATATCCATAAAGTATGTTCTACAAAACTCAAACGCTTTAAGTTAAAAGCATTGTCAGAGTCAGCGTTTTTTGAAGCATTGTTAGTCGTATTTACTATTATTGCAGTAGGAAACTAAAGTGAAAAAATGGGTTAAATCTCTATAAATAAACAGCATCGCACGCCTTTGGAAACATAAAATCTCGACAGTTCCATTTTGGGCATTTCCCAGATTAATTGTACCTTCCATAAATATACACACCGATTTATATACACAAACACACAGCAATCTCTGTATTTTCGGAAGAGGAAAATGGCTCCGAACCAGACCAAACCAGCGACGGGCTCGGCCAACGAGTCCGACAGTGGAGCTCAGCGCTCTGTCAAACTGGACGGGTCCGACTTCACCGCCAACGGCCACGTGTTCCTGTCCCAAGTCCCAACCGACATAACGGCAACTGGCTGTTCTGGATCCGGGTGCTTTGTCGGGTTCAGATCGGGTGAGTCCAAGGACCGCCACGTGGCGGAGATCGGAAAGCTTGAGAGGATCAAGTTCATGAGCATATTCCGTTTCAAGGTCTGGTGGACGACGCTCTGGGTAGGAGAAAACGGCAGTGAGTTAGAGCATGAAACGCAGATGGTGTTGTTAGATAAATCGGATTCGGGTCGCCCGTATGTGGTTATGCTACCGATAGTATCCGGTCCATTTCGGGCGTCGATACAGCCCGGGTCGGGTAACCGGGTCGCGTTGTGCGTGGAAAGCGGGTCGAGCAAAGTGAGATCCGACGGGTGCGATGGAGTTTTGTACATCCGGGCTGGCGATGACCCGTTTAGCTTGGTGAAGGAGGCGGTGAAGGATGTGAGGGTCCACCTGGGGACGTTTAGGGTTATGGATGAGAAGGTCCCACCGGGCATCGTGGATAAATTTGGTTGGTGCACGTGGGATGCATTTTACCTTACGGTGCACCCGCAGGGGATATGGGAAGGGGTCAAAGGGTTGACCGAGGGCGGGTGTCCACCTGGACTCGTCCTAATCGACGATGGATGGCAAGCCATCTGTCACGACGAGGATGATATCGACGGTCAGGATGGGATGAATCGAACGTCAGCGGGCGAGCAGATGCCTTGCAGGCTTATCAGGTTTGAAGAGAATCACAAGTTCGGGAACTACGTGAGCGAGAAGCAAACCGGGTCGGGTCAGCTCGGTAAGGGCATGGGCGCCTTTGTGAGGGACTTGAAGGAGGAGTTTGGGAGCGTGGAGTATGTTTACGTGTGGCATGCGTTGTGTGGGTATTGGGGCGGGTTGAGACCCGACACACCGACCCTACCCGAGTCGAAGGTTGTCAGGCCGAGTTTGTCTCCCGGGTTGAAAACGACCATGGAGGATTTAGCCGTTGATAAGATTGTGAACAATGGGATTGGTCTTGTCCCGCCCGACATTGTCGGGGAGATGTTTGCAGGGCTGCATTCGCATTTGGCGTCTGCCGGGATCGATGGTGTCAAGGTCGACGTGATTCATGTAAGTTGTCGATTGATTTGTACAGAATTCCCTTAACTCTACTTTACTGAAAATTTGACTCAGGTTGACTCATGTTGACCTGTTGCAGTTGCTAGAAATGTTGTCGGAGGACTACGGAGGCCGAGTCGAGCTGGCCAAGGCATACTTCAAGGCCTTATCGGGTTCGGTCAGGAAACACTTCAAGGGGAATGGAGTGATTGCTAGCATGGAGCATTGCAACGACTTCATGCTCCTCGGGACGGAAGCCATCGCCTTGGGCCGAGTCGGTGAGCCACGTCATTCGTAGATCGACACGGGCTGTTATATTTGTTTCTCAGTTTTAGGATTTGATGTTGTTGTCTGGTTTTGAGCAGGTGATGATTTTTGGTCGGATGGGGTGAACTGGCTACAAGGATGTCACATGGTGCATTGTGCGTACAACAGCTTATGGATGGGTAACTTCATTCAGCCAGATTGGGACATGTTCCAAACCAAACACTCCTCTGCCCAATTCCACGCCGCATCCCGGGCGATCTCCGGTGGACCGATCTACGTCAGCGACAAGGTAGGCGAGCATGATTTCGAGCTCCTCAGGACCATTGTTTTACCCGATGGCTCCTTGTTGAGGTGCGAGCATTACGCCCTTCCGACCAGGGATTGCCTTTTCGAAGACCCTGTGCACGATGGCAAGACAATGCTCAAAATCTGGAACTACAATAAGGTACCACAAAGCCTTGGTTTGTTAATTCTAATATTTGGTATCAGAGCTAATATTTTCGTGTGGCAGTTGACCGGAGTGATCGGAGGATTTAATTGTCAAGGAGGCGGATGGAGCCGGGAGGAGAGGACCAACCGGGCATTTCCGGAGTTCTGCCGCGCCGTCTCGTCGACGATCAAACCAGCGGAGATCGAATGGGGCAGTGGACGAAACCCGATCACAGTGGAGGGTGTCAAGACCTTCGCAATGTACAGTTTCCATACCAAGAAGCTCGTCCTGGCCAAGCCAACCGACTCCATCAGCCTCACACTCGAGCCCTTCTCATTCGAGCTGGTCACAGTCTCTCCGGTCGCGATCCTGCCCGGCAGCTCGATCCAATTCGCACCCATTGGGCTAGCCAACATGCTCAACACCGGTGGCTCGGTCCGGTCAATGGAACTTGGGGAACGCTCGGTGAAACTTGGAGTTAGAGGGGCTGGAGAGTTGAGGGTCTTCGCGTCCTGCAAGCCTAGAGGTTGCTGTGTTGGTGCCGAGGTTGTTGAGTTTGTGTACGAGGAGGAGATGGTTGTTCTTCAACTCGCTTGGCCTGGCTCCTCTGACCCTTGTTGCGTCTTGTACCTGTTCTGACTTATCTTTTTCATTATAATTTTTTTTGTTGGTCAGGAATCGAACCTTAATCGATCGTGATCCTTAAAATGGGTATACCGGAATAAAGTAATAAATATTATTAAAGTACAAAAGATTGCAATTAGTTAATGGTTGAGAAAACTACAGAAGTGGTGGGTGATCCTTAAAATGGGTATGCCGGAAACTCATCCTAGTGGGAGCTCCGGTGAGTGCCAGCCGGAGAAAATGATAAACCCAGAACAAAACAGTGACGGCAGCAAGCCCAATAGCTCCGGAAAACAGAAACCCAGTAACAGCAAGCCCTAAAACCAATGCAGCAGGAGCAAGAACCGGGCTAAACAGAACCAGCAACGGTGCAGTGACGGCAACTCCGACCAGAGCTCCGGCCAAGGAGAGGCCAGCCAGAGTGAAGAGCGCGAAGGTAAGAGGAAGCATACATGCAACTACCAACATTTTTTTGAATGAGAAGCTACCATTTTGGTGGGTTTGAGGTTGCCGAGAGAGCTGATGATCAAGGTCCTTGGAGATGGCGGTGGGGTGGTGCTGAATCTGATCCTCCATTTGGGTGAGCTCTCTGGTTTAGAAGGTGGATGAATGAAGGTGTATGTTTTAAGGAGGTGAGAGTGAAGAAGATGAGTGACACGCGTGGAGGGACGCAGTTGCATGGGTTACAAGTTTTGTCGACAATTGAGCTAAAATTTCATCATTTCTCGTGGTCAAAATTGGTCAACCATCAAATGAATATATTTGAATCATTTCAATTCGTACATTTGATTCCGGAATCTTTAGAAGATTTTGGAGCGAAAGCGAATCAGCTGATTAGGAGTGTGGTGACAAGATGGACTGAGAGCAAGGGTATGGAGCCACAGGTAGCATTCTGACAGAATCGTGATTAGCTCAAAACTAAGTAAAGGAACTGCTAGGGACCTGAACGTAGTTTGCAGGTACTTGTACCTCAGAGTTTAGTGCACAGCGGAATTCGTCTAATGATTAGTTTTATTAATCAATAGACTATACAAATACTTACACTATTTGTATACAAGCAATAGTATCAACTACTCCTACAAAACTCAGTCACTTACACCTGATGATTCCAAATCATCAATCGTGACTCTCAGGAACAAGTTCCTCCAACGATCCTCCTGATCGTTCACTGGCCTCCACACGCAGAACAGCAGCTCTTGACTTTCTGACGTGATACCCAGGCTCCTTCTGCTCCTCCTTCTCGGAACACAACTCAGCTCAACCGTTTGAGAGAGATGAATCAAGAACGACTCTTGCACTTGTGTCTCCTCCTTCTCTTAAAGACAAGCACTTTAATGCCAAGAGCTCAAAGATTTCATTTACTCCGTTTACTAAATGCATTCGAAATCTTTTGTGCTTCAACTCTTCCAATTACTCCATGTAATAAGTGTTGAAACTATGGAACTTCGGCTTCCTCCAAAGTTGCCCATTCAGCTGCCAACTCAGGTTCATGTCCCTCGCGTGACTCTCTGAGGTTCTTGTTCCTCGCCTGACTCTCTAACTTAGAGTCCTTCTGTCCATCCGATGATCACATCCTGGTACAGGTTCCTACACACTCAACTTAAAGTGTTAGTCGAGTGTTGTCATCATCAAAACCACATGGGGTACATGACCCTCAGGTTCCAACATTTTCCCCCTTTTTGATGATGACAAACCCACACGAGAGAAAACAAGATAATCAACCGTGACGACAGTCCTCAGTCCTAGTTATCTAACTAGTCATCTATCCACTGAATCATAAATGGGAACAATTCCCCCTAAGCCCAAGCAGGGACTTATAAGCAGTATCAAGAACAGATACCTGACATGATTCCCCCTGGATAGATATCCCACTAACTCTTCCCCCTTTTGGCATCATCAAATAAGGGTTAGACAGTTAAAACATATTAGCCATCAATAGAGTTAGTCAAAACATGCAATAAAATTGAAATCATGCAAACTTCAAAATTAAATGCAAATTATCACGAGTGCATAACGAGTTCAGGGAAAAACGAAAGGATTAATGCGGTGGGGAGCAAGGAATGGATGAGTCTATGATGGCAAAGGGTATTAGCATTCTCTGATTCAGGTTCTTGAACCTGACCCGGATACTAGGTTCCCAACCCTGACAATCTCTGTCACCGCCTTAACGATTTTTTTTTTTTTTTTTCACAACACCAAACTCTGAGTTTAGCCGTGCCATTCCTTCCTTCAATTCCAAGATCCCATTCTCGATCTTCTGAAGTCTTTGCTCCAAACCTTTTCTTCATCATGAGGTTCCTGAACCTCAGCTTCATTTCCCTCATTTGAACAGTCCACCATCTAACTTTACAGGGTCCCGAACCCATCTTTTTAAAGGCTGGACTCGTTTTGCAGTGGGCTTGACTTTCGCCGCCCTCCTCTTTGACTGAACAGTGGTCTCGAGGATCTTGACCTCCTCACTGTCCTCCGAGGCGACATCCTTCTCGGATTCTCCCATCATGGTCTAAGGTGTTTCCTTAGTCCTCATCTCTTCTAGCTCCTCCAGAGCTCTTTGAATGAGGGCATCTGAAGCATCCACTCCCTTGGTGCTTCCTTCAGGATTAGGTTCCTTCTCCGAACCATCCAGGTTCTCAACCTCCACCTCATCGGGCGGACTGCTGAACACCTCAGCAACATCAACCTCCTGGTTCGTTCATGAACCTCCTGCAACCACTGGCATCTCCGCATCCTGGGTGCCTTTGACGGTCGGTCCCTTGACCGTCGGCTGGTCCGCAATATCCTTTGCGTCCCCATTGCATCTGGACAGGTATCTGACTAGTACACATACCTCAGTGTTCACTCAAGTACCTGGATCTGATCTCTGACCTGAACAAGTGAATGCCATACCCATACCTTTTCATAGACTCCTCAAGGGGCGTTGTGATGGATCGGCTTAACCGAAAAGGTTATATAATGTAACAACATCACAACTGAAATCACTCAATTAAATCACACAAGATGTACCTCGAGTATTTTTCGAGTCTCAAATGGGTATATGGCTAAGGTGGCTTAGTACACTTCCTTCATGCGGTTTGTGAGGTTCAAGATCCGGAAGGTACATAGGCTAGGAATGAAAGAAATTCCAGCACAAACATGACAATTTCACATTTAATCGAGAAGTGAGACATGCAATCAACTTATCACACATTTGACAGGATCACATACCTCAGGCTAATATGCATAACTACTCTACCCCTATTCTAACCAATCATTGAAGGTTAAGTTAGAGGTACCTCACTGAGTAGATATCATGCCAAGCGCTATCCTGAACTTCTCGAAAGACTCCCTGCCTAGAGCCTTGGTGAAAATGTCCGCCACTTATTCCTCAGTCCTACAGGTCTCCATCAGGGACACGAACGCAGTAACTCGTTCCCCCTGACTCTGATCCTCATGCTGTTCATCCGGTACCTGTACCTCGGCTGGATCTTCATCAGCAACACTTGGATCCTGATCAGCTTCCTCCTGATCCCCATCAGCACCCTCTGTCTACATACCAGGGACATGTACCTCTCTTCAGCTCTGAGGTAGATGACCCTCCCTTCGCCATGAGGCACAAGTTCCTCCGTGAGGACTTGTTCCTACACTGACTCTCCGAGTCACTGTCTTCATCTGAATCTCCCCATGCAGCGATCATTGCCCTCTTGTCCTTTGACTTCTCGTCATTGGATACCTCCTTGTTGGACTTGTCCTTCTGTTTCTTCCAACAATCTTTGGCAAAATGACCCTTTTTGCCACAATAAAAGCACTCATCATTCTTCTTTGCAGTGCGCTTTGAAGATGAATCCTTCGAATTAAGTCTCAGGTTCGCGACCCTCAATGCCTCAGTCAGCAATACCAACTCAGATTGGTCTCCTATTTTTCCTTCCAACTCAGGTTCCTTCCCTTTGGACTTCTTGGACTTTACTTTCTCACTGACCAACGCAATCTGTCCTGCTCCTCTCTGAGGTTCACGTCCCTCCAGCTTGCATTTCTCAATAAGCATGTTGCTTTCGAGCTTAGAGACCAGATCTTCCAATGTGATTCTCTTTGTATCAGGAAGAGCAGCCAGAGTCCTTGAGATGTCATCCCATTCTGGATCGAGTCCTTGTAGGAAATGATGAGTGACCTCCCAATTCTCATACTCCTTTCCCAATCTTGAGAGAGTTGATAGACATCCTTGAACCCTTGAGTGATAGCCATGTATCGACTCGTCCTCAGCTTGACGAAGGCTGTTGTACTTCATCTGAGCAGTGAGGATCCTGTTCCTCCTGACATCTGCAGAACCATCATATATCCTTCTGAGAGCATTCCAGACCTCTGACGGGTCTGTGTAGATCAGCACCTTGGCGAGATCGCCAGGTTCCAGTGCCGAGTGAAGAACCTTCATGGCCTGAGCATTCTTTTGGAGCTTTTTGAAGTCCCTGGTAGTGTAGGCAGCCCTTGCTTTCTCCTTGGTTTTGTCTACATTATCCATGATGAGTTGTTTGCCCTGCTCAATGATCTGCCAGACCTCACCATCTAGCGAGAGGACATGTTCCTCAAATCTGATCACCCACGAATCATATTCTCCTACCTTCAATTTTGGCGGGGTAGCGAATGAATCTCCAGACATTCCTGCAATACTAATCAAATCTAGAACCAGATGCTCTGATACCAATTGACAGAATCGTGATTAGCTCAAAACTAAGTAAAGGAACTGCTAGGGACCTGAACGTAGTTTGCAGGTACTTGTACCTCAGAGTTTAGTGCACAGCGGAATTCGTCTAATGATTAGTTTTATTAATCAATAGACTATACAAATACTTACACTATTTGTATACAAGCAATAGTATCAACTACTCCTACAAAACTCAGTCACTTACACCTGATGATTCCAAATCATCAATCGTGACTCTCAGGAACAAGTTCCTCCAACGATCCTCCTGATCGTTCACTGGCCTCCACACGCAGAACAGCAGCTCTTGACTTTCTGACGTGATACCCAGGCTCCTTCTGCTCCTCCTTCTCGGAACACAACTCAGCTCAACCGTTTGAGAGAGATGAATCAAGAACGACTCTTGCACTTGTGTCTCCTCCTTCTCTTAAAGACAAGCACTTTAATGCCAAGAGCTCAAAGATTTCATTTACTCCGTTTACTAAATGCATTCGAAATCTTTTGTGCTTCAACTCTTCCAATTACTCCATGTAATAAGTGTTGAAACTATGGAACTTCGGCTTCCTCCAAAGTTGCCCATTCAGCTGCCAACTCAGGTTCATGTCCCTCGCGTGACTCTCTGAGGTTCTTGTTCCTCGCCTGACTCTCTAACTTAGAGTCCTTCTGTCCATCCGATGATCACATCCTGGTACAGGTTCCTACACACTCAACTTAAAGTGTTAGTCGAGTGTTGTCATCATCAAAACCACATGGGGTACATGACCCTCAGGTTCCAACACATTCTCTATTTGAACAGAAATTGTCTTTCTCGCAGAAGATTTTGACAAATAGATTTTTATTAAGAAATAATTATAATTAGACCTCATTTTATTTTTTATTTAGAATTCTTTAATTGTCTTATATAAGTTATAAGAATGAATGTATATTGAATAAACATAAGCTTATTTGATAAACCGGTTCAATTTCGCCTCGACCGTCGGGTGAACCGAATAGTCGAATTGACGTCCGTTATGTCCGGTTCAATTGTGTTAAAACATATCTTTTTATTTAAATTAATATTAAAATATTTGTGGTATTTATTTTGGTAATTAGCTGGTAACTACCGTAGATCATCAGCAAAGCGCCACATCTTAATCAGCTTCTTCGGCGATCCCGAGAACCAATCGGCAGTAGATTTTACTCCAAAGATCGAAGCTTTGTAACCGGCTTCAAATCCAGGTACGAGGAGCATTCACTTCAATCGCAATTTTCATCACAAACTGTCAATTTGACCTCTTTGTGCCGATGCGTGTTTCAGTTTCGTTAATCTTGATTCATGTATGGTTTTAGGTATGATGTCTATGTTGGTTGAATTGGTTGGGTGTTGGTTACTTGTGGTTGATGGATTGAGGATGGTGGTTGTAGGATTAGTTGCCCTAATTTTTGAACTGAGTGGTTTTGGAATTGATTATGGTGATGATTTGTTGGTGGTGGTGTGATTTGCAGCTGCTTGGAAGTTGAATGATAGTTTTGAATCTGATGATGTGAAAGTTGGAAATTTGCGCCTGCTCTTGTGTTTTGGATATGTACTTGTTATGTAAATGCATTGAGTTTCGGTTAAAATAGTGTTCCAGTTTGACATCAGTTCAACACATTCTGAGTTCAGCTGTGAAATTTGCGCTTAAATTAGCGGGTGTAGTGGTCGGCTGGATGTACACTTCTTTGAAATAAGTCTTTTGAGAGTTTACAATTTTGAAGGTACTGTCGATTCTGATCTTCTTTTATATTTGGATTTGATCGGCAGTGTATTAATTTCGGTTGGGGAATAGATCACTGTAACATTATTAATTATGGCTGGATTGGAGGAGTTGAAGAAGAAGCTTGCGCCATTGTTTGATGCTGAAAAAGGCTTCTCATCTGAATCTTCACTGGACCCTTCTGATTCTTACTTGGTAATTCTTTTTACGAAGGGAAAGGCGTATTTTTGTATGGTTTCTGATATTGCGGGTTTTCTCATTTTTGAAGCTGTCAGATGGTTCGACTGTTAATTTATTAAGCAAATCATATGGCGCTTACAACATAAATGAGTTTGGATTGCAAAAGTGCTCGTCTTGGTCAGTTGATGAATCAGAAAGCAATGAAAAGACATACAGGTGTTCTTCCCATGAAATGAGGATTTTCGGAGCCATTGGTAGTGGCGCAAGCAGTGTTGTGCAGAGAGCTGTTCATATACCAACGCATAGAAGTCTGGCTTTGAAGAGAATTAACATATTTGAAAAGGTATTTTCATTGAATATTTAAAGTCAAAGTCATCTTTTCATGATACCGTCTGTTGGCTATAGTTCTTTAAATTCATCGTAACTAATAAACCTTCATTTTACTAGGAGAAAAGGCAACAACTTTTAACTGAAATAAGGACGCTTTGTGAAGCTCCTTGTAGCGAAGGGCTTGTAGAATTTCATGGAGCATTTTACACTCCTGATTCTGGGCAAATAAGCATCGCGTTGGAGTACATGGATGGAGGATCTCTGGCAGATATCCTTCGAGTGCAGAAATGCATACCTGAACCAGTCCTTTCTGCAATGTTT
Organism: Umbilicus rupestris; assembly: GCA_963678935.1. Lineage (NCBI taxonomy): Eukaryota > Viridiplantae > Streptophyta > Magnoliopsida > Saxifragales > Crassulaceae > Umbilicus > Umbilicus rupestris. Next base: position 839,704 of record OY787610.1, read on the forward strand.
CAAAAGCTACTGCATGTAATAGCTTATTTCTAAAATTACATCACGAACCTAGAGGTCTTATTCAAATGTCTTACTAACTTTGCCATCTTTCACTGCTAAGGGCTTAACCTACTTACACGGACTTCGACATCTAGTTCACAGAGACATAAAGCCAGCCAATTTGCTTGTCAATCTAAAAGGAGAGCCGAAGATAACAGATTTTGGTATAAGTGCCGGTTTGGAGAATTCCATGGCGATGGTTAGTTATACGCTGAAGTATCCGCTGTGATTGAATTTTTCCAATTTATAGTTTTGGGTCTATCATTATTTTTCGTAATTTTTGCATCTATTATCTGTGTGTTCCTACCTAAAACTGGCTCCTATTTATTTAATTTCAGTGTGCCACATTCGTTGGAACTGTGACTTACATGTCACCTGAGCGAATCCGTACTGACCACTACTCTTATCCGGCTGATATTTGGAGCCTTGGGCTTGCATTATTCGAGTGTGGTACAGGGGAATTCCCATATACAGCTCATGACGGACCTGTGAACCTCATGCTACAGGTACCGACTAGGCCTCCTCAACTGCATCATCAAACCTTATCTCAGAAAAATATGGTTACCTGGTTCACCCGGCTTCTTAGTAACCCTTTACATCCAAACCGGTGTCTGTCGACTCTTTACACAGTTCGCATCTGCTAGAGTTAAAATTACCCTTGATGCATGTGCATGCTCGTATAGTTTGGTATGTTAGTTTGTCCTTAATATGGTTTTGAATGATGACAGATCCTGGACGATCCATCGCCATCACCACCAAAAGATAAGTTTTCACCAGAGTTCTGTTCGTTCATTGATGTCTGCTTGCAGAAGGAAGCAGATGCTAGGCCTACAGCCGAGCAAGTAAGTTTATTCTAATCTTATAATCTACATAGTTAATAACTCGTGTATCGTTACCGTTTGCTTTTTCTACTATTAAAATTCAAATTGGGCAATTGTTAGTAGGCGCCACCTTTTGAAATATATTGTCATGACCGGTTTTCATTCTATTTGTACAGCTTCTTACGCATCCGTTTATCACCAAATATGATCACTCTGAAGTAGACTTAGCTGCATTCGTCAGAAATGTTTTTGATCCTGTACAAAGGTTGAAGGATTTGGCCGATGTGAGTATCTGTTAATCGATTTCTTAGCTTATAAAATCTTAAAAGTGACATTGTTTTTCTTCATATTTAAAATATTATCGTTTCTTCTGGACCAGCCAGATTCGCATCATGCTTGATAAGTGAGTTCTAATTTATTTTTTTTCGCCTTCAGATGCTCACGATTCACTACTATTTACTCTTCGATGGGCCTAATGAACAATGGCATCATATAAGAACCTTATATAATGAAGATTCAACATTCAGGTATCTTTCCACGACACATAAATAGTTTTTCCATTGAGCCATTTTATCAATTATCATCTCAGTTTTGAGAACTTCATATCAAAGAAGCATAAGAAATTTCTGTTACTACAGTTTTGCTGGCAAAAAGAGTGTCGGTCCGAATCAGATTTTTAAAGCCACCTCGAGCATAAGAAACACATTAGCGGGTGACTGGCCTACCGAGAAGCTTGTACATGTTGTAGAAGAACTACGATGCCGCCCACATGGTCAAGACGGAGTGGCTATTCGCGTCTCAGGATCCTTTATCCATGGAAATCAGTTTCTTATATGCGGAGACGGCGTCCAAGCAGATGGCCTACCTAATTTCAAGGATCTTTCTATTGATATTTCCAGCAAGCGCGTCGGAACCTTTAAAGAGCAGTTCATTATGGAACCCGGGAAACCTATTGGATGTTATGTTATATTTGATCAAGAGCTTTACATCATGAAATAGCCTGGCAAGCAAGACTAACATCTCTTCCAAGTAAGATAAATATTTGATTTGGCATTTATGCGAGAAAAAAAAGTTCCATTCATTTTCTCTGTAGACTGAACTTATACCATCTTCTTCTGTTTTGGTCATTGCAGTTTACGGATCTGCTCTGTTTGTAACTATGGCGCGCTAGCTGACAGTGCGCATCATCTGAATATTGCTGGTCAGTTTCATCGGCATGGTTGATAACTAACAACAACATACATGTACGAGGAACTTGTATATAATGTTTCGATCCTCGAGCCATTCGGGTCTGCTGCTCGATTCGTGAAGACCTCGTAAAAGACGCACTTGTGCACCGATACCCATTGCACATACAGCTGACGGTGGCCGTGGCCGTAGCCACCTTGTAATAGCCTCAGTAGAATCTTGCCTGACACTCTTTTTTTTTTTTCACTTAACCGTACAGGTTTGATTTATTTATGAAAGAGGTTGGATATCAAATGTTGTTTGGTCTGCCAATCATAGACCGACACGTGTGAAACAAAAAATATTATAAGGCAGGGCCGTTGTAAGTGGGCCATGGCCGAACTTGCGCCAATATATTACAAATTCATTCTACAAAACTAAATAATATCCAAAACAGTCACAAGAAACGACGCCGTATCATGCAGTTTAAAATTTCAAAATAACGCCGTTGCCGGGGATCGAACCCGGGTCACCCGCGTGACAGGCGGGAATACTTACCACTATACTACAATGACTTGTTGCAGTAGTCTCACTTTTTTATATTTATTAAGTAAATGTCAACAAGGTCAATCAAGGTCTTCTTAGGTCAACAGAAAGAACAAATTTGTCAGCTATTTATGGAGATATTGAAAAGAGAAAGATATCAAGTAAGCTCATATATTAACTCTCAAGCTTTTCTGTTCTTCAGGTAGGCGTGGATAAACATATATCTAATTGGTAGTTGAATTGGTAGCCTTCATTGCATCTAGATAAGCCTTCTCTGCCGTGGCCAATCGGTCTTGAAATATTGTCCATTCTTTTCTGCACCTTTCCCTCACCTGACGTTACCGAAGAGAATATTTGAAATGGTTGTGAGGTTTTAAGTTTTATTAAGTGTGGCAGAGTTATTGCAGAGGTAAAGAAACATACCCCTTCCCAGGGAGCTTTCCCATCCTCGGCTTTTCCCTATTGAAAGTGGGAAAAGGAAGAGCAATGAGCTACATGATATTTAGGGAGGGACACTGATGATTTATGTTTCAGTTCCAACTTGGTATTACCTGGTCACCGAGAGAAGGAACGCCTTGATGAACAATCCACTGAGCGTCCACTACTCCGATTTTCTCATGAGCAGGCTGTTCCGACCATAAAGAAATGGATAAAAATGACGTTCAGATTGATTTTAGAAAGAAAGAATTAAGTGGAGAAAATATCTTATACATACCTCCACACACTTCCTAAGAGCAAAATCCAAACCCCACCCATGAACCAGATCATTCTGTAACCATACGAGGAATCAAAACACCTATTAAGTCACATGTGATAAGATGAAATCAAAGAATCTTTCTTCTGAATACCTGAATCATATACCAAACACAGCGCCATGCATCTCTTGAAAATACAGTTGCCATAATCTCCACAAACCTGACCATTTCGGAAATTCAGCTTAGCAAAAATTTTCAAACATGATCTTCAAGGGGCTTTAGGATGACATGATATAGTGTACATACGAGGCACATGGTGGCAAATGCGGGTCAGGGCACCATCCAGGTCTCTCCGTTGTGTCCCTGCATAAAAAGATTCAAGCTATCAGTGGCAGCTGGTAATATGAAAATATGAAAATAAAGCTATGGTTTATTGTTGATCTCTTACTTGTGAACTTCGCTGTTGTCCCTCTTTTTTGTCATCTGCCAAGTGAACCCGCTACTTGGATCAAGACCAGGTTGCGAAATTTCTAAGCCATGCTTTCTAACCAATTTTAAGTACCTGCAGTGAAACGGATAAGCCTTTTAAATGCTAGTTAGTCATCTGAATATAGACTATATTATAATATACATATTCCTTACTCCTCTGCATCAAAATGCTCTACTCCAAGGTCCTCATCCCATATGAATATGTAGTCATAAGCTGCTACAATGTCCGGATGCATGAAACGTTTTGCATACCACCTTTATAGAAAATCCACAGTTGTCATTTTAACATGCAAGAGTTCCACACACAAAAAAGGGAAGTGTAACCTCTTTTTTAATAATTATGACCAAACATTGTGTTCGAGATGAAGTACCGATTTGATGATAAAGAATGATGCAAGAGCTCACCATTTTGTTTGTTTGTGAATGCTAACATGGATAGCCCGTTTTGACCATTCGAATTCATCCCATTCAGTTGTTTGACCATCATAATGGAACAACATAATGGTGAAGTTTTCTGAAAACTGCAAAAGAAATTCAGGTGGAAGGTGAAGGTCATGTTTAATGATGAGAAATTGTATAATCAAAAGTAAACTAGACTGCACCTTTTTAACAGCTGCGTCTATGTTCTTCTTTTGACCCACACCAACAGTAAAAGTCACAAGATACTTAGGCTTGATGGTAAGATCCTGCAAATGTAGCATTGATTTACACAAATTATAACTGCGATGATTTATCTACATGCAAGACTTGGATGATTTAAAAAGTCTAAATAGCATGAGTTAAACTGGCTTATGAACATCCCCCACTCTCGTCAATATAAACTAACATCCACTAACCGGATGCAACCTAAACTGTTCAAATGAAAAGACAAGAACAATCACATCTCACGTCAAAAAAAAAAGTTAAATAGAGCAAACCTCACTAGGGTTACCCCATAGTCTTCGTAAATAATAATCGGATTGAGCTTCAACAATACCCGGAGGTAATCTTTCAGCTCCCCGGGGATTAGTCGGAACCCAAATCTGCATCAAAAGTGGATGGTCAATACTGAGCAAGTATAAAGCACACATACTTTAACAAAAGTATAGATGATAAGAAAATATCATCAGGGAGAGAAAAAAATCAAATAACAAAGGTAATTAAGATCAATGGAATCTTGGCCTAATATCAATTACTAGATGTAACGTTGTGTTCTAAAGCACCTTTGTATCGTTTGACTTGGTAGCTGGAGCAGAATTCCCCTTATCACCCTTGAGGGAAGACCAAGCATTCAACAATGTTTGTGTTGATAGGCTAGAATACTTGTCCTCGATGTAAGTAAGATCAATGGATGGCAAAAGGCTGGAGGGTAAATTGACCTGGCACAGGGGTAGTTTTTTAGATGGCTTAATCTTTTTCACTTCAATAATAGACATAATAATACAAGATTAAAGAAAGGAAAACACAAGACAGTTGGCAGTTAACAGATACCTTAGTTAACGCCAATGTTGGAAAGGAAATGCCCAGAAAGAAGCCAAAAACAACGCCAGCAAAAGCTGTAACTATGAGCCTCATTGCTTCATTTGTTTTTCTTACATTACCACTGCAAATTAAAAGACGCACTTTCAGATAATGATAATACTAATAAGGTGCAGATCAACCCTAGGGATCTCAAAGACTATACTGAAGGGTAGTCTCACCAGCGTATTGGGATCCCCATTTTGCTACCAATCTCTAGTTATAGTTGAAGATTCAACAAATTAAAAAAATATATTGCTCGCAATTCACATCTCCTGAGTAGCAACAGCAATAAGACTCCTGCAGCAAATACATTCAGCCAAACATCAGAGATTGTTGTTTGAAGTTGAAGTATAAGCACGCGTTAGTTTAAAATAACACGACGTATATTCAATTGACTCATGGATTGTTGTCCATACATAGTCGGATGACCCTAACACACAAAACGGTTTCTTCCTTCTAAATGGGTATCAAATGCCCAGTAAGGCAGTCATTGACTTCACTCCTTCAAATCTCAGTAACAGAAGCGAGAAATCCTACAGAACTTTAGCTCCCTTTTCATCAGACAATTGTGACTTACGATCATTGTCTGACTTAAGAAAAATTAATTTTACCAGCTAAACTGTTCAAAAGCTTCATTTATTACATATGCTCGTATGCATTTAGCTATCGCCTTTTTTCGCCTAAACACCACATGCCATGTAATCAACCAGCTGAACTAAACCTAATGCGATACAGAAGCAACTGATCCCAAATTCAACCCATCATATTCCTAAAACATGGTAAACACAAATTAGTGAATCATTCTAGCAGAAGTGACTCACACACAGAGTCAAACAAGATCACGGCCGTCAGCGAACGATGTCGAATGAAGATCACCTAACAACGATCTACTACGAAACACAACTTCGCGATTTCACAATCCAAACGCCAATTCGAAAATCCAATAAGACAAAACCGGATGAACCAACCAACGCTGCACACAGCTCGCAGTATCGTCGTCCGTCAAAGTAGCGTTGACCGGTGAGGTCGCCGGTGAGATTGGCCGCGAAAGTCTGCTCTGGAAGTTTCTCGCGGACTCGTTCCGAGCAGATTTAAACCCCGAAGTTACGAAACTTGGAAAAACAATGGCACGACCTGGTCATGTTTTGTAATTTCCTTTAAAATAAATTAAATATTCTTTAATTTTATTTTATATATTCATTCGGTCATGGTGACGTGTGACGTGGACCAGTGATAAAAATGACATTAAACATCTCAACGACTAGATATTTTAATGTAGTCGTTGAGATGTTTAATGTAAAAATGATAAAATTTTATTCACAGAAAAATTTTGAAAATAAAAAACTACATTGTCTTTTAATTTAATAATATAAAATTATGTTGTATTATAATTGACTGTATTCTTCGCCGTTGCACTGGATTAAATTAGTATATATATCTTAATTAAGAATTCAGTTACATTATCGAATGTCAACTCTGAATACAAAATTACATTTTAATTTTCGTACTTATTAATCTTCTTTTATTTCAAGTGTCGTGTTTAATTATTTCATTCATATTCATTTATGCAACAAAAAAATCAAATTGATTTATTAATTTGATTCAACCCTCGTGACACGTGTCATCCACTCGTGACACGTGCTCAGATTCACCCCAGTGTAAATTTAGAAACTACAGGGACCTTAAATTAGATATCATAACCTAAGAGACCGATTTCGATACAAGAATATTTTCATGGACTTTTTTGTAAATAACAAAACTACAGAGGACCAAATCACATTTAAAAGTTTCTGGGAACGTAGTCCAGAACGAATGAATACCTTAAGGACCCATCTGTAAATAAAAAAATAAAGAGGACCAATTACAATTAAATGTTTATTTGGGGGTATAAAACCTCGGTTCGATATTTATTGGATATTCTGTTAATCCAATTTTTTCCTTGACGCTGGGAAGATCGAGACGACTCGATCGTCGTCGTCGCGAAATCGAACGTTGAAATTAGGTGGAAGGAATCGAATGATGTCGGTTCAGGACACTGCCGCAATCATGGAGAGCGCCAAGGAGATCGATCGGTTGCGGGATGAGCTGAAAGATGTTATTCTGGAGATCAATAAGTTGCATAAGAAGCTTCAAACTAGTGAGTTTTGAGTTTCAGAAATTTTCAGTTTTGGATTTGTTTTCAGATATTAGGTTTCGTTTGTGTGCTGTGTGTTCGGTTTGGTAGCTAGTTGTGTGTGTGTTTGTTGATCTTGTGGTGAGATTGGATACTCGATTGGGTGGAAAGTGTTGGAATTTATGTATGGAAATGTATTGAGATTGTGTTTTGGTGGGATTTGGATTTGGAATGTGAAGTAATGGTTCAGTTATTTTTGTTGATCGATTTTTGAGAGGAAATTAGATTATAAGTTTGCTATATTGATTTGCTTGACAATTTTGATCGTACTGTGGCTTGAGGATTAGGAAAGCGATGTAATTTAAGGCTACTTGTTAGTCTTTGTCTGTAGTGAATAATACGCGTTGATTATCTATTGGTGGAAGCTATGTGTTTCCATTTGTGTTTGGAGATAGCTACAATACGCGCCAACTTATTGAGAAGTAAGTTATAAGTTATAACATGTGTAGGGTGTTTGCCATAAATTGTAACTTTTAAATGATTTGAAAAGTTGAGTGGCAGTTTTACTGTGAAGCAGCGGCACACAAAGTTACTAGTACAATAAAGTCTATAGGATGTTGTATGTGAAGCATGTTTCAGTAAATGTCATGTGTAATTACTACTGAAGAAAAAAAAAAAGAGCTATCAAAGCCCTCTAGATGAGGAATGACAGTTAAGTTCAGATTGTGAATCCTTGATTTGTGCGCTTCAGATTGTGAATCCTGGTTATAGAATAGCAACAGAACAGAATACTTATTTTGAATGACACACAAGACTTTGTATTTGAATATTTAAGTTAAGTAGTAACCCAACTTTGCAAGATCAGTAACAATTGCAGCCATAGTGCTGCATTATTTATGATCTATGCATTCTATTTATATTTGAATCAGTGTCATGGTTCAAATAGTGAAGCTCATCCAAGTCCAGTTGATCCTATACGTTTTATCCGTATTAGCTTGATGTATTTGATTGTTAGACTTCTTATTTCTGCCATATGTTTCATTTACTACGGTGCTTAAAATATATGGAATCACACCTGCAACGACAGTTTTCTGCTTTGTCACAGTAATGACCTACTTGATTATTTGCAGCTCCTGAGGTGGTCGAGAAGCCTGGCGATACTTCTTTGTCCAGACTTAAATACTTGTACACTCAAGGGAAGGAGCTTTCTGAAAATGAAGAAAAGTAAGTCAGTCGAAGAGTTACTTATTATTGTCATCTTTTAAGGGACTGATACTAATGATGACATATTCGAGGCATGAGTTTGCAATAGAATATTCTATTCAGCTTTATGGCTTAAAGGATATGTGATATAAAGTTGGTGCTCGACAGTTCGATGATTCATAATTCATTCAATTTTGGATTGCAGTGTTTCAAATCGATTGTTAAAGCAATTGGATGCTCTGCTACCTTCTGGACCTTCAGGGCAACAAAAGAGGAGGATAGGTTAGTTTTCTGGTTTAATGCCTTTCAATCATCATTTTGTGAGCTTATAGCTCATATGTCATAAGTTCTTCAAAAGACTTTGCCATTTAAGAACATGCCCGTTGTCATCATTGAGTCACATCTTCCAGTATTTTACTATTTTGTTCTTTTGTCACACTTATAATTCTGGCTGCGAAATGATAATCTGTGACCTTAACGATAGGGTCCATAGGGGCTACATCCATAATATAGTTGTTTCCTTGAGAGCCGAGCCCTATTGACTAACAATGTGGAGATCCAACAACATTGTTTCTCATTATAAACTAACTTTCAGTAACTGCAGAAGGAAATGACCAGAAAAAGAAACGAATGAAGATTGATTTAGATATCCCGAAGCTTTCTACTTCCATGCGCAACCATCTTGACTATTTTGTTAATCTGAAAGGGGAAGAGGTATGTGATAAATTCATGGAAGTTTGCAATTTGTATGTGATATTGGTCTTCTAGAAACTATCTCTTGAAAGAAAATGATGCATGGATACGGTCATGTGCAAACCAAAAAATCATCCCACCGTAGCAAATTGGACAAACATAATTGAGATAACAGTCAGACAGTCAGCACACTACTTTTCCGTAGGATTATATCCTTGCAGCTAGAGTTTCCTCAGTTTAGAAACTGGTTATTGAACTGTCGGACTAAATAAAGTTAAAAGATGCTGCTTTAAACTCTTAGAAATGCTAGACAAGTAAGACCAGTGAGAATTTTTTGATGTAATAAGAATGTGTGATCCTCATAGGAAGATTGAGTTAACTTTGAGAACAGTAGGGGTGGCAAAGAATACATGGTACCAACTCCATTCAATCTGATTCTGATGAAGATGGTCAGTATTTTTCTCTTTTGTTTCAGGTAGCGGCTAGGGTGCGAGTAGAAGGGGACAAAGAAGAGTGGCTTGTCGTGAAAGTAGAGAATTTTGACAGGGAAACAAGAGTGTAAGGACTATTTACTTTTGTTTTGATGAAACATGATGTGATTAAATAAATACATGCATGCACGGCATTATTGGTGACTCGCTTTTTAATAGCTGATCACGAAGGTCACTTTTCAGATTTGAAGTAGTTGATGAGGAACCTGCAGAGGATGAAGACGGTGGTGTTCAAAGGTAGTACTCTTTTGATATGTATTGTCTTTCACGCTTAGCAATGTTGAAATTTGAGTTCATTATTTCCCGTATTGTGATTTTCATTTCAGTGTCTAGTTTTCATTCAGTATGGCCCCGTATTGAAGTAGTCTTCTATATATTTTATTTTTTTACTAGTTTTCACTATTCCACCTGGGAATTATTAAAAGGTTACTTCTTACACCTAGGTGACCAGTCTAGAAGATTTGGGAACTGCCCCATTGTAGAATGTTATCATTTATGAATTAGTACTGAGTGAATATTTTAAATGAAAATGATGTTTTCCACACAATAGAATAATGTTGATATTAGCTAGTCCGCTAGATATGATTTGACACTCCTTGGCCTTTCCCTCTTAGAAGGAAGCTTGCAAACTTCCTGTTTTGATTAACTGATACAAACTTGATTTCATGGATAGCTTTGTGAGGCTAGGCTAATCAATCTATATATGTCTGGAAAAAAATTCTTCGCTTCCATTGACTACTTTGGAATCAGGACTTACTTTATTGGATTTATAAATTCATTTTGGAAATGTCTTTCAGGAAGTACAAGCTGCCGATGTCCCATATCATCCCATTCCCAAAGAAAACTGAACCTGGTAATGCGCCAGACTACCCTCCTGGAAGACATGTGCTTGCAGTCTATCCGGGAACGACTGCTCTGTATAAAGCTACTGTAGTCAATGCCCATCGCAAAGTAACATTTGTTATCGCACTTTATTGTTTATTACTATATGAAAACCAGTATTTTTCACAGCCATAACTAATGCTGATTTCGTTGTGTGTGCATTGGAATCCATCTTTGATTAACTGCAGAGGAAGATTGACGAGTAAGTTCAATCTCTTTCCTTATTTATTGGATGCAAATTCGTTATAACTGCTAGTCTGCTTAATTTATGCTGTTGAGATCAGTTCAACTGTTATGTTGTAAAAATAATGTGATGTGGATTATATGAAACAGTTGCATATCACGTTACAATGTTGACATAATAGACTCTTATCTGGGCAGTTATTTATTGGAATTTGATGACGATGAAGAAGAAGATGGTTCATTACCGAAAAGAGCGGTGGCCTTCCACAGGGTTGTAGACTTTCCTGAAGGACATCGGCAGTGAGAATTTATGTTGTTATAGCTTACGTATTATATAGATGGTGTGCAATATAACGGATCAGACACTCTCTCGTGTCCTATATATTGATGTGTGACATAGTGTGTAGGTAATCATATATATTGTAGGAAAGTTATATATGTTGATCATGTGAGTCTCCATAGAGTGATTAGGTCACTCCAATCATGCAAACAATCTTTGATTGCTGTTTCTTGCAACAGTTAAATATTTCACGCAATGTAATTAAACTAAGCATTCTACGTCGTCATAATTTTTGTTGCCCATGGCATGCTTGGGTGATGGATATAGGTGGGTCTGAATATGAGCCATTTAATATTTGAGTAGCAAGCCACTTATTTGCAGCTTCTGTGTAGTGTACACCATCCCAGCTGATGAATGAAGAGGGATTGTCACAAGGCTGGCCGTAGATTTCGGTACCATTGACAACTTCTCTATTTGCACATCTGACTCTGACATCATCTTTAAAGTACCCACAACATATTTCGGCTGGAGGACCAAATCCTGCAGTATAAAAAGTACCGCTAAGTTTTTCATGGTACATGCCTTTCTTATCTTTTCTTTTTTGTTAAGTATGCTTACAGTAGTAACTTCCTTTCAGATTATCCTTTTACCTTGATTTGTTGCGTCACTTATAAGTCCATACTTTGCTGCATAGACATCAACATAAGTTAACACAGCATCAGACAGCCCTAGTCTCAGACTCAATATTTTATCTTTAAGCTGTTTGTTGAACTCCTGAGCCACTTTGTTTTGGTCTATAATGCAGCCAATCTCGTCTAGATACCCTGGTGGAGGAAACTTGGAGACATAAGTCAAGGTGTAAGGCAAGCAGCCGATTGGACCAGTGTTATGCACCCAAAATACTCTGGCCCCTTGATAATGCAATATCTTCAAAATACCAGAGAGCAACAGTTATTACAAGGCTGTAACAGTAAGTTAGCTGAAAGAAAGGTTAGTTTTATTCTTATTACCTTGATTGCTGTAGCCACCTGATCGATCATCGTTGGTATTTCCGCTATGGCCTGATCATGGCTCAGTTTATATAAAACGTCAGCTAAATCATTCTGCCCAATGTCTATCGTATAAATACCTTTCTGAAATGTCTCTGGTTTGGGCAGTCTGCTGGAACTTCCCGTCTCTGAAATTTTTACAGAACAATTCATCTCATCCATATATATTCATTGTTGACATATATACATGTTGCATACTTATTATCTTAAGAGTTGTATGCTTATATATATGACCTGGGTCAAGCACGCGTGCTTTGAACTGAATGAACTGAGCTATTTGTATCTGCAGATTGAACGGGCTCCTCCCACCCTGGAAAAACGTCTGGTTTGGCATCATGATGGTGGCGCTTCCTGTTGCGAAATTTATTCCCCGGTGGTAATTTGCTCCGACAGAGTTCAGGTAAGCACTCAGGTATGGTAATCCCAGGTGCTCAGCTGCATTTTTTTAACAGCATGAGAACTTTATACTCTCTTTTTTTCCAAGTTTATACCATTTTGCATATACATTTAGATTTTTAATTTTTAGTGATTAGCAAAGATTAGTACATTAAACACTGTCTGAAGTTATACTAATCAATCCTATGTAAGAAAAAACACTTGATGAAATAACAAAATGCATAAAAAGAGACCCCAAAAAAGAAAAACAACTGCCTAATGACTAAAAATAGGTAGGTTGAATTTACTGCATGTGAGAGAGGCTAGTACCAAAAAAGTCCATGATGAGCCGACCATCAGAAGCTCTACCCACAGCTTTCCCAAAAAATGTCTGTCCATAGGGCAAGACAATAGGATAGAACACGGCAGAGATTCCTCCTGTGTCCGAATTTGAGTCGCCAAAGTTGAAAATAGCTGGAAATCTGCATGGTTTCAAGCTGATCAACTTCCTGCTCTGTTCCTCCTCTGCAGATGCTGCTGCTTCATTCCGGCTGCTTGAAACGCGGCAGATGAGTAGCAGCAGGACGAGGAAAGTCCGAGGAGGAGCGGCGGGGCGGCGACTGGGAGGAAGGAGGCTGTCTCGATGGTGCATACTGAAAATGGAGGGAAAATGCTGGGGAATAAAAGGACAGCGAGAGAATTCAGAGGTTTGATGAAAATGGTGATGGAGGGCTAGCTAGGTGTTGTCGGGATTTCAAACACGCTACTGATTTAAGGGATATCATTGAAACCTTAAATACAAGATTTTAAAACCTTAATGTTCACAAAACAAAAATGTATATAGAGAAAAGAAGTTGGGTTTTCTTTACCTTTTTATCATGATAAAATTAAAGCAAACAACAATAATGTGCATTATTAATGGAAGGCATAATGATCAAATCCAACATAAATTTACAGCTTGATTAATTATTGGATTTGACTATAGGCAGTTTTATTCAATTCAAAAAGATTAGTCAAATGATGATGAAACTCTTCCAAATAAATCAAATCATATTTTAAAATGCTAGTTTCAATGATAACTTGGTTGTTTGTGTGCAGAAAATATGCAAGAAATTATGGGAGAAATTATTGTTTTTGCCTACTCATTTGACCACCTTTTCATTATTTTATCTGATCAATTATATGATTTGAGAGTAAATAAAAAGATATAGTTTTTAAATATCAATTTATAAAATTGTACAATTTGAATTTGTGTCGATGTTGATGGTTAAAAAGCAATACAAATTTATATACTTTTATATTAATTTTACTTTAAAATAAATGATATTCAATTCTGAGATACACAATAATGTGAAAATGAAACACAAAACCAAAAACCAGTAATAAATCAAGCTGTGGGCGGCGTTTCAATTAGCCACGCAGATTCAATTTCAGGCAAAAATAGTTATGTATGGGTTGTCTATAAATTTTAATTACAATTCGACCCCAAAGGTTGGTAATACCTATGTCCTTGTAATTTTCGATTTGGTCCCTGCGAACAAGAACACTGAGAACAATTGATAGGCAAAATATAGCCCTGAGAAGATTGCATGGGCTGAGTAATTTTAAAGAAGGTTTATAGGCTGGTTTGCTTTGCTGTGTATAATAATTATACAAGCAGTCGAGAGAACTTCTGCTTTTCAAATCCCTTTCTTACTATCCGTGCCAAAGTATCGGTCCCCAAACTGACCCATGCCTGGGATCACCTCCATTTTTTCATTAAGGGAAGAATCTATCTCTGATGTGACAATCTTAAGCTTGGGGAATTTCTTGCACACGGCATGAATACCCTCAGGTGCCTGCTCATTGAAATTTGATAAGGAAAAGGATTAAATGGAAGGTGGTGATATGAGACTGGATCAACTTACTGATATGAGGTTGAGGAAGATGATATTGGATTCGGGTACTCCCTTGCTGAGCAACAAGGAGATAGCTTTCACAGCAGAATTCCCTGATGATGCGAATAGCGAGCGTTTAGTTACTGAAGAAATACTTGGAAAAATGGTTGGGTTAGTTATACCTGAGGCTAAAACCGGGTCCAGCAATAAAACTTGGCGACTTGCAATGTCACTTGGTAACTTTTCATAAATTAGCTACAAAATAATTATATCTGAGAACAATGATGTTGACTCATTTGGTGTATAATTGGTGCGGAACTACTAACCTGCTTGCCGTTATTACCCTCGCCCTGTATTAGGATTTTACCGATTTTGATCCCTTTGCAACATGCTCTCAAAGCATTCTCCATGCTTTCTCCACTGATATCCACAACACAGAATAGTCCCAAATGAATCATATACCCAAGTTGTACTTTGCATAACAACTCTTTTATCTTTATATATTTTACGTGGCCTCTACCAATGGACAACTACTCAGATTATCATGGATTTTCAATAAATATATAGCACATAAAGACTGAGATAAGGAAAATTTATCTAATCCTCTTTTTAGGTTTTTACCAAGTAGCACATGATAGAAAAGTCGGAATGTGAGGGGATGGATGGGTTGAGAAATCTGGATGTGAGGCTCAAGTGCAAAATCCCATTCCAATAGAACCTAAAACATGTTCTTTTAAAATCTAATATATTTACTCTTTCAAAAAAAAAAGACTACCTTCTAATGATGGAGACACCGCATAATCTTTTACAGAATGATACTCCACTGTAGACAGTTCCTGAAAAATTAAGGTTTAATGGCTCAAAATCCAGCATAGGTAAACTATCAGTTGATGGTTTGATTTTCTGAGGGTATAAAGTACAGCTAGTTTGATGGATGAAAGACAAACAACAGAAATTAAGTGCTTATAGAATGATATTTTAGTACTGTAGATGTCTAGTTATATTTATATGGTTGTTTACTAAAGCAAATAAGGCACAAGGCACCTGTTGGTGTAATGATCTGTTTTTCAGCAAAAGGGAGATGTCCAAGACCATGCTCCACAACCTGAACATAAATCCAGAGTAACATTAGTCAATAACCACGGCAATTAAAAAAACATTCATAAGCCAAAAGTTGAGTTTCCTGACCAAGCGGATAAGTCGGTCAGCATAAAAGACAAAGTCATGCTTTGTTGTTTTCACGTCTCTAACAAGGGTATGCATGCCTCTTATCTGCATAATGGAACAAATGCCCTTCAGTTAGATGTGCAGCCCTTTTGTTGTTTACCATTGAATTTCTCTAACAAAAGATGGTAAAGCATGCAGTAGGCAAAGCCTATAGAACATATGGTAAAACAAAGAATAAGATTTTGAAAAGTATCACCTGAAATGTTGCTTGTATGATAGATATGTTTGGATATATATTATGTAAGTTATGCTGGCCGAGCTTTGTCTGTATGTGTTGCACAATCAGGTCTATTGCAACATCATTATCTCCTCCTCTGGGGATAATTATATCGGCGTGTTTCTTTGATGGGAGTATAAATTCTTCAAAACTAGGCTTCACAAATTTGGCATACTGCAATTAACAAAATTTCGTTTCTGAGTACATCATACATTGCACTTCAGCTTAGGACCTTGTGACTGATGAATCACAAAGGATATTTATTTAACCTTGATAATTTTAATTGACAAGACAAAAGAAATGTATACTAACTTGATCAAGCACATTCTGTATATTTCTGCCTCTCTCAACAGTATCACGTTGAATCCTCCGAGCAAGTCTGACATCAGAATCTGCACTGGCGATCAAGTGATATGATGGACAAGAGGTTACTTGCAGCAGCTACGCCACCCGTAAATGGACACACACATGACCACATCTAAGAAACACAAAGCAGAGTTGTTCTGCACCTGATACAATCATGTGCTTTTTTATTCATAAATTTTACCTTCATTTGCTATAACTCAGTAAAAGGTAAAATTAATAAGTAGTTTGAACGAGGTTGCAGTTATTGAACGACAATATCCAAGATCGTACATCCTGATTACATCTAAGAACCAACATGTGAAGTCTATTAATGTCAGGATTAAAAGTATGATGATTTTGGATCTCTAATCCTTTGATAATAACCACATACAAAGGAGTTATCAGTGAACAGTAATAAACCTGTGTCAACGAAGATTTTCATATTCATGAGCTTACAGACGCGAGGATCATGAAGAACTAATATTCCTTCAAGAATGATGACATCTGAGGGATTAACCTGAATCAACATATAAAACATTTTTAACCAACTACTCTAGTATGACTAATAATTGTTTTTTTTGCCCCAACTGTAACGAGCCTGCTGAGTACCTTACGTGATGGATCAATGTACTTATGGGTCTTGTAATCATAGTTAGGAATACTGACTGCCTGCCCTTTTTTCAACTTATCCAAACATGACAGCAAAAGCTCATTATCAAAAGCACCTGGGGATCATTCACATTCAAGATTAAGAATCTCCATATGTAAATACGTACAATAACTGTAAAAGATATTCATCATTCATATACAAAAAGAAATCTTTATGGTTTTAGATGCTTGCCTGGATGGTCAAAGTTGTATTCATGTACTTTCTCCAATGCATCGTTGCTTAGTGAGTGGTAGAATGAATCCTAAGAAGGATATCATATTTCACCAGATCAACGTCATTAAAACATTGAAATAAAATAGTAGTGCGATACGCAGCAATAGGCGGTGTCTTTCTTCCGTCATACGCACTAGAACCTCATCACATCTAAGATTTAGGGAAACAAAAAAGTGGTTGTTAATGTACCTGGTTAACAAGGACTACACGCTGATCATGGAGTTGCCCAATAATCTTATTGCACACTGTTGCTTTTCCAGAGGCAGTCCCTCCGGCAACTCCTGAAATCAACAAACTCAAAAACCACCTTTAACTGGAAATTCACTTCTATCATGTCAAATATAAGCAAACTTCCTAACATAAATACACTATAAAAGTCAAATGCAGTACAGTCCTAAGACTTCCTTTAGAACCTATTGCAAACAAATTAATCCTTGTAAGCTGAACTACTAGAAAACAAGGACTGCCAAAAGAAAATTTGAACTGGCATATCTCGATACAACCAGCTCAATCTCATGGAGGTAATGTAGTCATCTGACAAATCAGTGGTGTAGAAGTTTAGTGTTGATCATTTTGGGCAAAAGATGAATTAAAGAAGAAATGTAGTCATCTGACAAATTACCAAAGCTTCCATAATCCAAATATTTAAACTTCTACGAGTGACCATTTCGTAACAAAATTAGAATGCAAGAAGAAAAGAAAACATATCATGACTTTTATCAATATCATCTTACCAATTATGAAGGGCTGCTTCTCCAAAACTGGTAAAGCCAATCCATTAGTCAACAGCTCATCCTTCACCACACTCTTCAATCCAGCCTCATTTCCAGAATCCATCTGATTCTATCTGCAATCCAACAACAACTGTGACAAAAAACAATAATATAAGAAACAATCATCCACTGTCAGATCTCAGAAACAAGCGTAACACTCATCGAAAAATGAATCGTACAACCACACAACAGCAAACAAAGACAAAAATCATCAAAACATCCAAAAATGGAAAAAAACCAAGTCCAAATCACCATTTAAGATCTCCGAGGATAAAAAACGTCACTATTTGATAAAAGAAACATCAACATTAATGACCTACTATATCAATCCGCGGTTTCTCGCGCCGTCCCGATCGCGCACAATCCGCGTCGTCCGATGATCGCTCGGTTCGAGCTGCTGATTCCGAACGTCAAAGTTCGGTTTCTGCGCCGGTGAGGAGAGGAGGAAGACGAAGCGAAGCGGAGAGAGTGAGGCTTCGAGCGAGCTACGCGAAAATCGATCACAGTGCGAATGAAGGCGAGCGGGAGGATGCCAGAGCTCATTCGTCTGAGAGACGTATTGAAGGTAAGATGTGTGTGGTTAAACGACGCTGTCTCGTTGTGGTGGATTGGGCTTCGACTTTAGATGGGCCTGTTCTAAATGGGCTTCACCAGGCCCATTTGAGGCCAAAATTATTAGCAACGGTAAATATATTGTGGCTAAAGTAACACCTCTCGTAGCTAAAAGTGTCAGAAAATCGATTATCAATAATTTAATTCAATCTCTGCCTTGTCGACTATCAAAAAGACGTATGAACGTTCGGATGCGTCCGACTAAACGACGTCGTATCATTGTGGATATGGTGGATTGGGCTTTGGTCCCCATTCAGCCCAAAGTTATCAGCGACTGTGAAAATGTCGTGGCTAAAGAACACTTCTCGTCGCTAAAAGCATCGACCATCAATGATTCAACGCTCAGTTTCTTTATAATATGCACTCCAGTATCAGTGTATGGAATTAGTTCAAATGCTCGATAATCCGCTATTCAAAATTTTGGACCTATAAAATGATCCAGGACGACGACGATGACCTAGATGAAAGACAATCCTCGACGATGACCCATCAAAAGACCTCTAGGAGAAGCAATTTAGTTTAGTTTCAACTTCTCTTGCAAGGCTAGATGAGCCACCATCTATATTTGTGTAGGTCTAAAATTGCATTGCCATGATATGATATGACTTAGGATGAATTAGCAACGCAAATCTTCCTTGCTAATTCTGTTTTAAGGTGCACATGCTCAAGCTCATGAGAAACAAAATAAATGGAACAGCAGCAATAAATGATTGACTTGTTTGTACTAAAAATCTCATCTACACTCATTTAATGCACTCCTAAATCCATCCAAACTCCAACCACCACCTACAACCACAAGCTCACTCTAACCCAACTCATCACAGGTCACAAACTCACAAGCATCCATCTTTCCATCTCCTTTAGCTTTCAGCATATAAAAAACTCAGACACAGCTTGCACCATCTTCTTCTATCAAGCTCTCTCTCTCTCTCTCTCTCTCTTCAGACTCATCTCAGCAATGTCCAGAGCCAGATTTGCATACCAGAAGCTGAAAAATGATGAACAGAGCAGCCCAAGTGTGGTTGAGGCGGCACTGGAGGCGGCGCGGGGAGTGATGAGGGCCAGAGCATGGTCAAGGCTGAGGAGGGTGCCGGTGCGGAGGAGGTTCAGGGTGAGAGGGTTTGGGGTCAGGCTGAGGAGGTTTTTAAGGTCGAGGAGGCTGAGGCTGAGGCTGGTCAGGGGTTTTAAGGGGTCGTGGGAGAAAGTTGTGAGGAGGGTTAGGGAGAGTCAGGCTCATTTTGGGGATCTGTTTGCTGGGAATTACTTGCTGTTGCAGGTCAGCCCTACGCCATTGAAAGTTGCCGGAGTTGAGAGATGGTGTAAGGATGGAGGTGGGTTAGGGTTTGTCGGGGATTCGAGGAATCCGAGGTTTTATCTGCCGAGGATCAGCAGCTAGTTCGTGTTTCTAGTCCTTGTAATCCATTCTCTCAAAGCTAGATAAATAAACAGTAACACCATCACAGTTGTCAGACTTTGACTATAAAATCTAAAACAATGAATTTTCAATTCAATTTCATTCGATTCAGCTCAAGCCCCACCAAAATTGGTGCTCTCACTTCATCAGGAATCGACCTCCGATCAATAAAATTTCCCACTAAAATTTCCGTTCTGATTTCATTAAAAATCGAATCGAATCAAATTTGTTTAATGTCATCAATTCATCGCATTTTTTTTGTGTGTATCAGTTTCGAATATATTCAGTTAAAGAGGCTAGAGAGACCTTAGGGAAAAGTTAGCCGTGATGCATCATTTACATCAATAATAAATGCGGTCCATGAATGAGCCTCCATAGTATAGCGTAGCAATTAACACATACAAATGAACATTATCGGTTATTAATGTTTTTCTACTTGTCCACGTGGACCGTAACTTTAGATACGATAAATATCAGTCATCACTCTCGATCATATCTGGACCGACATTATCGATAAATCAATGTTAGTATATTGTTTATCTCCCACCAAAAATTTCATTTTCATCGCCTCATATTATGTAATGATATTTGGTTTGGCCAAATCAAATATGATGAAAATATTATAATACGACTTAGGTTCGTAACGATTTTTTATAATGCAATATATTTTACAAGTAGTTAAATAATCCTTGTCTTCTTAAAGTAATTACTTCATGCTTGGGTTAGACTCAATAATATTATTTGGTAGCTAGTCTCAATTGACAACCAACTTATTTAAGATTTGAAAATGAAGAACCGCCATAGATAATTAATGAAGATCACTTTTCGCACGTTCAAATCTGATAGGTCAGAAACATATATATTCATTCTTATAACTCAAAAAGAGACAGTTACAAATGAGAGTTCAAAGTCAAATGGGAAAGACGGAGTAAAATAGCAGAATAGGTGTACGATTTTAAAAAATTTCAAGTTGAATTAGGGGTAGAATATATTTGTTTGAAGAGTCTTTTATTTTATACGGTAAAAATTAAAATATCACTTGGAGTAAAAATTGATCAATTGATGTCGTTCGAAATGGACTGAAATCAAAAGTTTGAAGTCATCGGTAACTCTTTATATTTGAAGAAGAAGTTATTATTTGTCTTGTAGAAAGTTCTGGCGTACGATTTCTTATTAAAGAATGATTACATTTAATTTTTACGATAGAGATAGATATCAGCTATTTGACGATCTCTAATTTATGATGTGTCGTATTGAGCTAGAAAAATTCATTATAATATGTTTAATTGTGATTAAAGTTAATTAATCCTCTGTGTCTTATCTTCGCACTTTCATAACCGTCGCTCGCTCTCACTGGTTCGCTCATTGCTGACGTCACCATGTCGTCTGCCGCCGCCGCCAGTGGCGGATTCAGGGGGGGGCTAGGGGGGGCACGTGCCCCCCTCCCCTAAACGCAAATTTTTTTTTTTTAAAATATCACTCCACTCGGCCCAACTCCCAAGCCCAATTCCAGTCAGTGATTAGTGAATACGCCTCTTCAAACGCAAATACGCACTCCACTGCTCCAGTCTCCAGTCAGTGAAGCCGAAGCGTGAAGCGTCAAGCCGAAAGCCCCAACCTCCGACTCCGAGTCCCCAGCAGCTTGCTCCATCACCTGCCGCCGTTCTGAGGTAAGGTTAAATTTATACTGCTCTCACTCTCAAGTCTCAGTGTCTCACCCCCTTTCAATTTGATTCGCCCGAATCATTCCGCTTTCAAATTGATTCGGGCGAATTAAAATGTATGCATAAGCTTGGTCGAATCAATTGATTCGGGCAAGCTTCAAAGTGATTCGGGCGAGTCAAATACTCAGTGTGCAATCGAGCTGGGCGAATCACTTGATTCGACCAAGCTTATGAGTGATTCGGGCGAGTCAAATGTGTCACTGCCGATCACTTTGAAGCAAATTCTTTGACCTCCTTTTATGAATTTCTACTATATTTTAACAATGTTTCATAAGCTATTTTAATGTTGTTCTTATTGAAATTTATTTTATTGTATTTTTGTGTGGACTAGGTAATACAAATATGGATAAATTTGTAGTGCGCCGTAAGAGAGGATTAGAATCTAGTGTTGAACCTCCTTTGGATAATCATGTTGAATCCGAAATTGTTGCGAATATTCCTCTTCAACTTGAAAATTTTATTGATGAAGAGGTTGGTGCTTCGGGTGAAAAAAGAGACCGGACAAAGAATGATAGTGATGATTTTATTATCATGAGTGATCCGGCACTAAGGTTACCGATCAATCAATACGATCATTTAGTAAGAGACAACGTCCGGAGGGCTTATGTAGTTCAAGGTCCGTGTCAACCACATTCACATATTTTTCCAAAAACGAACTTGGGAAATACGTTGAGGTGCTTTCGAAGTGAGTGGTTTACGAAATGGGAATGGTTGGAGTATAGCGTGTCTAAAGATGGAGCATTTTGCTTTTGGTGTTATCTTTTTAGTGGAGATAGTCGAAATGATGTATTTGTGAAGCAAGAATTTCGAAATTGGAAAAAAGCTACCATCAAATTTAAAGAGCATGTTGGCGATATGGGTAGTGTACACAATAATGCCAAGACATTATTTTTCACTTTCAAGGATCAAAGACATAGTTTGGTGAGAAAGATATCTTCCGGAAGTCGAGCTTTGGAAGTTGCATACCGTACTCGTTTGACCGCGGTTGTTGATGTTGTTCGATTGCTTATTCAACAAGGGTTAGCTTTTAGAGGTCACGATGAAATGGAAACTTCACTCAATAAAGGAAACTTTTTAGAAATTCTAAATTGGTATAGTTCAAGAAATGATGAAGTTGGAAAGGTGATGAATGAGAATGCGCCGGGAAATAATAAACTTATTTGTCATTCAATTCAAAAGGATATTGCAAGGGCATGTGGATATTTGACAACAAAAGCCATTATTAGTGAGATTGGAAATAAATTCTTTTCTTTATTGGTTGATGAGGCACGTGATTGCTCGATCAAAGAGCAAATGGCTATAGTCTTGCGATATGTCAACGATGATGGAATTGTGATGGAGCGTTTCATTGGACTCGTTCATGTTGTCGATACTACATCACAAGCTTTAAAAAGAGGAATCGATGAAATCTTTTATAAGAATGGATTGTCTCTTTCTAGACTTAGAGGTCAAGGATATGATGGAGCTTCTAATATGCGAGGTGAGCTTAATGGATTGAAGACACTTATCTTGAATGAAAATCCAAGTGCAAGGTATATTCATTGTTTTGCACATCAACTCCAATTAGTTGTTGTGGCCATTGCTCAAAGCAATCGATTTGTGAGTGATTTTTTTGAATATTTATCTATGGTCATAAATATGGTTGGTGCTTCGTGCAAAAGAAAGGATGAATTTCGACAAAAACAACATGAACACTTGGTAGAGATGTTAGCCAATGGTGAAGTTTCTACGGGAAAAGGATTGAATCAAGAATCAAGTTTGGCTCGTCCGGGCTCTACTCGTTGGGGTTCACACTACACATCAATTGTTCGTCTCTTATCTTTGTGGTCATCAACCATCGAAGTTCTTGGAAATATATTTGATGATGGAACCGATTACAAAACTAGAGGATTTGCTTCTAGCTTGGTTCATAAAATAGAAAGTTATCAATTTGTTTTCATTGCTCACTTGATGAAGCTAGTATTGGGAATGACAAACACTTTGTCACAATTCTTGCAAAAAAAAGATCAAAATATTATGGAGGCCGTTAGTTTGATTCGGAATACCAAAACAAGATTGATGGAGTTGAGGGAAAATGGATGGAAGGATCTTTTACAATCCGTGAATGACTTTTGTGTCAAATTTCATATTGACATTCTCAATATGGAAGATGAAGTCAAAAGTCGCTTTCGCGCTACAAAAAATGACTTCCACTTTCGAATTGATATATATTATCAGGTATTTTTTTTAATATTCTACTTTTTGTGTTGAAGTATTTTTTATAATCATACGTTAATATTATAAAATATATTTTATAGGTGATTGATCGCATTAGTCAAGAGATGGAGAATCGCTTTTCTGAGTCAAACACAGAATTACTCACTTGTATCGGATGTCTTGATCCTAAGAACTCATTCTCCAACTTCAAAGCGTCAAACATAATTCACCTTGCGGAGCTTTATCCACAAGAGTTCTCCAAGTGTGCTTTGATGGAGTTGGAAGAAGAACTTAAAGGTTGGATTTATGAGATGAGAGAAAATGATACATTTTTAAAGATACAAGACATTAAAGATGTGGCCAGAAAGATGGTTGAGATCGGTTATCATACTGCATTTCCCTTGGTATATCGCATTATTGAGTTGATTTTAGTGCTACCGGTTGCGACAGCTACAGTTGAAAGAGCTTTTTCTGCAATGAAGATTGTTAAGACGGATTTGCGTAACAAAATTGGAGATGAGTTTCTCAATGATTGTTTAGTGTGTTATATTGAGAGGGATGTGTTTAAGAGCATCCACAATGAAGTTATAATGCGCTATTTTCAGGACATGAAGACTCGCAAACAAATTCTACCTTCTTTACCGCCTTCGGAGGCAAAGTGACATAGTATTAGTGACTATTTAGCTATAACATCCTTTTGAATTTTGATGACTACTTAAATTAAAAATTTATGTTTCATTTTCATTTTATATGAAGTAAAATGTTTCAAAATACTATCATATGAAAATTTTCGCCCCCCCCCCTTTATTGAGCGGCTGGATCCGCCACTGGCCGCCGCAATAGCCTCAAGCCACTCTCCTTCGACAGGTTCCTCACCTCACCGCTGCCGGATTCGTGGAAACGCTCACTCGCCTTTCCACCATCGAAGCCGTTCAATTTCTCATCCCTGGCCTCGGTGAAGCGGAAGAGCGCGTCGCGGTTCGGCTTTTGCGGAATGTGGCGCAGACGTGTGATTGGGCGCAGAAGGAGGAGGAAAGCGTGGCAGAGGATGTCGGCGAGGAGGGTGGTTGGGCAGGTGAGGGAGGGGAAGAGGAGAGTGGGGGAGGCTTTGCCGAGCCTCCGAGAAGGCGAAGCTGTTCGTTGGGAATTTGCCGTTCGATTTCGATAAGGCGTTGACGAACTTATGTAATCAGTCTATAGTTGTAGAGATTGCTGAGGTGAGAATTTTCCAGCTCCAGTTATTTACTAGGGTTTTGGTAGTTTAGGGTTCATGAAAGTGAAGCTCTTTTGATGCTGTGAGCTTAAACTAATGATTGTCTGAGTGTGGAAAATTCATGCGGTTGGTTGAAATGCACAATTGAAATTGAGATAGAATTCGGGGAACTAGGAAGTGAGATCAAGGTTTGGTCCGAATGCAGAATTGAAATTGTGATAGAATTCGGGGAAGTAGGAAGTGGGAGTGACAAAGCTCTAAGCATTTCAATATCATTTTATCTAATTTTACTTGTTTGTATTACCATATGCTGCAGGTTATTTACAATACGGAGATGGATCAGAGTAGAGGGTTTGGCTTTGTGACAATGAGCACTGTTGTAAGTATATCAAAGTGATGAACCTTTTAATTGTTGCGGATGCTTGCTTTTTAAGTTTATGAAAGTGATTTAATTTCATGTTTTTTGTGGGTGCTTGTGTTTTCTGTTTGTTATTATTGCTTTGGTGGTGTATTTTATTGAGCTTATTTGTTCTATCTTTTTCCTGGAGTAGATATCTCTGATGTCTCATTGAAGTTTTTAGCGTTAACAGCCAATGAATATGTCGACCAAGCCCCTGCTTTTATTCATTAAACTGTCCAAGAAATTGCAAGATATGCCTTTTTTCAATGATATCAAATTTAGCTGCGCCTTAGAGCTTCTGAAATTCTTGTGCACATTCTGTTTTTGCAGGTCCGTTTTAACCAATGATATCGCCTCTTTTCATAAAAAATTACAAGATATCAATTTTGTGGATTTTGGTCATAGTGAAACGTAGATTATCGCTATTTTGTCACTTGAGCCAGTGACTATGTCCTCACAGGAAGTGCATAGAAGAAATTTGGACAAGGGTAGAACGACCACCACGGACATTTGAGCGTCATTTCAGGGTATATATTGGCAACTTACCTTGGCAAGTGGACGAAGCTTGCTTGGAACAAGTGTTTAGCGAGCATGGTAAAGTGGTGGATGCTAGAGTAGTTTTTGATCATGAGACTCAGCGATCAAGAGGTTTTGGGTTTGTTACAATGTCCAGTGAAGCGGAAATGAACGATGTGATTGCTGCCCTTGATGGACAGGTCAGTTTCTCTAGTATTCATTTGGTTTACATTTACAATAATGTCCATAGGTGAGAAAGTAAGGAACTACGTAGTTCTTTGATAGCAAGCTTATTTGATTTCCCTTGAACTATTAAGAGATAGACATCTTTTCTTTAAAACTGAACTTCGAGATCTCTTACGCTTATCAAAATTTAGTGGAAAGAAATGAAATGGAAAGTGTATGAAATACGAGTATCCCATGAAAATTTGATGGGAAAAGTTTATATTGTATGCTTAATTTTCCATGACAACCAAACACAAAGTATTATTTTCCTCCAAATTTTCTTTTTCATTGCTCAATTTTTTCAAGAACTAAACCTAGTTTGAATACCTTAAGAAATTCTCCCCTTAGAGGGATTATGTGGCAGGGGCTAGCATCTCGCATTATGATTCCCAAATAGCAGGAGTGAACTAGTAATCAATTCGGAACTCTGCTATATTAATCTCAGAATAGATGAAGATACTTGTTGAGTTTCACCAAGATGATGGTATTAGAATATGGAAATTGTGAGATGTTCCTTGCTGAAATTTTGTACAGATTCCTATACTGTCTGCTATCAGTAACATGGCATGTCTAAAAAACTGTATGTCCTCCTTGCAGAGTCTGGACGGCAGGGCCATCAGGGTAAATGCTACTGGAGACCGACCAAGACGAAGCAACTTCTGATCCATGAATACCAGGCTTCTAGCCGGAATCCTCGATTTGTATCACCTTCTTCTCCCTTGCTTAAATTTATTGGGACTCAGTACAGGCTACTGAGATTCTGTTTAAACCCAATATTCCGAATTTTATTGGATTTTGTTCTCTTCCTTTCTGCATTGTCATTTTTTCGAAGTACCAATGTATAGCAAAAATGGTGACCCAGCCATTTGCAAGGGACTTGTTGGATTCAGATTTCATCACCAAATTTGCCGGTTGGACCGAACAATCAAGCCGGTTTCGGTTCATGGGCAGAGAAAATCAAAGTCAACGTGCAATCCTTTTTCAGCTGAACTTTTTCGATCGGAGGATCACCAAATAACTGGCGTCGATTCCACTCAAATTCACTTCTATCGGTGCTTTTTTCAGGTATTTGTTTTGTGTTTGTCTCTAGGGCATCATGTGATTGGTGTTTGTATAGAGCTCAAATTTCGAAATTGAATTTTGGGTCTTGTGTCAAAACGAGGTCTCCGAAATGGGTTAGAGTTGGATTTCAGTTCAAACTGCATAATGAATTGTTACTGGTTTTCACAGCTGCAGTTGCTAAAGCTCTGAAACTGTTTGTTGACTGTTATTGGTTAGAATTTCAATGCAACTGAAAATCCACAAGTTATTACAGTTTGATGTCTTTTTTTCTGTCATTGTTTAGGTGGTGTGTTGCGGAAAAGATAATTCTTGGTTACGTTATTTGGTAGGATTGTGGTGTAAGGGGCGATATGGGGTCTAACGATGGATTGGTGAGTGCAAATGTGAAGCAGCCTGTTTTTTCCTTTGGGGTTATATCTGATGTTCAGTACGCGGATATTCCTGATGGTCGCTCATTTTACGGCGTTCCTAGATACTATCGGCATAGCATTCTTGTTTTACAAAGGGCTGTTCGCAGATGGAATGAGCATCCGAGTTTGAAGTTTGTCATTAATTTTGGAGATATTGTGGATGGCCATTGCCCGAAAGATCAGTCTTTAAAAACTGTTGAGAAGGTTGTCAATGAGTTTGAGAAATTCAATGGATCTACATATCACATGATTGGCAACCACTGTCTTTACAATCTTCCTCGTGAGCAGTTACTTCCTCAGTTGAAAATTTCAGGTTCTGATGGTTGTGCATACTATGATTTTTCGCCAAATCCAGGGTATAGGATTGTGGTTTTGGATGGATATGATATCAGCGCAATCGGTTGGCCTAAAGGTCATCCCAATTCGTTGAAGGCTCTGCAGTTCCTTCAAGAGAAAAACCCGAATTCAGAAAAAAACAGTCCTACGGGCCTTGTCGGACTGGATAGAAGATTTCTCATGTACAATGGAGCTGTTGGGATGCAACAGTTGGAATGGTTGGATGGTTCCCTTCAAGATGCCACGAAACTAAATCAGAAAGTGATTGTTTGCTGTCATATACCTCTAGATCCTGGTGCCTCATCTTGGGAAGCCCTGCTATGGAATTACGATGAAGTTATGAGTGTGATACACAAGTATAACTGTGTGAAGGTTTGCTTGGCTGGGCATGATCATGAAGGTGGGCACTCAATTGACTCCCACGGGATTCATCACCGAGCGTTCGAAGCTGCTTTAGAATGCCCTCCCGGTACAAATGCGTTCGGGTACATTGATGTTTTTAACAATAGCATAACTCTTGTTGGTACTGATCGAATGTGCAGCACCGAAATGGTATTCAACCCTTGACAAGAATAATCCCGAAGGATTTGCATTAAGTCCAGGTGAGAGGTTACCTTACATGTGTTTACGCTATCACTCACCTTGGAGATGGAAAACATCATTCAGATAATCCTTAGTTGTCCGATGAGGGGAAAATACAAGACAGTTGTGTTTTTGTCCTCTAGACTTGGTGAATATGTACGACCTGATAAGTATCTTTTCTGATTTCTGATTTTCCCTAAGAGGATCTGCGCAAGACCATGTTTATGTGTGACAAACCGTACTATCTACCATTCTCAAGCTTTTGCAGGGATTATTGAAAAATAAAAAAAGGAGATTTGAATAAAGTCGGTCAACTGGCTTCCAGTGATTGTCTCGCAAAATGATCTTTTGTTATTGTTTACAAATTTTTTGTTTCATGGATTGTTTGGCACGAGATGTTTTAGACTTGATTGGTGAGTGGGAAAATCGTTGCAGCTGATATCAGTGTACTTGGTCTCCCCCTTCAGTTTGCGATTTTGATCAACTTAGAAATTCATGTACTTCGTCACTGAAGTGATAATTCTTTAACTGGGGTTTAGGGGTTTTTAAGGACCCGAGTGAGGGTTTCCATCTGTAGAAATTCTCTTTTTGTTTTAATGAATTAGTTAAAGATATGTTTCTTTGTTTCATATATGCTGGCTGGAGGATTTCTTTTAAAAAATTTGGTTTTTTCTTCAAATTATTTGTTCTTTTGTGTATAATTGTAAATGCCATCTGAGACAACGAAAACAGATGGACTCGTGTCTGATAACAGGCAAGGAGTTGGATTTTCTGGTGTTATCAACGGACCAGGGTGTATCCAGCCAGGTATGCGTATTTGCAGTATGCATACTTGCATTGTATGACTGAATACGCTTCTAACCTATTCATGAAGAAAAGAAAAGGCAACAACTTTATACCATTTACTCGTATCTGAAGCAAAGAAAGGACTCCTTTGATGACATTTAAAACTGTGGTTGATACTTTTGCACTTGCTTCTTATGGCAGAGATTCTCTAACTATAAATATGCTTTCTGTTTTTTATCCGCAGGGTTATCACTGTTGGGTTTATCGACAAATATGCTCCTGATTTCATAAATGTTCATGACTGTGAGTTTTCACTTTCCGCATGAATATCTAAATCTATGCAGTTCTGCACGCAGAATGTCTTAAGCTTTATATTCTGAAATGGTTAAATTTTTTTGTAAAAATACTCCCCAACTGCCTTGAGCTGTGACAGTAGGCGTTTCTAGGTGAAGCTTCATATTTTGATGCTAACCCTCCTTGATATCCATCTTTTCGAAATATTCTGTATGTTTTTATAGTCTTTCTGAAGTAGTTCTGTATGACTCATAGGATAGTTTGATTATATAACATTAGGATTTGATTAGAATAAAAAAGTTTTTCTTTTTTCTTTTGTACGATAATCATTATAAACTTAAAATGTATTGGATTAGATTCATCTGGTCCACAAAATTAGAATAAAGTCACACTGGTATCTGTTCATGTCCTGTTGTTACTAAACCACGGAACAAGTTAGGCACATAATTGGACACAGTGCGACAGAAAGCTTGATTCCAACTCCAACAGACATCTATTTATAACACACAATAATCTCTCGAATTAACAGAAGAAAACAAACCGTTCATTCCTTATTGCATTCTCATTTTGAGTTTTGGTACTCTTTCAGTGTGCCGAAAATGGAGAGCTGGCCACCAACCCAAAGTCAGCAGTTGATGCCACCAGCTCATGGTCCGCAGCAGCTGATGCCTCCAGCCCACAGCCAGCAGCCGATGCCACCAGCTCATAGTCAGCAGCTGATGCCATCAGCCCACAGCCAGTCTCTGGTCCATGGTGACAGGCCAGGAATGCCATTAGCTCACAGTCAGCAGCTGATCAGAGGCGACAGGACTATGTCTGCTACCTCGGATGACAATGTCATGACACGCCAGATTCTGGGTACACATACGCCCGATGGACGTGAAATTGATGTCAGGTCTATTATTCACCTGGTGGAGGAGATCTTTCACCGGACCAATTCAAGTGTTGAAGCTGTTGAACCTCATGTATTGTTTTCTTAACCCATCTTAATTTCTGGTACTTCTTGATATCTTCTGTTAAATTTTTATTTCGTATCTTTGAAAAACAGGCGATTGCTGATACACTGGTGGACAAAACACACCATGCTGGCTTTGGCAACCTGCTTGATAATATATCATACACTGTTGACCGTGTCTCCTGCGAGGTAACTTTAACCCAATGTATATAACTATATATATACTTATTGATACGGGTATAACTGGATTAGCATGTATGTTTGGTTCATCAGCTGGTTGATAACTCTACAATGTTGTCTGTAAGAGAACCAGATGCGACCTCAAGTCAAATGTTACTAAAATTGTCGCTTCTTGTTCAGATGGTCTGCAAGTGCACTGGTGGAGATGCTCATGGAACAACAATGGCAGTGCTAAACATGTTGGCCTGTCACACCTGGGATGCCAAGTTGGTCCTGGCTTTATCAGCCTTTGCCATCACCTACGGGCAATTCTGGCTAGTAGCTCAATTCTACGGTAAAAATCAGCTGGCCAAATCTATCGCCATCCTCAAACAGCTTCCTGAACTTATGGAGCACTCCAACTTGCTCCAGCCACGGTTCGATGCAGTCAGAGGTCTTATCAAAGTCATGATTGATGTCACCAAGTGCATTGTCGAGTTCAAAGGGCTTCCGCATCAATACATTGCGCCTGATGTGCCTGAATATGCTGCGGCCATGTCACATATTCCTATGGCTGTTTACTGGACTGTTAGAGGCGCTATAGCGTGTGTGTCCCAGATTACAGGACTTACTGGTTTGGGACATGAGTAAGCTCTTCTCTAAAATCTCTTAATGTTTTTCGTGGCCATGTTCCTGAAACTAATATCTTCGTTTCGCTTTTGTAGATACATTGCTGCAACTACTGAGGCGTGGGAGCTATCAAGCTTGGCGCATAAAGTCAACAACATGTACAATCATCTTATGAGTCTCCTGGGAGCATGTCGTAAACACATAGGTATGTTTCAATGTTCGAACACAAAATGAGACACAACTACTCATCATGTGGCTTTTTTTTATGAAATTGTTGGTTTTGGTTTTCTGCTTTAGAGGAGAAGATGCATCTGGAGACATATCAACTATTGCTTCATTTGTTCGAGATGAGCCACATTGACAACATGAAGGTTCTTCGGGCGCTCCTGAACCCTAGAGATGAGCTTCATCCAATCATGGATGGAGCCACGAAGAAAAGGGTAACTAACTCTGAACCATACTTCCATAAATGGCGTGTATCAGCTCACTATTGCAAGAAATAATGGCTGAAGTGTTGAATTATTTCATGGTCCAAAACAGGTCGGCCTGGATGTTCTAAGGAGGAAAATGGTGCTTCTGCTCATCTCAGACTTGGATATATCCAACGATGAACTTTCCATACTGGAGCAAATTTACAACGAGTCAAGGACACATTCGAGTAGAGGCGAGACTGAGTTTGAGCTTGTGTGGATGCCCATCGTAGACCAGAACCAGAACGCGCCATGGACTGAAGCGAAGCAGAAGCAATTCGAGTCGCTCCAGCTCAGCATGCCGTGGTACACAGTGCATCATCCTTCCTTGATTGACAAGGCAGTGGCTCAGTTTGTGAAGGGAGTGTGGAGTTTTGGGAAGAAGCCGATTCTTGTGGTCCTTGACCCTCAAGGCAAGGTAGCCTGTCCTAATGCTTTGCATATGATGTGGATTTGGGGCAGTGCTGCTTTCCCTTTTACTTCTGCTAGAGAAGAATCTCTCTGGAAAGAAGAGCTCTGGAAGCTCGAGCTCCTGGTCGACGGCCTTGACCCTCAAATTCTCAACTGGGTAAGTAATTTCTTAACACAGGGTGTTCTTATGTACTTATATTTATTTATATGTACTTATATTTATTTATATGTACTTATATTTAGTTATAAGCAGATTGAATCGAGACAGTCAAAATGCTCACTTTAGATTCTTACAGATTGCTGAGGAGAGGTACATATGCGTGTATGGAGGAGAGGACATGGAGTGGATAAGGAAGTTCACGACCACCGCGAACGCGGTGGCAGAAGCTGCCGGAATTTCTCTGGGAATGGTTTACGTCGGAAAGAGCAGCCCAAAGGAGAGAGTCAGGAGAAATATAGCAGCCATCAGGGCAGAGAAGCTCAGCCACTACTGGCCGGAGCTCAGCTCCATCTGGTACTTCTGGATCAGAATCCAGAGCATGTGGTACTCCAAAATGCAGCTCGGCCGGACCATCGAAAACGACCCCATCATGGCGGAGATCATGACGCTGATGAGCTACGACAGCAGCGACGGCGGCTGGGCCATTTTTACCAGAGGATCAGGTGAAATGCTCAGAGGGAAAGGAGGGCAGTTCTTGACCTGTCTGACAGAGTTTAACTCATGGAGGGATGAAGCTGCCATTAATGGCTTCATGCCGGCGCTCAAGGACCATCTGCTCAGGCTTCACACTCCCCATCACTGCAACCGCCTTGTCCTTCCCGGCGCCGGAAAGATCCCGGACAGGATCGTCTGCTCGGAGTGCGGCCGCGCCATGGAGAGGTTCATCATGTACAAATGCTGTGATGACTGATCACTCTTCCAGATCCTCGTACTAACAACACCTACCTGGCTACCTACCTCCTTTGTCGTTTTCTGTTCCTTATTAAGAAAAATAATAAAATAGTTTTCTTTACGAGGGTATTTTGGTAATTTGCTTCGAGTAGAGTCCATATATCCTTGCAACCAAACAGCATCTAGAAAGAATCCCCAAATTCAAAACCCTATCAAAATTAGGGCACGAAAACAAAGAACACATCTGGAGCTCGTCGTCAACGATGGCGTATGTCCTCCGGAGACTCCTCCGGCGTCAATATCAGATCACTGTCGCATCCGTCACCAAGCAAAATCCACATTACGAAACCCTAGCGCCAGCCATCGTCACTCACGGCTCGCAATCCATCGACTCCAGGCTCAGATCGCTACTCCCATTGCCGCCGTCGAAAGACGAGTCGGAGAAACCTGAAGTGAAGTATGATTATCTGTACCCGAGATTTTTGTGTGGATTGGTTGTGAATCCGGGTTTTCAGAAGGTTGTGAGGGAGGAGGATGTGGAAGAGGGTGAGAATGAATCGGGGAAGATGTGGGCGGATAGTACGAAGAAGAAGAGGAAGAGGAAGATGAATAAGCATAAGTACAAGAAGCTGATGAAGCGTACGAGGAACCACTGATGATGCTGATGATGATTATCTTTGTTTTTCAGGTTAGATGGTTCTGTGGATTGTTTTTGCATGTATTACAAAGTTGTGCAGTTTTCATGTTGAAGAATTTGAGTAGCCTGATTTTGGATTGGTGCATTTTGGAATCTGCTTAGTAATGATTTCGATTATGGTGCCTGATATTGGTGATTTTTATACCTCGCGGTACCATTTGCTGGTGTTGGTTGAGAATGTGATTCGATATGAAGTTGGAGCTTGATTGTTTTGCTTAGAGGCCTCTGTAAAGTTCTCGTCTTTTTTTCTTCCAGCCCAACACAGAATGAGGAGCTTCATGTGTGGAATGGTTAGAGCGTGTTTCATGAAATATTAATTAGGGTGGGAGGTGGGAGTGTGGTTCCTAGGTTTCTGTTCCCTCATTCATCATCTTTAACGGGTTGAGGTTCATGATTCAAAACTGGCTACTTTGATCTGTTATTGAGGCAAGTGTATCCAGGGTGAGGGTGATTTTTTTTAATGAAACTAACCATCAGTTCTGTCTTTTACATTCATGTCGATTTCATAGAGCATCTTGTGTAATGTAGGATACGATCCAGACTGTACTGACTTTTCCAGGAGCTCAGCATATTACTCACTTAGAGCGTTAATGATTGTCTATTTGGGGAGGTTGTAGCAGTCTCTGCAAAGCATGGAGCTGTAAAATTTATGGCATTTATGGAATCCTGCCTCCAATCCATTTAAGAAAAAAATCAAGCTTTCATGTTATAAATCCAGATTGTGTAGGGATTTACAGAAAGTAGTATGGTAAGGCTTCAGCAAGGTACCCTTGAGGCTTAAATGGTCTACATCATTTAGCGATACTCGATCACAATTTTAATGAGTTATATTATGTTTAGGAGATATCTCTTAGGTCTATGTTCGTCTCTGTTTAATTAATTGTTGAGAGACATAAGGCCACTGGCTGCTCATAATTCATGAAATACTATTCCATTGATGGGTCACTGCGCGATAAGATCCCATTGTTGCATGCCTAACATCACAAGTGCTCTTTAAATTCAATTTTAGCATCTTGCGCTCTACCTTATGCTGCATTCGATGTTCTATCGAGCTTTAAAAGTAGCCTTCCTCTATTTCCTTGCAGGTTTTGGGCTTATTCTCATCAGGATGATATTAGATGAGTGACGTCATCCTCAACTAAGGAGCTTGGATCTGCTTTCGTCCGTCCCTAAATGGATACCTGTTATAGCCTAATAGTCTACTGACCTTTTGATCTTTGTTTTTTGGTGGCCTGGTAACATTATTATTTCATTAATCAAATGGCCATATTTACACACATTGTCTTGTTTACATGGTTTGGTTTGACCTAGTTCATGTTGATTCATGTTCTTGCCTATATTTTGACTTCCTATTAATGGCAAATTTTTATAACTGTCACCTTCCATATTTAGCAAAGACAGAACTCCTCACCACCAACCATTCAACGTCTCCCGCCATAATTCCAGGCCAAACAAGAAAACCGTTATTTTCAGTTAAACCACATCCCATCATTTTCCACCAATCCCAAATCCACACACTATAAGAACCCATCCCTCCCAACATTCCTCTCCATTCTTTGGCCCTCCGGTGACTTCTCTATCAGTAAAAATTCCGATAGAGAAATCGCTGCGAAACGCCGAAGAATCCGATCAAATGGCACGCAAATTCATCGTCCTCGCTTTGATCTGCATTGCCCTTGCGGCCGGCGTCTCCGCCCAGTCCCCAGCCGCCTCCCCCAAACCCTCCCCGGCCCCGGAGACCCCAGCCCCAACTGCTGAGTCGCCGGACTCTCAAATCTCTGCCCCCCCAGCTCCGGCCAGCGAGCCTGCTGAGGGTCCCGCTCCCGGAAGCGATGCTGCCCCTGCCTTTTCCCCAATTGCTGATGACTCTGCTGCCGCAGCTCCCAGCGCTGCTTCCGGATTGGAAGTCTCGGCAGTCGCCGGTGTTGCCGCGGCCGTTGCTGGATTTGGGCTCTTGTTTTGAATTCGGCTTTGACAAAGTTGTATCATCTTTTGACGAGGACTTACCTTTCAATAAATAACATTAGATGTCCATTTGAACATGCATCACAAAGAGTTTTGGACAACTCTTAATTACATTGCTTATGCACATTTTTTTTCAAACCAAACCCAAATAATATTGAAGTGGCTAGAAAATAATGTCAAAATGATGATTGGGCTAAACACTAAATTCGTATCTAATGTAACCAACTTTTTGGCGATCTTCCATTTGTAATTGTCTCATATTGACTTATAAGAAATAATATTATTATTTGGCTAAGAAAACAATAATATGAAATGATTTTGATACCATCAAAACAAAAAGTAATAAAACCTTGTCATGACAACAAGGAAGCCACTTCCTTTAACCTAGTCAAGACATCAAGCCTAATCCACCACATAATTACATTAGATTAAGTACCAAAAGCTAAAGCTCATACCTAATCCGGACGTCTTTTAAAACAAACCATCCGACCACGCCATCAGCCACAACTAAAAATAACATATCTTACACTTTTGTTGACTCTTGGCCTTTTAGAAGTTAAGTAAAGCTAGCTAGCTAGCCCTATTGTAACCTTGTATGGTGAGATGACTCAAAAGTTGACTGTAATGGTTGGCCGGAGGCCGGTGGCGGCCGGGCAACCTCCCCGGCTAGGGATGGCGTCGAGCCTCATCGCCTTTGTGGCCGGGTCTTGGAGGAGTAGGACCTTGTCTTTGTCACTAACTCCAACCATGTGGAGATGCTCATTGTCTTCTCTTTCTTTGCCCTTGTATAGGAGCCTTTGTTCCTTGGTTTCTAAGGTTGTTACCTTTGACAATCTTGCCTTTAATTCTCCTAAAAACACCATTTTTAAAAATACCCAATTCGATTAATTGTTTTACATTTGACTTGCGGTGAAAAATATACAGTACCATACAGTTCTATCGATATTTGACACAAGTGTAATGAAATAACAGATCAGGATTATTCTTCAAATTTAATAATATCTAATAACGAATGGCTAGTAATGTCTAAGGAAATGCTTACCAAAAGTTGAAGTGGCTTGAATAAAGATGTCATAACAAGTTGAGCCATTTGAGACCTTCAATGTGATCATAGCTTCCTTATGTCCACAACTCATCCCTCTCTTTTGCACCAACATACCCCCTGGCCGGACCTCCCACTCGATCTCGAATCCGCCGTCTCCTCTCAGACCGGAGTCGCTCCGGCAGCTCGGCAAGGTGGAGACCTTGGAACTTCTCCAAAAACCCTTCATGGATTTCAGCTTCTTAATCAGCTTATTCTTCTTGAACATTTTGAGAGGCTTGGGAGAGAAGAAGAAGAAGTATGTGGCTTAGTGAGTTATGTAAAATAGGGTGAGGAGGCTCCTTGCATTGTATTTATACTATTTCTTAAGCCCTTCTTAATTAAAAAGTTGGAGAAAAAAGCAACTTTTAAACATGGAAAGCTAATCACAAATTATATGGTAATTTTGAGACAGTAAAAAAAAAAAAAAACTTTTCTATTTTTGTATCTTGTTTTAATCGAATGGACCATATATTAATAAATACGCTAGACACCATCACTTTACTGAACCGTCGTACCGGTAAATCATAATATCTGATAGGAAAAATTAATATGAAACTCAAAGTTATTTCTTGTCATTTTTGCTAAAAAGAATCGTAACATTTCAATATGAGAAAAATAAAATGAACTTTTTTAATATATGCTCTTAATTACTTTACCTTTTCACATAATAGTGACGAGATATTTTCTTGACTTTCATAAATTAGTAAAAAAAGTGCATAATACTGTAAATATAGTTTATTTTTTACCGTAAGGATAATTTTTTCAAATATAATTCTCACAAAAGGAAAAAAGTTTGGCTGGAAATGAAACTAACTGAAATAAATGTTTAATTATAAGTAATTAAAAATAAATCAACGATCGAAATTTTAAACGGATAACAGCCCGATTTTTTAAATAATAAATTAATATTTAACTAGCTAAAATGCAACAACCAATTAGAACGACATAATCATTGAGGCTGGAGATTAATCTATTTAAATATGAACCGAAATAAATAAATAATTAATTAATTCGAAATGCACATGCGAGTCGCAATACATGCAAAAAGAAAAGGCACACCCGCATGCTCTAATGGCGGACCAAACAACGTAATAAACATTAAACTTGTCGGCTCTCCATGTTTTCTTTAACCGCTAAATTACAGTATTAGATCGAGTCGTTATAAAACTAGTCTGATCCGATTATCTTTCGCATCACACAAGCAACAATAATGGATGCGGGTTAATTAGATTATAATTAATATAGATGAAATGAAACTTTATGTATAGACTTATGCGGTTTATATAGGGTAGTTAAGTCGGTTAGCTCGATACTCGATTATTTTCCTATTTATAATTATCTCATATTGAGTTATAAGAAGTATTCATCATTTAATAAGAGGTTTATCGGTTGTTACTGTTTTAAGATGGTTATGAGGATCATGGCATGTGGTAGTGATAAATAATTGATGATTGTTCATGATTTTGGTCGGATGATTGAATGATGTACATAAATCGAAACCAAATCAATAAATTTATCGAATTAATAATCTATCAAAAGACCAACCGACAAATTTGGGGACAAAACATGGGAGGAGTTTTGGGGATGATAATCATAGTAGGGAAACATGTGTTTGTCTTGTTAAAGGCATGCCTACATGTTTATGTAAAGGGGAGATTAGTTAAGCTTTTCGAATTTAGAAAGGAAGCATGCATGAGAATAATTGTGCCTTTCGAGGCAAAATTGTTTTAAAATCAACTAATATAATATATATATTTTTATATTACAAATGAGGATCCAAAACAAAAAAGAAAATAACGGACTAGCCGGATCATTTCGATTTACGGCAGGAGTTAATTGTAATCATTTCTTAATAAAAATTCGTTCGTCAAAATATTAGTCACTCTGATTGGATTATTTATGAATTTATGAATTGGGCTTTTGACCCAACTTAGAACGAAGCCCAACACGAAGCCCAAATCACGCAGTCCAAAATAAAATTGAGCGAACTCCCGGTAAGAAAATAATGGCTGGCGTTGCTACGGTAAAAACGGCGTCGTTGTTTCAGTTGAGTATTTTAATTTTACATTATACAATAATAGCAACGACGCCGTTTATGTTATATAGAATTGGAAACTTGACTTTAAATTATATACTTTGTTTTTGATGATTACGATGATTATAGCCGTTAGAAAACCACCTAGACAAATTTTCGAAACCAAATATGACCGTTGGGAGACTCGCTGAGCGTCTCTCGTCGTCATCATCGCGTCCTCGATTAGGGTTTACACATTGCTTTCAACCCCGTGAATCTGAAGACTGTGAAGAAAATGTTGCGATCGACGGATCAGGCGAATGCACGGGAAGAGGTGAATGGAGCCAATGCCGACAGTCTACTCAGCCCGGGGTTCAAATCGGTGGTGGCGATGGCGGGGTGGGACGAGGAGGCGATTCTGATAGCGAGTTTAGTGGTGGACGACACGCCGGAGCGGGAGTTGAAGCAGAAGAAGAGGTCGGAACTGTGTTTGAAAACTCCGCCCAGTTATTCAAGAAGGTGGGTTTGGGTGGGTGATTTCTTGACCCGATTAGGGTTTAGGTTTTTGAATTTGTGAGAATGAATTGTTGTGATCAGGAAGCGGAGGAATCAGAGACGGAGCAGTCCGATTCAGGCGACGATTTTGAATCTGGATGAAGAAGATAATGCAGCGAAAAAGCAAGAGAGTCTGGTGGCTAAGAAGATTGAGGAAGCTTCTGGAAGAAATTCAGAAGCTTCTTCTTCTTCATCTTCATCATCCAAAGCTGGGATTCCTTGCATTGATAGACTAAGGGAAGAGCTGTCTTGCGCGGTAGGGTAACAAATTATGAATTTAGGAATTTGGTGTTGATTTGTTGGTGGAATAGGATGTTTTGTTTTGAGGATTTTGATGTTGAGGATGTTGTTGAACAGATTTGCTTGGAGATTTGTTATGAGCCTAGCACCACTTTTTGCGGCCACAGGTTGAGTAGATAGATTGGTTGTTCTAGAAAACCTGCTTAGATTGATTCTTGTCAGTTGGGTTTCTGAGTTCTGTTAGTGTGTGTCTGGCTGCAGTTTCTGCAGGAAGTGTTTAAGATCTTCTGCAGATAAGTGTGGGAAGAGATGTCCCAAATGCAGGCAGTTAATTGGGTATGATACTATGATTGAGCTCTAGTCATTTATGTGTTTGTTTGTTTGTCTGAGGTTTTGAATTGGGTATGTTTCGATTTGCAGCAATGGCAGGTCTTGTGCTGTGAACACAGTTCTATGGAACACGATACAGCTTCTGTTCCCTGAGGAGATTGGGTCTAGAAAAATGGGAGCTGAAGGATCAATGAAGAGGCTGGACCCAGGCAAGGGACAGAATTTAAGGGTCAGAGATCATCAAGGGCAGAGTCCAGGTTTCCGTGCTATAAGGGTGTCAGCCAGAAGTCCAACTTTTCGTCCGATGAGGGTGTCTGAAAGGCTTGATGTGGGTGGTGGTACAAGGAGAAGGGAAGCAGCAGCGGCGGCTGTGGCGGTGGCTAGGCCTGGTCAAGATGAGGATGCTGCATTGGCATTGAGGTTGCAGAGGGAGGAGTTCATGGAGGCGTTTAGAGGAGAGAATGAGACGTCTGTGGCGACGGCTAGGGCCAACTTGAGAGCCATGGCGTCTAGGGCCATGAGCCTCCGGGTTGGTAGAGGCCGGCCGTGATGAATAGTGAATTGTTAGAACTTGTCATGATCAGGCTTTCAGGCATTTGAACTGATGATTTTGATTACAAAGTGAAGCAGAGGCTTTATTCAGTTGTGAGTAAAAAATTGACATGAAGAAGATTAAAAAATGCAATTCACAGATTGTAGAATGGTAGCTAGAGAAGGCATAGTTAATACAAATGGTGGAAATTCTGGGGATTCTGATGGACAGGTCAGAGCTTGTCAATATGAAAATTCATGGCCGCGGAGGGATATGTACTTCTTAACCCATATAGAGATGTCCTCGGCGCAAGCTTGAGCCTGAGGGGTCCGGAGAAGAATGTCTAGTGTAGCAAAATCATGCACTGCATCCTTGTACTCGAGAACAGGTGCGTCGACATTGACTTTTCGTAGTTCCTCAGAATAAGCAATGGCTCGATCCCTCATCCAGTCATGTTCTGCAACTATGGTTAGGGTTGGAGGCATGAGCTTCAATGCTGGGCCTCTACCGGGAATGAGAGGATTTGCAGCTGGATGGTCCAAGCTGAATTCTTCCTCGGGAAGGAATAATTTCCAAGCCAACATGCACATTGCCTTGTCGTAGAAGTAGGAGTTTGCTAGCTTAATTTCAGAATGAGTTGGAACGCTCCCAACAACGAATGGATACATAAGGACCTGAGCCACAACCTTGACTGGGTCTAGGAGCCTTCCTATTTCTACCGCCTTCCGAGATACATAGTCTGCTATATTTGAACCACAGCTCACCCCGAGGAGAACACATCTGCATTACCA
The DNA here is from genome assembly GCA_963678935.1 of Umbilicus rupestris. Classification (NCBI taxonomy): domain Eukaryota; kingdom Viridiplantae; phylum Streptophyta; class Magnoliopsida; order Saxifragales; family Crassulaceae; genus Umbilicus; species Umbilicus rupestris. The sequence goes on from OY787610.1 coordinate 881,047, forward strand.
CAAAATACAAAATAAAGCCTCTGTTAATTAATTGAATACTGAGGCTGTATAATTCATATGACTATTTGAAACCGAATCACGAGTTAAGATTCTCACACAAGGAGAAGAAGCATAAACTTCTAGCAGCAGTTGTAAGTTGAATGTAAAGAGTCTCAAGGAAAACCCAACAGGGGTCTAAGGAAAAGAGGTGTGAATTAGTCAGGATTTACATGATATTTGGAGGCTCATGAGTTCACACTGAAATCAATTTCTTGCTTGAATTACAATACTGTAAACAATATTTGGGACATTATTTGACTTCATTTCTTTGACATTATACCCATTTGTTCTCCCTCTGATCCTGGAAGAGGTATTAACTTTTCAATGATCCTTTTTCATGTTTAATCCTGGTTTCAAAACCTGAATTCTACCATAATACTATAAAACTCACTAACAAGGCATGGAAAACCTCCAAAGCAATAGAAATCGAAAAAAGAAATGTTAAAATCATCACGATAACAAATTATGTATTCACTCTAGGAAAGTTCAATGTAATAGTAAGAATTCACCTGGATGGGTTACCATGAGCAGCAAGCCAAGGTTCCACCATGGAAGCCCCAAAAGCATCAACAATATGCCTTCGTTCATCTGCTTTTCTTACTTCCCCGCCATTCACCCTCCCATTCCCCATCGACTTACTACAATCAGCCAAATTTGCCTGCTTCCCCAACCAATGTAGCACTTTCAACGCATCCTCGAACGGCGCAGGATACCTACTCTCCGGTGCAAGCCTATACCCAACCGCCAATACAATCACATCACACAACTTTGCTATCCTTCTACAGAAAAAATCATTGGCAGCAGAATCACAACTCCCACTCACGAACCCTCCTCCATGAAACTGCAACATAACAGGCAGCTTCCTGCAATTCTCCATCGATGGAGCATATCCTCTATATACAACTCCATCCGACTTCAAATTCAACCCTTCCGCAACAACTTCATTTCCATAACTATTCCTACGTTTTTCCTCAACTTTACTCAACTTAGCATTCACCATACCCGGCACACTATTCCGGCGAAAATGATTCTCAGATCCGGCATCCAGATCAGGCTTATTCTGCACATCCTTAACCCTATTCTTCCCTTGAACCTTCAAAACCCGCTCCGGCGGATTCAACGCTGATTCAGGCAAAAATATCCTCACCGTCAGCGACGTAAACGGATCGATATGGATATCCTTCGTCGCCACTCCGTCCGTAAACGATGGATTTGCAGCAACAACAGTCTCCTCAGGACGCGATGTGACTCCGAACGCGCTGGATTCTTCCGTCGGCGACTGGATCCGATTCTGCAGCCGGTGCTTTAATAGAAACTTGAAGAAGACGCTGTACAGCTTTACAGCCACGCTCGGCATTTCCTCCTCCTCTCCACCACCACCACTTCCTCCGATGATGATGGCGCGCCCAAATTGTGAAACCTCAGAAATCTCAAATCTCAATGCGAATCCATTTCTGCAACCACGAATCGGAAAAGAAAGCAACCGGTATCGAAATCCGATTGGCCGGATGATGAGCTCCGATCTGCTGGCGGTAGATTGGTTTGCTGGATGAAGGATGGAGGATGAGAGAGAGAATCAATTTTGGGAGTTGTGGGCTTTTCCTTTTATTATATTTCAAATTTGTCATGTATTCTTGGTTTATAATAAGACGTACGTTTTTAATTTTTTCAAACAAAATTTTCGTTTTATTATAAATGAAAGGTCGTCAAAAAGTGGATATATTTATTCTGTTATAAATAAATATAAATTCATCCGTCAGATCCTTCTGCGATGCAAATCAATTTTTGTATCAAGATAGAAAGAACTGTCAGTGACTATATTTATTTTGTTAACATCGAATCTAAATCCGTTCTATTTGTGGAAATTTTACTACTCAACAAACGTTAATGAATAAAAATTGCAGTAGGCCAACCACTATGCTTAGATGTAAAATGGAATTTTTTTTTTATTTTTTGGATTTGTAATGATTGTATTGTGAAACTATTTATTTGAATAAATAGTTCTTTTGTATGAATTGGGGAAATTTAGATTTTTGTGTTGAAAAAGATTCTATTTAGAGTGGTCAAAATTAAGAGATATTCAAGCATCTGAAATTTGAATATTTTCAGGCCAATTTCTAGAAGAGATTTGATTTAAATTAAATAATAAAAATGTAATAAAATTATTTATTTAGTTATTTATTAATTATTATGCAGAAGAGTTCATGGCTGACATAATGTGAAACAACTACATTATGATGTCATGTTTGAATATGTCTTAATGAAGAAATAAAATCTTCTTTAAGTTTCGTTGTCATCCAAAATAGCATTTTGACTTCTATAAATGAATTTCTACTATAATGATTTTAATTTAACATCGTTATATTCACTTTCGTTCAATTATGAGACAGTAAATTAAATTACTCGACTGAACATTTATTTACTGAAATTTTAAATTAAAAAAAAAACAGTCAGGACCTACTTAAGACGCCACTAGGCACAAAAATCTGAATGAGATGAATCAGAAATTTGAGTGAGCAATGTAATAAAATTTAGAAAAAAAAATTTGAAATGGGTAGTGAACAAACCTCAATGCAGGAACAAAAGCAAGAAACTGGAAAGAAAATTTTGAGTGATTTTGTGCACAGGTGCATTGCATAGGCATGAAATCCCAGAATGACCAAATAATCAATTGCTGTTGTCTGAAACCAAGCCGACATTTGTGCTATCTGCCACTCCATCTATATGTACATATTTCAGGCAACTGCAAAACCCGACGGAGGGTCACCCAGTTCAGACCCACTTCGATTTCTTGTCTTCTTGAAAAGTAAACTTAAACTTGACCCTCCGTCGCCTGAGAAACTCAAGAATACCGACTGGAGCAGAGGGAAACCAATCCTGTATCGTTATCTTTCAACACCTGAGGAACTAGGAATAGAGCAACTTTAGCTTGATGCTGCGGTTCCTTACCTGAGATCCTTGATTTTGGAGCTATTGGTTGCCGCTATGTCCTCCAAGCGCTTCCATGTAGCGGTACGTTTGGAGTTCAGTTCATTGGCTTTGGCCTCGTCATCCTGATATTTTTGCGAGCATTGGTCAAAGAGTTCAGGGTCAGCGTCGGAGAAGATCTTGCGGACATTGAGTGTCAAGCTTTGCACAGCCTGGTTCCAGTGGGTTCTGGCGTTTCGCTCCAGTGATGGAAAGATGATGGGGAGTATGACTTTCCGGTTTTGTTTGATCAAGTTTTCAATGTGATCGTTGTTCCATAGGAATAGAGCCCTCTCAGCAACCTGGAACGAAACGAATCAGTAAGAGTGTATATAACAAATAACGAACGCATTCTCTTTTCACTACCATTCAGCCACATTACGGCAAATACACAGAAATAACACGAATCATTCATCTGATTTTCAGGTAGTTGGTCTTATCACAAACTCCTAGCATGGCCGTAATGCAGTAAGCAACCTCAAAAACAGCCGAATATTCATCGGAAACATTTTCACATCTCGAATTAAATAACCCGTTTATGAGTATACAATAACCGATACAATGCTCGATTTAGTAAACCAAGTATTCCAATGAATTGTTCCCTGTGACGATTCATATAAAAAAAAAAGGAAAAAAACATATTCCAGTGAACTATTGCCCGCCGTTTTTTTGTCTTCTTGATCTAACAGACGTCTCACAATCACCATCTACTCTCTCCTATCTACAACTCTCATCCATTAAGGCTGCTTTTTTCTTTATGATTTTTCTACAAATTATATGTTTCGCTTTAGGTTGCACGCACGTCTTCACCATACTGACATAACAAACCAAATCGTATAATTACAAACATTATGAATAATACACTGCTTGAAAAGTACAAGTCTTTTGCCCATGAAGCTACTTCCAAGTATTAGGTTTCGTAAATTCTCTATACATATTTTCTCTAATATGTCAAGTTCAGCTTGTTGAAAAAATATACAACGGATAAATATTATGCCTCGTATAATAAGATACCGGATCAGTTTATCCAAAACTAAAAGATGCATGTTTTATTTAGCGCAGATATCAAAACTAAATAGAACTACAGTTCTCCGGCTTCAACTATTTAAAAATTTTGGGTTTGTACCAAGTCAAATTAAATAAACTTGAAATAAAAGAAACCCACAATCCAGTTGAATGACCGACGAAGTACAAGTGTTGCTCTGGGCGTTCATGATATAAATATAAGACGTCACGAGAGAAATGGTATTGACCTGACATACCAACTCATTTATTCACAGCAAATCAACCAGTAACTACCTAAATTTGTATGCCATTCATCATTTAATCCTCCCATGATGATGAAAAGAAACATTTAAGTGCATTAACGCCCATGTAGAATCATTAATCATCACTATCACGCGGGATTAAAAGCAGAGAAGACACCCAAAAAGTAAGCTAATAAAATAGGTAGTGATGAGAAGAGGCACATGGACTATAAGAACCTGAAAATGCGAGCTGCTCAAGCATCGCGCAATTTGGCAAAACAGCGGCACCATACAGCGCTGAAACTCTGGTGGCTGAGTTGCTTCTAGGACCTCTTCCAATTCACCCAAAAACATCACTTCCTTTGAACTGTTTGTGATCGGCCAATACTTTAGTAGACCTCTGATAACAGTGTCGGCAAGCTTACAATCTTTCTCCACAAACTGGGTAATGCAAAACGACAATTGCTGGTGATACATGGGTATGCATTTCGGCTTGTGAAGCGGAATCAGAACTCGAACAAGAAAGGACTTGTGTTCCTCTTTCAACGGCAGTGCAAACCCATTAATGATACTGCCAAGAATCTCCAAAAGCTCTGCAATTCCGTTATGCTTCTCTGTCTCATAAATGAAGCGATAAAATATGTTGTTGATTGCTTTTCTGATAAATGGCCGATGCACCATGAATTTACCATAGATGCGGTGCAGAACTGTTTTCAGATACTCTCTTTCTCTCGGATCTTCTGAATCAAATAAATCTAAAAGCTTGATCACAAAAGACTGATCGACGTACCTTTTAGCCAACTTAGCATCGGTCTCTGGTGATGCCACGAACCTCAGAAGCAATTCGTAAACAACTTGCAGGTGAGGCCAGGCAGGATCCATCGAAGGTTCTTCCTCCTCTAAATCAAAACCTTCTAAGGTTTTATTCTCACAAGGAGGGGTAGCGAGTGTTCTAAACAAATTGATTGATACCATCTTCACAAGTTCTTGCATTATAATCTCAGCAAATTTCCCATTCGCCGAAGTTACGTAGTCCACCAACTCCACTAGCGTCTGACGCTTGATGTCCTTTTCCTTTATATTCTTTGTCGGATCCGTGAAATCAAACACTACACAGCATAACTGCAACTTCTTTACAAACAGAATTTGCTTCTCAGAGTTCGGAACTTCTCTAAACCCAGGCAATGCCTCATATGATGCAGGAACCACATTTCCATTCATCTTCGCATTTACCGCGTGCGATAACTTACTTGCAAGGGTCCCTCCTGAACTTAAATTCGCATTCAAAGCATTATGAGATGCAATGGTCCGACCCCCGGTTTGGCTAGCCATAGAGTCGCTACTTCCCTTGGCACCGGCTGATGCATTCGAAGATGATATAGAAGCCCCGCCCCCATCACGATCAGACTTGGACGGCTTTTGTGGCAGCCGGTTAAACATCTTCTTTATCATAACTTAACCCGATAATAATACACAAAGCAAGCGCAATCCTCCTTATATCAATCAACTTCTCTTCAACCCGAATAACACACACACTCAATGCTCGCTTCAACGAGAAACGCCTCTACACAAATATCAGACAATGCCCGGTTGAGATGCCCAACCTCAAACCCTTAAAAATGCACCAATACTCAACTCATCACCCTCCAAATCAACCGGAGATCAAACCATGTAAATCACTCAATCAGACCTCCCCAGAAAGCCAATTTTAACCCAATCACCTACACAAACACAAAAACCATTCAAAATCCAAAAATCCAAACCCTAATTCATACTCAACACACCTCAGATACCAATCAACCCAGCCACTCACCCCAACCCCCAAAAATCCATTCAACCTCAAACCCCACACAGGTCTTTGACTTTCAATTTAAGAAAAATGGCAGAGAATAACAACACAAAAGATTGCACCTTTCTCCGCTCCTTCCAATTGGGTCAGACTCAAAAAGCGGTCGCTGCCCAGATCTGAAATAAGCAACATCCGCTTCCGATCTACAAAACCCACAATCCAGAAATCAAACAAACACAAGCAAATAGATGCCGACAATCTAATACACAGTTCTGCAGCAGATGCAGAGGCGCATAAACGAACAGAAAATGGCTGGTGGTTGATGAATGACGATTACCCAGAAACATAAATCGCAGGAGGGTGGAGAATTTGGAGCAGAAAAGGGTCGATTCGGACAATAAATGAGGGAGATAAAGTTACAATTTATATAAATTTCCTTAAATAAAAATATTATTCTTTTAAATTTAATCCCAAATTAAGTATATTTTCTGTATTTCTATATTATTTTTTCTATTTATCGATCCGATACAATCGATTATAATGCGATATATGTATAATGAATTTAGAATTTACTATTAAACTTCATCATATTTTGATAATTAGATCAATACAATAATAATAAAACAACGTAATTTTGGAAAATGTATAATTTTAAAACTTTATTTTTTTATAAATACGAATACAAAATAATGTCGTATCATAATATTCTAATATCATTTTATTTTCAACTTATATATTATTTTCAAACATTTTCCAAATGGCCAAAACCAACGCATTTGGAGTACAAAAGAGTGGTCAGCAAATGGCACTATGAACGGAATGAAACTGGTCAAGCGAAGCCAGCTTGGGTCGTGATCACAAGAGGTTGATATCACTCACCTTATTAGAAATCGAACAATCGGATGGGAGGATTCGATTTCTTTTAATTAATAAATTTATATCGACAAATTTTTATAAAAATATATTAAAAAAATCAGACTGTGAAACGGTGAAGAATTCCGGGCAAGTGCAATCACAGGCATAGGACGGCCCAAAAGGCGAAGGTAGCCTCCGAGCAATCCTGCCCTACACATTTCCCTCATGCTCCATCTCCGGGTGCATCATTGTTCCGGTCCACGGCGGATGCTAGGTGACTGAAAATGCATGAACCGACCGAAATATTGTCCGTCGTGATTTTGTGGTCGATACTGACCCTCTTTGTTCCAAATAAAATCCGCATTCTTCACACGGATACCGGTGATCCCTTCGGTGAACGTGTTGATTATGATGGTGTCTTGCCATCAAGGGACACATATCTTGCATTTCAAGTAACCCGAATGGTGCTGACATGGGTATTAGACGCCGTCCGGACCCTCCCGGCACCAAATGTTACATAATAAGAAATTATAGCGGATCGAGTTTAGGGTTGAGGTTCTGATAAAATGTAAGTACCTTTTGAAGGACTACTGTAATGATACGACTGGAAAGACCGATCTGAGCTGTTATAAGTATAGTCTGTCCAATCTGTCTTTAGTCACCACCTTTCCCTATAGGTATGTTGGTGACAAGATCATTAACTAATCACAAATATCTATCGGACCCGATGTGGACCAAATTCTCAGATGCATATACTCTACACTCCCCCTCATTTGGAAAGTTGGACGTGTTTTCCGAAAGCTCGCTAACTCATCTTAGCGGTAATTAGTAGGTGCGCTCAACGCGACTGCCCTTCATACGGATCTTTACCTACATAACCGGTCAGCGTACGGACGCAACACGCGATTCCACTATATGCAAATCCGCGCTGCCGTCAAATGGGCGTCTCTTCGTACACTTGACGTTCAAAGGCGCATCTCTCAATCGTATACTAATCCGGACCGCATGTCGTGACTCTGATACCATGTAGAAATGATTAGATATTCCGATTTACACTCCTATATAACTCAAGAAATCTTTTTTTAACCCATAAATCATACCAATATATATTAACATCTTTTTCATTAATTAGCAACTACCCGGACGAGGAAGAATCCGAGTAGCTGCCTGGCCCATCCGACCGCCAGTGGCCCCAACAGCAAGGCACCCATGAGGCAAAATTTGATCATAGTACTAGGAAAATGCTCACTAAAACCAGTGACAACTGCAAAAACAGCCATATTGACCCAAAACGAGTCCCAGAAGTGAAATTCTCCGGATTCAAACCCGCCTTCATCCGCAAGTTTCAAGACCGGCAAGACCAGGAGGCTCGCCGCGCCGGGGACGAAGGCGTTCAGCAACAAATAGTCCTAATCAGGTCTGACAATCGGGGTAGTTCCGGCCAAGCCTGCATAAATCTTAGCACTCAGGCCCTGAAAACTCGTCAGAAACCCGGCCGCAACGTCCCTGGACGACCCAGATTGATTGAGGAACACGCAATAGCAAACTGTAGTGACCAGTCCACCGCGGCGAGGTCTGAGCCGCTGCCTCCATCGCCATGGTGGTGGTGCACAAGTGCAGAGCTTGAAATACAGCTACAAATCTTGGTTATACCAGAAAATCCCTCGCAGAGATATCTGAGTCATCTGTAAATTGCTGCTCAGATTTTGGAAACCTGAATGTTCATCAAGAGTTCCAAAACACAAGCTGACAGCTGGAACAGTCGAGTTTCTAAGTTTCCCAACCTTGAAACGACGTAGTTTATAAATAATCAATTTAATTAAAATTAAAAAATTCATAAATATCACAAACAAGCAACGAAGACGTATTTCATTCTATTGGGCATCTGCAGGTCATTTTCTCAGTATATAATAGCCCTAAATTCGATGGCGAACTGCTGGCGGATTTCCAGAAGCTTTCTCGCTCTGATCGCCGATGGCCGTTGGTGATTCTCAAACCGGTTTCAAGCGAGCAAGATTCACAGACGTTGATCCGATGGAGCTCGAAGCTCGGAAGGTTTTCATTATCCTCACTTTTTGTTGCTTTTTTTTATTCCTACGGATTCATCAGTCGATTCGATTTTAGTGGCTCGTGTTGGATGGTTGTAGTAAAGTTGATCTTTAATCGATGATTTTGGATTTGATTTTTGGCTGTTCTGTACTAGTTTTTGTGATTTGGGAGTTGAGTTTTGGGTAAACTGTGGATTTGGGGCTTTGTTCTGGTCTGTCTATTATGGAAAGTTGATTAATTTAGATGGATGTTGATGGATTTAGGGTTCATGGTAAAGATAGTGAATGTGAGTTTGGATTTTATGGATTGCCTTTCTTGATAATGGACTGAAATAAGGGTTTATATTTGAGAATTGTTTTGGAAAAAGATTTCTCAGTTCTTCTTGATGCATTTTTCTGGGTCTCCGAGAGGGCATGTTGCAGCATCTTTTTGTGAGCTATATGCTGATGCTGATGATGATGTTTTGTGTGCAAAACCAGGCTACGTTTGCTGCTGTTAAGGAAGAACTTGGGCGAGAAATTACTGTATTTGAAACATCTAAGCCTTCTGTGCCTCCGCTGAAAGAGTCTGGTGATGGTATGTGCTCGAATTTTACAAATTCAACGAGGGATCCGCGTGGACTCAGTTATTGACATGTTCTCAGATGTGATATTAATGATTATTGGATTTAGAATAACTAAAAATGCGTGTTCTTATAACCTTTTGTCGATATATTGTGGCAGATGAGATGGATGACTTCTATGAGTTGACTCCAGCGGATTATTTTCGAATTTCCGCTACCAAGAAAGAAGGTGATGCCTTTAGATTCTTACTTATTTAGCTAGTTCAAAATGTTAATAGGTCAGCCCATTTTTGAAACATAATTTTGTGGTCCATTTCATTTGTTCTTTACACTATAGAGAGTAAACATTCCCGTTCAAGATCATAAAGAGTTTGCAGCCCAAAGGAGTCATTGTTTGTCTATCTGGTTTATAGGCTAGCCCGTATGGTTTATCTTTTCTTAACAAGTTAAAGCACTTTCTGAGTGTGTCCATCTTTAATAAATCCTTTGCATTTGCATTGTTTTTTTTTTTTTACCTGATGTTGCAGATAAATTCTTAAAAACTCGAAAAATTAGAGAAGCCGAACAGGCTGCTTCCAGGGCAAGGATTACTAAGGTAGCCAGTCAAGAACTCGTATTTCAATTCTAAGTTTAGTTATCTTGTAATTCTATTTGTTCCAATTCTGTAGAGTACAATTAGGGTGCGGTTTCCTGATAACATAACTTTAGAAACAACTTTCCATCCATCCGAGACGCTTCAAAGTTTGATGGATCTTCTATGCAAAGTGACAGCTTATCCAGAGCTGCCGTTTTACTTATGTAAGCCTGTGTGACTTGAAATTGTCATTATTCCTTACATCGGCCCACGAGAGGTATAATGCTGGAAATCAAAATACACCAAGGATTTAAAATAATGATACATGGATTTCATTTCAGATACCACTCCACCTAAGAAGCAAATAAAAGACTTATCCCAGGATTTCTATTCTGCTGGATTTATTCCTGGAGCGATTGTATATTTCTCATATGATGCATCAAAAGGTTGGCAGATCCCTATTACTTCCACTTTTTGTTACAATTTTCATTAGCATATTTGTCTGATATATATTAGTTAAACTGCTTCTTGTTGCACTTTGAGAAACAATATATGTGTATTTGCTGTTATGAAGCCTTTTCATTTAATAGCTAGTAAAACGATGCCATTACATCAGGTATGGAGTTGATGATTATAAATAAAGATTTAGTTTATTTTGTACATATTTTACATTGTAAACATCTATGAATCTGTCAAGTACATTTCTGTGCTCCTGAGGGCGTGTCAAAATTTATTGCTAAATCTCTGCCGTTTACCTTACATTTGGTGTCTGTGCAGGTGATACACCTGAAGGTGCTGCCTCTGGCCCTTACCTCAAAGAAGATATCATGTCTCTGAAAGACCTAGATCCCATTGTTGGGGAGCTACCAAATCCTGATGAACCGCCACCAGAGTCAATAACAACAGCCACTAAACCAGTTGCTCCAGCCCGCAAGCCAACCGACAAGAAATCAGTCAAGCCAAAATGGTTAAAAATGTGAAGTGTAGTAAGAGCTCTCTTTCAAATTCAAAGCCTGTGAATCTGTAAAAAAACCTCTCCCTGAACCCTTTACCAGTTCCTTGTAGTGTTCCATAGAAGATTCATTGTATTGTAGGAGTTTCAAGGTAGAGTAATGCATGTATGGAGTCTGCTTGTGTTGCGTGATGTCATCATCAGTGGTTATACATTACTTAAAAATAATGTTTATGTTTGCTAAGGCAAGTTTCCTCTATTTATAATTCTCATAATTTGGTTTAACAATTAATTTTAATCATCAAGGATCAATTCATTTGTCTTCTTTTCAATTTAAATTTTTTATCTTTCGCTATTTAAAATTATTCAATATGTCAAAAATTAGAGCGACTAGAATTCGATTTCTCTAACCGACTAACACTATTCGATTAACGCCGTGAGTTAACGGAATATCCATCCCGAGAGGCCTTAGCGGGTCGGTGTGCTAAAAATCTCGTTTCTGTAACTACCACTAACATTGGTCAATTTCCATCAATAGAAAAATCCTACACATCTTCTTCCAACGGAACCCAACGAGTCAATTTCAAACACGTGCCCAAATTTGATCCTAGTTTGTATCGAACAAACCTTTTATTAATTACAAAGCAAGGACACGTCTTCTATAAATTACAATCAGCTCCCCAAGAGTGTTTTAATTGATTTTTTTTGAAATACAACACACACAAATTGTCTTTTACAAATGTTATAAATGCAAATTTCTTTCGAATTCGCCACAAATTGGATAAGTCGTTACATGTCATTCAAACATGCTTATTATGCGGGTTGACACGTGGCACCCGCATCGAAGCGTGCTCAACTACTTCAGTGATAACAATTGTAAAAAGTTAACGGAGATACAAACGACGTCAATTCCTTCCTCACGGCCACGGCGGCTAGCTAGAAAGAGAGTAGGTGGGCCAAACAGGCAACAATGGCAATCCTTACCTAATATTATTTTTCTTCCTCTTCGGCTAAATCGAAATCTCATCTTTCCACTTTCGATTCTCATTTCGCGATCTGCGCCGATCACGACTCTCCGACTTCTGTGGAATCAGCGCAGCTTTTCTCTCTATAGCCTCAGCATAGAACCGGTTAAGGTTTGATTTCCGCTTCGGTTTGGGACTCGATTCATCTCATTGATCGTTGGTTATTTGAGCTGATTAGGAGTTTAATTTCTAGGTTTTGAGTTGTTGCGTTGGACATTTCAATTGACGAAGTTGTTGTTGATTACTTTGGTTTTCCGGGAGTTTGCCTGACTGTGATTGATCTAGGGTTTTGGGGAACTCGCATGATGTAAATTCATGTAATTAAGAATACCTATATACCATGATTGACGTGGAGTGGAATCTACTGAAACAAACATCACAAGAATTAATGTAGTTCATTTCTGTGCAACTTGCTTGCTGATTCATATGTGTTGGGTATATTTGGTTTGTTCAGGGGGTTGGATCGAGTATTTCATAGGACTTGCTTTCGTTCTTTAGCTGAAAGATGGCGAACAAGTGGACTATGCAGCAAAGAGACAGTTTGAGGAGTGACTTGGACAGGGACTTGGACTTTATACCTGAAGTCGGGTGTCTCTCAGTTGTTGTTCTTGGTGCTTCTGGTGACCTCGCCAAGAAGAAGACCTTCCCGGCGCTTTTTAATCTTTATAGACGGGTGACGTATATTACTTCAGTTTATTTCTCTACTCGTTCTTACTGCGATATTTTGTCTTAAAATGAATTTATCTTCAAGTTCCGGCTACGTACAATGGCTATCAATTCTGTGTTTTTACTTCAGTAGTGATTGTTGATCTCATTCAGGCTCAAACATAAAACTGTGTGAGGGGACATACTGCTTAAAGAGTACCGTGTATGTGAGATTATTCGTTACTCTGACACGTATTTTACCTGCTGCTGTTCTCAGGGGTTCTTACAGTCTGATGAAGTCCATATATTCGGTTATGCAAGGACTAAAATTTCTGATGAGGAGTTGAGAAATCGTATCCGTGGGTATGTTTCTTCCATGAAGTAGTAAAGTATGTTTTTCTTGTAGAGGATTGAAAAGCATGGTTAGGTGGTCAGTAAATATCGAATCAATGGTTTAGAAATGTCACCATGAAATGACAGTGTGAGTATTTGATGCAGATACCTTATTAAAGACAATGATGCCTCATCCGCACATTCTGAAGATGTATCGAAGTTCTTGCAATTGGTTAGTTTACACTGTTCATCCATTTTCATTTAGACTTGCATGTTTGTAGCTTGATATCTTATGTATGATTTTTCTAGGTCAAATATGTCAGTGGCTCATATGATTCTGATGAGGGATTTCAATTATTGGATAAAGAAATATCGGAGTATGAAGTTGCAAAAAACAGCATTGAAGGGTCGTCTCGAAGACTCTTTTATTTGGCACTACCTCCATCAGTATACCCTTCTGTCTGCAGAATGATAAAACGCAACTGCATGAATAAATGTATGTTCGTCACCTTATGTCATGATGGTGTAGAATGTTCTAGAAACACTACACTTCAATTATAATATTTCACATGAACCGAAATGATTATTTTTCAGCTGATCTTGGTGGATGGACTCGTATTGTTGTTGAGAAGCCTTTTGGCAAAGATTTAGAATCTGCAGAGAAGCTAAGTTCCCAAATTGGAGAATTGTTCGAGGAACCACAAATTTATCGAATTGATCATTATTTGGGAAAAGAACTCGTACAGAATTTGGTAAAGCCTTGCAAGTGTTCTTCCTTACGATGTGCATAGCTTTCGAATTGGTTATGCTTATTTAGTGTGATGTGATATAAATTTTGCAGTTGGTGCTTCGTTTTGCGAACCGCTTCTTCGTACCTTTGTGGAACCGTGATAATATTGCTAATATACAGGTGATTTTATTTAATCTTTTCAATCAGTTGGCACTTTGATAAACACTTCCCTTACCTTATTGCGATAGCTAATTGTAAATCATGCGGCTGTTTGCTGATTTTCTAGATTGTGTTCAGAGAAGATTTCGGAACTGAAGGCCGTGGTGGATATTTTGATGAATATGGGTAAGCTCAATCACGCTTCTCTACGTTTTGATGAACATTTCTCAATTTGATGTTAACAAGTTCGTGAAATATTCTTCTGTTTTGTTCATTTAATGTTTATTTTAGTTTCCGTGCTTTGTTTTTACAAACTGTACAGTTACAATATATTCATACTCGTGTGATGATTGTGAAAGTAACCAACGGCACAAATTCTATATGCTTCGACTTGCTTCTTTTGTATCTTTTAGTTGACTCTCGGATATGCTCCTTTTGCAGAATTATCCGTGATATTATTCAAAACCATCTATTACAAGTAAGAAATTGTATTTTGTTATGGGCCATGGTCTGCCAGTTTCGAGAGTGCGGCATATTCACTTCAGTTATCTTTTTGTTTCCAGGTTCTGTGCTTAGTTGCTATGGAGAAGCCTGTTTCTTTGAAACCCGAGCACATTCGAGATGAGAAAGTGAAGGTGCGCGCGAGACACGAACTTTATAGCATTATGGGTTGCAGAACTTAAATAACGATTTACTAGATATAGCTGATTAAATGTTGATTTTCAGGTTCTTCAATCGGTACTTCCAATCAGGGATGAGGAGGTCGTTCTAGGTCAATATGTTGGTTATCGGGATGACCCAACAGTTCCTGACAACTCAAATACCCCCACTTTTGCGACTATGGTGCTGCATATTCATAACGAGCGATGGGAAGGTAACCTTACTTTATTTATTGTGCTGGGTCGACCCTTGAAAGGATATGCTTTCCTGCCTGTTTTTACATAGTACCACAACTTATTCCGTGCAGGTGTTCCTTTCATACTAAAGGCTGGGAAAGCTTTAAACTCGAGAAAGGCAGAAATCCGCATTCAATTTAAGGACGTCCCTGGTGATATATTTAAGTGTAAGCCACTTCACCTTCTTTAAGGACGCCCCTAGTAACAAAGGCTCTTTCTGTTTTATATGGTCATATTTTGGTCTCGATAGGGGTTTGGTCGAGGGGTGGGAATTTAAGGAAACATCTTGTCTATATAGGCCACAAACAAGGAAGAAATGAATTTGTTATTCGCCTGCAACCATCAGAAGCCATGTATATGAAGCTTACGGTACGTGATAGATAGGCTGTTACAAGTTCTTGATTTACATCTACACGAACGATTTTCATTTTATTTTAGAAAGTTTTCGTTAAAGCAGGCTAACTTCTATTCGAAAAAATTATTTTCCATAGCCTTTCAAAGTAAGTTTTTTTTTTATTATGGCAATTACTTTTAGGGTTTTCGTTTAACACAGTAGTTTGAATTTCAAATACTGAAAAATATATTCTCGTCTCCAGGTAAAGCAGCCTGGCTTGGATATGCAAACTGTACAAAGTGAGCTGGACTTATCGTACAAGCAGCGCTATCAAGGCGTTCCGATTCCTGAAGCCTATGAACGCCTCATTCTCGACACGTATGATACAAAGCTTTTTTATTCTCCTATCCTAACCTTGCCTGTCCATGGCTATTAAAAATCCCGATCCCACTTGGTCTTGCAGAATCAGAGGCGATCAGCAGCATTTTGTCCGCAGGGATGAGTTAAAGGTAGAGTTAAAAAATATTAACCACGACAAAACTTGTGTTTAAATTCCAAAAGCTGATTATTCGCATAAATTTCAGGCTGCATGGGAAATCTTCACACCTCTTCTACACAGAATAGATGACGGTGAATTCAAACCCCTTTCCTACACTCCAGGCAGCAGAGGCCCAGCTGAAGCGGACGAGCTCCTCGCTCAAGCTGGCTACGTCCAAACTCATGGATACATTTGGATCCCTCCCACCCTGTAGAAGATATCAGCTCAAACTCTACAAATTCTTCTGCCCGTTTTGAATGTCTTTGTGGTCGCAGCCAGTCCTATAATAAGGCCTTTTGCTAATCTGACGTCATATTGTGTCATCATACCGTCAAATGTTGCTCTCTCCATTCTCTCTCTGGGAGATGTTTGTATCAGGTTGAACTCTTCATGGTTTTATTTATACACGTGTCATTGCTAGTATCAGATCCAAGAAACCACACAACAAAACGGCAGCGTATTATGTTTGACTGATTAAGAACGACAGCGTTTTACTTTGCTAACCCTTTCTCAATTCATATAAAGCGAGAGAGTTTCAGAAGGGAAACTACTGCAATAGATTATGGAGAACGGCGGAGAGATTCCTGAGAACGCGAATGAGCGTATGAACCCTAACCCAGAAAAATCATCCTTTCTTTACGTCAATTTGTGGTTTGATTGACTGGGGCTTTGTGTCTGTAGATTGTCCAGGGCCTGACTCGGAGAGCGCTGGAAAATCAGATGACTGCGAAGGATGCCCTAATCAGCAGATTTGTGCTACAGCGCCTAAAGGCCCCGACCCAGGTTTATGCTCTGGTTTTTATCCTCTGAGGTTGCGTAAAGTTGTGAACTTGGCTTGCCTTGTATGTGTGAAACTGGTTGTGTATTTAGGGTTAGATGTTTTTGGTTTCATCGATTTTTATGGCTTCGAAGCTTGTTATGGAGAATAATTATGAATTTTGATTCATGACAGAAAGTCATCAGCTTGAATAAGCCAGCGTAGATGATTGCTAGTTTTTGATCCGATTGGGATGTTCTATTGTTCTCTGGATTACGATATTATGAATTTGTGTATGATGATTGCTAATTTTTGATCTGTTGTTCTTTGATCCGATTTCGCATGTACACCAGTTTCTTATTCATTTGGTTATAACTTATAACAGTCCTGTTTTTAGCTGCCTGAAGTGTGTGGAAAGCGCAATGAAACTCGAATCTGTAATTTGTTGATATTCGTGACGCAACTGATCTTATTTGAAGATTAATACTCATTCTTGTAATGCTGTTGTTTTTATTTTGAAGTTTTAGACAGTCCGTCACAAGAACTATAGAAGGTTGGCTTAAGCAATAGCCTAACGTCGTTGCGATTCTAATGTTAATGGATGTCAAAAAACTTTCAAATATTAAACGACGTTGTGAAATTTAAAGTCCCCTTTTAGATCCTGTACTGTACATTTTCAGCTGTAGTATATTGCTAATATATTCTCCATGAGCAAATACTGATAAACTGTAGTATTGAGAAGTGCTTACGAAACTTTTTTGTGTTGTTTCTTTCTGCAGACTTGGTTGTCATCGCGGAAAGAATGGCAAATGTTAAGCACAAGATACTTGTACTATCAGGGAAAGGTGGGGTGGGTAAGAGTACATTCTCCGCTCAACTCGCATTTGCCCTAGCAGCCATGGATTTCCAAGTGGGTCTCCTTGATATCGACATATGCGGTCCAAGTGTTCCCAAAATGCTTGGACTTGAAGGCCGAGAAATTCATCAGAGCAACCTAGGCTGGTCTCCTGTCTATGTTGAGTCCAACCTTGGTGTAATGTCAATTGGTTTCATGATCCCCAACCCCGATGATGCTGTTATATGGAGAGGACCTCGCAAGAATGGGATCATAAAGCAATTCCTAAGAGACGTGGACTGGGGTGAGCTTGACTTCCTAGTCGTCGACGCTCCTCCAGGAACATCAGACGAGCACATCTCCATTGTCCAGTTTCTCAAAACTACTGGCATAGACGGCTCTATCATAGTCACCACACCCCAACAAGTCTCCCTCATTGATGTCCGCAAAGAAGTGAGTTTCTGCAAACAAGTCTCCCTCAACATCCTCGGCGTGGTGGAAAACATGAGTGGCTTAGCCCAGCCCTTGTCAAACTTTAAGTTCACCAAACTGAACAGCAAAGGCGAGCAAGAAGATATTTCAGACTGGGTATTTAATTACATGAATGAGAAAGCACCGGAACTTCTCAATGTCGTCGCCTGCTGTGAAGTGTTTGACAGCAGTGGCGGCGGTGCAGCCAAAATGTGCCGTGAAATGGGCGTCCCATTCCTGGGAAAAGTGCCGCTGGATCCGCAGCTGTGCAAGGCGGCTGAGGAAGGCCGCTCAATCTTTGCTGAGAAAACTAGCAGCGCCAGTGCTCCTGCCCTTCAGAAGATCATACAGAAGCTGCTTGCTATCCTTAAATTTGATAACAATGTTTAGTTTGTGCCTGTTTTTGGAAAAAAATTTAGAACCACTGCAGTTTGTAATTGGATTTTTAGTATTACTATTCTTTGAACAAACATTTCAGATCTATCGTATTTTTTATTTGGTCGGTTTCAACAAGACCGCCCAGATAAAAAATTTGCTGTGGCCGGCTGTACTAAAACCGGTCAGTTGAATTTTCTAACTGATCGATCTTCATAAAATCGGCCATATTGAAAATATTCAATGCGACCGACTGGATGGATGGATCTAAAGATCTGAATTTTGTTATAGCTTTAATGTGGCCGGTCATGACATGATCGGCCACATTAAAAGGTAGTCAAACCCTAAATGAGGCTAAGCAATCTTGTTATATGACAAGGATGCAACAAATCATATAACAAATAGATGGCCGGCCTTGGTATGGCCGAGCCATCAAAAAAACTCGATTTAACCAATCAGTTAAATCAAAAATTAGAATCCGTCATGGCCGGTCACATTGAATATTTTTAATGTGGCCGGCTGTATTAAGACCGGTCAATTAGAAAATTTAACTGATCGGTTTTAGTATAGTCGGCCACAGTAAATTTTTTATCTGGTTCGGTCTTGTTGAAACCGATCAAATAAAAAATACGGTAGATCTGAAATATTTTTACATAGAACGGTAAAACTAAAAATCCAATTACAAACTGGAGTAGTTCTAAAATTTTTTCCTGTTTTTGTCATTATATGAAATTGAGTGCATTGTTCTGATAATACTTTTTGTAACAGAAGTTTGAATTTCTGCTTTTCAGCTCATGTTTCGGTAAATATCATATTTTCCTTCCGTTTTCTGTAATTTCAAAAACAGGAGCAGAAGCCTGCTCTCATCACTTCGGCTGCGTTCTGCAGCTCCGGCCGTGGTTCCCGGCGCTGATTCCGTAATTTCTACTCCCAAGCTTCATCTGTTGACTTCTGTCTCGCTTTGGATTTGGAGTTTCGAGTTGCAAATTTCGATTTTCTTCGGGAAGCTGTCTGTCGAGTCAATTTAGGGTTTTTGGAATTTGCTGTTGCTGTAGAGGGTCGATTGGAGGACGGATGTACATGTCGGAGAAGCCTCGGTCGGCGGATGTGTACAAGAAGCTAGGTAGAGCGATGATGGTGGAGCCGATATCGGTCTCGCCGCGGATGATGGCATGCGAGGATCAGGAGATGAAAACTCCGAAGAAGAGGGCGGAGACGTGGAGCCAAGACGAGACGCTTAGCTTGATAATTTTCCGGAGAGAGGTGGATACACTGTTCAACACATGTAAATCGAACAAGCATCTGTGGGAGCAGATTTCGGAAAAGATGAGGAAAAAAGGGTTTGACAGATCGCCAACTATGTGCACTGATAAGTGGAGGAATCTGCTCAAGGAGTTTAAGAGGGTTAGATGTCAGGATGGTGGAAATGGTTCTGCGAAGATGAGTTGGTACAAGGAGCTGGAGGAGTTGCTGAGGAATAGGAGTAGGCATGCTGCTGGGGCGAAAGTTGTGGATTCTTACATGCATTTTGATGATAAAGGTTTCCGCTTTTCCGTGTTCTTTTTGCTGTTGCAAATTACTGTTAATGGTGTGTGAATAGCTTAGAGAGGGATGTGGTTTGCAGAAGTATGTGTACGTAGGGCGATATGGATGTTCGGATGTGTGTTTTAGTCGAGATCTTCGTCTATTTTTGTATGTGTTCAGTATTCACGTTGCTTGTTGTGAATGTGTTGCAGTTGTTGAGAATGGCGGTAGCACTTATGGACCAGCGGAAGGTATTGCTTTGATTTCATTCTCCATATTTTAGGTCTTTGTCGGTCATCCCTTGAAGGTAAACAAGTTCGTGATTTCAATCTAGTATTGTGGTTTTTTAGTTAGGGGCTCACACTTCGCTCAACCTTGCTGTTTGATGCTAGTATGACATGAGCTGCCTTTGCATCATTTAATTTTAGTACTTTTGATGGATTGGTTTTCAAAATTTTGGTACGCTGGTGTTGTACTCAAGCTCATCTAAGTCATCCTTGTTTTTTCAGCAGGTAATAGACCGGCAGTCAACCTTGAAACACAATTAGATCATGATGGTGATGCTCTTGCCATCACTCCAGCTCACCCTGTGATAGCAAATGGAGTCCCGCCTTGGAGTTGGAGAGAGACCCCTGGAACTGGTTAGTCTGAAGCTACTACTGTACTTTACTTTCAGCGCTGACTGCGAAGGAATTCATGATAAATATTTATCAACCTTTTAAGAGATAATGTTTGTAAAATTTAAAAAGAATAGTGAAGCTCAACCTTCAAAACCAGGAATTTTATACCGTCTTGTCATTTAGTTCGTTTATTCTTCATGCTTCTTATTAAATTAGTACCTTAGAGTTGGTAATTTCTTCTACTATTTAACTGTGATTTCTATCAAACGGAGGAGTTTTGGCCATCGGTTTCTGCACTTGTAGTTGTACTTTGACGTACTATTGAATGCTGAATCATGACTCGTACAGATGAATTTACTTGTTTCTGTTAAGACTTTGTTACAGCAGAACTGAGTATTTTTTTAAGGTATTACTTCACCTGTTTGTCATAGGAGAGCAGCCATTGCCTTATGGCGGTAGGGTTATATACGTGAAATGGTGCGACTACACCAGAAGGATTGGTATTGACGGATCGACTGAAGCAATCAAGGAAGCTATCAAATCCGCATTCAGGCTAAGAACAACAAGAGCTTTCTGGTTAGAGGATGAGCACCAAATCATCAGAACTCTCGACAGAAACATGCCTGTAGGAAATTACACGCTTTATCTAGATGAAGGTATTACGCATCATATCTCGTGGCACATGATATTGCATATTCTCAAGTAAAATGAGAAGTAGAAAACTCAGCTGGGATTCACTTTTTTTTTACAGGGCTAACCATAAAAATCTGCCTCTACGGAGGAGCTGATCGCATAATTATTAGAACAGAAGAGAAAACTTTCTACACGGATGCACATTTCCACGAGTACCTTGCCCGCCATGGATTAACTGGTTTGAGTGAGTTGAACAACGGCTTCAGAAGCATTGATAGTTTGGATGACCTGCGCCCCGGCGGAGCTTATCAAGGTGTCAGAATAATAGACTAGAAATCTCCAAAAGCGTCACGCCTGTTGAAAAATCAGAACTACATCTTCAACATTGCAGCTTATCTATTGTCTGATCATCACCATGAAAGTGTTCGTCAGGTCCAAATGCTTCAAGCCAGCTTTCGAGCATGCCCTGGCCCTGGCCCTGGCCGCGCATTTGGGCACTTGTGTATTTAGGTTTCAGTGAACAGGATGAGTCCAAACATAGTTTTACATTACTGAAAAATAGCTGTTGGTACCATGAGAAGCTCCAGAAATGAGCATGTTGGATACAAAATGACATAGTTTTGCATTACTGAAAAATAGCTGTTGGTACATGAGAAGCTCCAGAAATGGGCATGTTGGATACAAGATGACACCTTGCAAGACACAGACTTATTTCAGTTATTTGTAACTCAAATTCCCTAAAGAAAGGAAAATAAACTCCACTGTTTTAGTGGATACATGATAAATGGAGCACCATACAAAACCTAGAGATTTTTCGACAACAAAATTATTGCCAGTTCAGCTTCTGTGAAGGGGTAGAGAAGAGAGAGGCTAGTTGACAACGTCCAAAACCAGCTTGCGGGACTTGAGGACTGACCACCTCATGCGACGATAGTAAGCAGCCTGAAGCAGTGCCAAGGACAGTACAAAGATCCACTTAAAGCCCATCTGCAGTGGATGATGAGACGGTATATTAAGCACAAGCGTGTGTAATGCTTCCTAGAGAATGAGTTCGAAAAGCGTACCAGTTTCCTTTCCTCCATCTCAGGCTCAGCTGCCCATGAAAGAAAACTAACCACATCCTTTCCCATCTACAAATCCGAGACAAAATGTAAATTGAGCTTAGATTACATTATGATGCAGAAACAGCGTCGAGTAGGATTCTCAAGAGCCTTACCTGTGCCTCTGAAGCTGGGGTGCCATCTTCATACTCTACAGCTCCGTCAATGAGCATTTTAGGCATAGCAATAGCGCCACCGGGAAAGTAAGGATTGTAATGCAATCCTTCTCGAATCTACATCGCAACTATGTGGCATTAATGAGTAGAAACATATGACAGCATTCATTAAACCAATATTCCATATCCTGAAGAAGGATTTGAGACGACCGTTATGTGAACCTGTGGCTTTAACGACCAATATTTGAAAGAAAGTTGATGAAAGTTGAAATGCATGGTCAAGAAGCAGACTTTACCGACACACCAGCAGGAGGATCACGGTAACCAGTGAGAAGGGCAAACACATAGTTCTGGCCATTGTGACGAGCCTGCAATAGAGAGTGTAAGATAAAGCTGAAGAAGTTGAACTACCAAAAAGGACTACAGCACAAGAAAGTACACCTTACCTTGGTAATGAGACTCAGGTCAGGAGGATAAGCTCCTCCATTGGCAAACCTAGCAGCCTGCTCATTAGAGTAGGGTTGAGGGAAGCGGTCACTAAGTTTTCCAGGACGGGTGAACATCTCACCCTCGTCATTAGGACCATCAACTACTTCAATTTCAGCTGCCATAGCTTTTGTCTCTTCTTCTGTGTACGCCACACCAACCAAGTCACGGTATGATATAAGCGACATAGAATGGCAAGAAGCACAGACTTGCTGGTAAACCTGGTGACCGCGCCGAATCCTGTACATGAAAACTTGTGATGACTACGGATAGCACCAATTTATCGGATTGAAAATTTGAATACTAGTGAACCATTAACCAACAACATTTTGAAGTCAGGTTTTGAAAGACAACTATTTGTTGCCCAACACACAAAGCCAGCGAGTAAGCAACACATAAAAAGCAGTGATAACAAGTCCATCGAACAAAATAATAGCATGTTAATTGATAATATTTGCTACAGCAAATCACAACTTTCTTCACTTCATATAGTTATAAATTCTACATATGATTGTTGGTTTCTGTTATAGAAATGCACAGCTCTAAGAAGTCAGGGAAAAAGGCTAATTAGAAACTCACGAAGCATGATCATATGAGCTGAGAATGCCTTCGTGAGGCCACGGGTAACTGGGGCACGCCAATCCATGCTCGGCTTCATCGGAATATGCTACAGTAGTGAAGCCCAAAAGGCCGGTCACACCTGCTCCAAGTAAAGCAAAGGCTCTAAAGGACTTAGCTCCGTATCCTTCTTGATCATTCTTCAGAAGAAAGGAAGAGAGAGCCGGAGAATGCTGCAAATTTGAACATAGAAGTCAAAGGTAAGCATGCATTCTGTGACTATTTGAATAATCAGAGCGAAGCGACTTAAAAATGTAAGCCACAACTTATATGTAGGATGGTACAAAACGATAAAAACAAAAGTCGCTTTGTAAACTAAACATACCGCTGAATGTGGCTGGAGTTTCTTCCTCAACAACTGGTGGATAAGTCTTCCTCCAGCCATACTACTGACACAACAACATATTCAGCAAACAATTCAATAATAAGAAAAAGCAAATAGAATATACTATGTAATTAACGAAGCTGCATAAGCACTAATCAACACGTGAACCAGTTTTTCATATTAAATTTACCAAGATTTTTTGACCCCAAACACATTGACACAACAGGATGCGCGGACAAAATCTGAAGTCGCCTACTTATCAATCAGCACATAGCCTTCTAGGCTTCTACTTCCAACTCAAGCCTACCTCTGACAACAATTATAGAAGATGATTCAAATAGGTCTAGAAACCAGCCAGCTGTTATTTAGTGTTGGTATTCCTCCCTGGATAATCGAGTTACTATTAAGTTCTGCCTCCTCAGTCTTAAACATTTGGAAGATTCTAGAATTCATCTACAAAAAATTTTGATTTAATGAAAGATAAAACCTTCAAACGAAGGCATTGGGATATGTTAGAAAGACGGCAAAGTTTAATGTCAGATGGCTTAAAGTTACACATACCCACCAAAGTCAAAGTGTAGCTATTCCCTACAGAATCAGATACACAAGGACACCTGAATGTACAGTTTAGAGAGTTATACACAACAGGATGAGCGCACGAAATCTGAAGTCTGCCTACTTATCAATCAGCACATAGCCTTCTAGGCTTCTACTTCCATTCACCAATTCAAAAAGATGGTAAACTCTAAAGCATGGTTCTGTGAGTGACTCCCTAAACACTCACTAACCTAAAAACTAAATAACACCCTCCATTTCGCACCCCACTGAAAAAAATCTGATCCACATACTATGAACTTCAAAGAGGAACAAATCAATGGCTCAGTTGAGCCTCACAACCACAACAGCGCCGAAATCAATAAATCCAAACTTTACCACACCCAGATCGAAATCTCATAAAACCCAAATCCCATACATCGAAATCCACAAACCCACCTCAAACAGAATTTATCTGAAATGTAAAACCTACAACCAATCTCGACTCCCAGAAAGATCCGACACAAAACGAGACTTGCACAATCGAAACAATAGTCAATAGAAGAACTCACGGATTAGGTTTCAAGGATCGTCGACGGATCGTTGAGACGCGCCTCGAATCTGAGAGACGGATGAGGATCCAACGAACCACGGCTATGGCGAGAACAACAAAAACTAAGACGAAGAACAACTTCAAAGCTTGGGCATCTGATGACCACAATTCTCATCCAATACTCAAAACTACGGCGTTTCGTTATACAAGTCAACACGTTGACTGTATTTGGGCCCAATATCCACCTAGCCCATCAGGCCCAATATCTAAACCGAAACGCTGTCGTTTTAACACCAACCTCAACACGTGGACTGTGCCACGGAGGCCCAAGATAAAAGTTATGTTTTATAATAATAATAAATATAAGCTATTTAATTCACGTGATGACGTCGTTATTACGTCAGTGCATATACAGCTCTAAATAATTAACTGCGCAGTTACCTTCTAGACTACGTTTAGCATTGACCATAGCGTTGACCGTGCAACACGTTCATTTGGAAGATATTTGTGTATGATGGATAATTGGCAGTTAAGGCGGTTGTCGGTTTAAATAAATAAGACTCTGTTTGGCCCGATTCGATAAATGTCAATATGATTCCAACCTTCTTGGACACTTCGTCCCACATTACAGCCACCAATCCAAACACGGCATAACCTCCTCTTCCACACAACTTCCAAAACGTCATCGTTGCAATAACAAATTGAGTCGTACGGCGTCGTTTTATGACCTCCTTCACAAAATCTTAGTCAAAACCTCGGCACGCGTCTTCGAGTCTATAAATATCTGCCGCCCACACACCGTGATTTCTCAATTCCCAGCGTCTCTGAGAATCTGAGAATCTGCGAATTATCGTGATCGATTTCGGGTCGAATCTGTTCCGCATTTGGGTGTTCTTGAGCTGCGATTTCATCATCAATGGAGAAGCAAGTGCAGTACGAGTCAGTGTTCAACCATTTCGACGACAACGGCGACGGAAAACTCTCGCCTTTCGAGCTCCAGCAGTGCGTGTCGTCGATGGGAGGCGAGCTGACGATGTCGGAAGCGGAGTCGGTGGTGGTCATGCTTGATTCGGACGGAGATGGTTTATTAGGGTTTGAGGATTTTCTGAAATTCGTGAATGGCGGAGAGGAGGAGGAGAAGGCGAGAGTGATGGTGGAGGCGTTTAACATGTATAAGATGGATGGATGCGAGTGGATAACGGCCGTGAGCTTGGGGAGGATGTTGGCGAAGCTGGGGAAGAAGATGTCGATGGAGGCGTGCGGGAAGGTGATTAGGGTTTTCGATTTGAATGGTGATGGGGTTTTGAACTTTGATGAGTTCAGGGTCATGATGGGTTGATGAAATTTGCACAAGTGATGACTTTTTTTGTGTGTCAAGATTCTTTGATTCATTGTAGATGATCTTTGGTTGAATAAAATTTTACTATCGATTCAAATCTCGCCGCCTTTGTACAGGTTCCAGTTTTACTCACCACTTTCCTAATTTATATTGGATTATAGAATGATGATTAGTTCGGATAATTAACTGGGATCTACTTTTGTATAAAATGCGTGTAAAATTGGGTAAGTTTGTTGAAATATTGGGATAATATTTTGTAGAAATTCTTGTTTCAACCAGTAAAATATTAGTCAGGATATGTGTTAAAGGACTCTGTAGAAGAAGACAATATCTGCAAGGACATGACCACAGAACAGGTAAGATTCAACATGAGGCAGGTTAGTTCAGCGACATAAATGTCCGATTGAATTATTGGCAGACTCAATTTGTTCCGAGTCACTGTTACTGAGCAGGTTTTATGGTTCAATATTGCCGATATGAGCACGTTGAAATGTGGTTGAGAGTCCTTACCAGGGATCCTGCATGGAGTTATGATGTCCATGTATGAAGATATTCACGGCATGTTTTATATATCATCTAGCAACTCATTTTAAGATACCTTATAAATCATCCAGCAGCTGATGTTGCAGTTGCTGAAGAAGCATCTTCGACTGTACAAGATTGAGCATCCAGCAACTGCGTCACATCAGCATCCGTTGCTAAAAGTTGTACACAGTGCAGATGCTCTAACGGGCTTCAGACATCAATTCTTGCTAGAAATCATCCCCACTAAGTCAGCTTTGGCCCGGGTAATTTCTGGAGTCTGGATTCATTCTAGGGAACCAAAGTTTTCTGTGACAAAAGTAAAAATAAAAGAGTAGGTAAAATGTTAGGAAGGTTGTCTGACAGATAAGTGTCGGCTTCACTGACTATATGCTTTACTAGGCAAACCTTGTCATCTTCAACTTCTCTCATTTTACAACTTTACTTCATCTTTTGCAGCTCTGGAACAGCTTTTCAACAATCATGGAACCATGATGAGATGCTGATGCTGATGATGAGTTCATGTTAGTAGAGATCGTTTTTCCACATCTACAGACAAGAAAAAAAGATGGGTCAGTGTGTTTCATCGGTTCACAAAGATCCAGATTCTGGGAATAAGTATCTACAAACTTCCAGCACAGGTCTGCAAGATTTTCTGATTTCTTCTCCTCCAAAGGAAAAGTCCCAGAGGGTAGAGTTTACCAAGATTGATCAAATCTCCAGAACCAGCTCCTACTCTTATGGTATGTTCATATTTCCTGGTTAAAACGTAGAGAGATGTTAAGGTTGAATTGCAGCTCATGCCGAGCTTTGTGTATGCAGCAGGTGAAAAAGAGGCATTTTTCGATACCCAGCCCTGGCTGGAGTCAGACTGTGAAGATGAATTCTACAGTGTCAATGGTGGTAAGACATGTTTTTAATACCTTAAAAAATGCTGTCTTTCAAAATTTTATTTTGGGAAAAAAATGCAGGTGATACTCACTTTGTTGAGGTTTGCTTTTGAAAAGATTTCACCCCATCTCGCGGCAGTACTCCAGTTCACCGCAGCTTTTCCTCCCCAGAAATAAGGCGTTCTCGGTACTGGAACAGCAGTGCTGGACCATCTCCCAATGCGAGGAAAAAGAGCTTGTCAGATCTGTTTGAAGAGAGTGGCAGATATGTTACTGAAGAAATTATATTGAGTTTACCTGATGAGGCAGAGATGGGTTTCAACTTCAAGGCAGCCAGAGATTACAATGAGTCCCTATCCGCATCTGCGATCAGTAGCCCATGTATCCTAGGACCTCCTCGATCTTCGTATAGCGGCCAGAATACACCTGTGGGAAATGATGTAGTGAGGAAAGTCAGGTCATTTAAATCAGTCAAGTGTTGTCTTCCTCAGCTGCTTCTGAGCCAGAGCTTCAGTAAGAGGAAGGGGGTCAGCAGCATGAGCCCTGTAGAGAAAAACGGATGAGCTAGGGAATCAAACCGGCCTGCCGGAGTGTTTATCAGACTATGAAAAGTAAATTCTTATGTTATCAGAAGCAGATTTTGCTGGCAATGTAAATACTTTCAGCTGATAATAATCCTTGCAAAATTACATTCAGGTGATCAAAAGCCACTAGAATATTAATGGAGGTGCTTTTGATTATTGAAGAGATAGAAATGAACCTACAACATCACTGCAAGGTTTTTTTTAACTTAAAGGTTGGAGTGACCACTCTAACTTGCACTCTGTGCCAGGATGTATTGAGTATGCCTCTTAGGTTCCAAATTTGTTCAACTTTTTCAGGCTGGACATTTGCTGCAGAATCCACCTATGATGTCAAGGAATGATAACCAGTGATGTCGAGAGTTGTAAGCAACAATACACAGCTCTAGATGTAATGCAGAGATTTGTATTACTTACTGCTTTGGCAATTATGTCAGTGTTGTTTGAGATGTCAACTGAGGCCTCAAAAAGTACCCATGCCCATTTGTCACTGCTTGGGTCATCAGCAATATATGGAATGCCAGATTTCTGAAACCTGGACGCTTCCACCCAGTTTTTTCCGCCGTCAATGGAAATGTCTACTCGCTCAATCCCACGACCACCTCCAGATGCTGCATATCCACGAACAGTTACCTGCAAGACAATATAAAAGATTGTAACTTTATTAGCATAGGATGTGCATTTTAAGGTGTGAGATTTGTCTGTAGTTGAATAAAACTTTGAGGATTGTATTAAGTTCATATTTTAGCAAAAATAAAATTGCAAAGAGAAACTAACCTTTCCAGGTTTTGCAACACTCACATCCTCCGGGGAACATATCACAGACTGGAAAATAGAAAATTAGATTATAATTTTTTTTTAACATGAGCTACCAAAAAAATTGATTTCTGCAATAATGATTTCGAAAGGAAATCCCCGTAGGGGGTAACACAAACAATCAATGAAGCCAGACAAGGTTCCACAGACCCCAATAAAAGGAAAGAACGAATTAATTGCATGCAAGAAAGTTAAAACAGAGTGTCCTAGAGTGTGACCTGCACAGGAAATCCATTTGGGGTCTCCTCGTAGCCCAATTGATGTTATCCCAATTCACTGAGGGTGGGAACATTTTGTAGTCCTTTTTCATGAAGAATCCCTGTAAGCAGCAAATATTTCCGTGATTATAATACAAATGAGGTTGTTAATACAGTCACAACTAACATTGGATGATAAAAGTTATTGACCTGACATTCTTCTGCGATAACGATAATGGAATCAAGCCACTTAACAGAGCGAGCACCAATAACTCCAGGAACAACCACCCTGATTGGATATCCATGGTCCCTATTTAAAATCTACTATTTCATAACATAAAAAGATATCAAACTTCCGAGCCAAAGTGGTGTGGATAGGTATAAAAATATATGCTCAAGAACTGTCAGTAGAATTTGTATAGTTCAAGTAGCTTGACACTTCCTTGAGCCATCAAACATCATGACTAACCTCTCCATTCATCTCATAGGCAAGCAAAACATCGGCTTCAGGGTTTGATGCTTTATAAGGACCCCGTTTTCCTCCTGAAAGCAGGAAAACGGTTGAAAGCAGGATTTGGAACAAATTGAAGGAATTAAGGAAAAATCGAAAAAGAAAAGAAAAACTAACAGAATGAAGTGCCACAACGAAATATTTTGGTTTTTGGAACAAGTTGAGGTTACCTTACACTTGTCAATACTGACAAATTCAACATGTTTCCCACCTGACTGAGTTGAAGCTGTGAACTTCGAAATGCCAACAAATTCAAGAACATCTGCCAATTTGGCACCACCCCAGACAGCTGCAATTATGATAAACCATAAATAAATGTTACATTAGCGGGCTGCACGGTACATGAATATTGAATAGGGAGTGAACTTCTCAACCTTTCTTTGGAAGGTCAAAAGCATGATAGTAAAAAACATAGCTATTGCGACAAGGTATATGTAACATGACGTGGAGTTACATATTAGGTTTCAGCAGAGACAAACCATTTCCAATAGCAGATACATCCCAACCAACCCCTCTCACTTTCTGTACTTTGCTCATAGCAGTTCTTCGATTCCCAGCACACTGTTTCATTTTTTCAGAAATAGGAAGCAAAGTTTATCATTGTTAGAGACCCTAACAAACAGGAAAAAATAGACTTATCACAAGGAACATATAAGTAACCTCTGGCAAAATAAGAAGGTACCTGTAAAGTGACTGTAACAGTGTACTTCGGCAGTTTCCTGTTCAACATCAAATTACGAAACTTCAATCAATAAATTAAGCTATCAATGACATCCACAAACTACACACTCAATAAACATAACAACACAAATTTCATCATCTGCATGCGGAAGAAAAAGCAAAACAACTGATATTCAAACATACACCAACACTTGTACTCAAAAATTATAACTCACATGATGTCTTTCTTGAAAATCTGCTTTGGGTAGTCCACCAATCCCCCAAAAGAGATACTATATCTGAATCAACAAACCAAGTCCATCGTCAACCAAATTCAATAACTATCAGCAACTATGTAATTCAATTATTTCTTGTATTTCAACAAACTTTTCCACGTCGTCCACTATAGGAATCGGCCCATGATTTCTCTTGTAAAACAAATCGATCGGAGTCACATACGAGGTGATCAACGGTGAACGAGGAGGCTCCGCATTGAAAGGCTCCTGCATTGAAATTAGGACACAACAACAAAACAAATCATAACCCTAAATCAACATAACTGGTTGATTGCAGCAGACATGATTTCAACCAGTTCGATCAAAATTACTCAACGATTATCCATTTTTCATTTTTGTCGGTAACTCGAAGCTCCTTGATTTCCAACACAGAATCAAATACAAATCCGAAATCGACAATGCAAGAATGAGCGGAGGAGCTCGCCTTGGAGTTGATCTGAAGGCACGGATGACGAGGCGCTCCTGCGAGTAATCGGACGGCGCAATCAGTCCCGGCATCTCTGCAGCTCGACAATCGCGAGACGAGATAGATGACGGAGCGAGCAGAGCTTTGTATTGGAACGATAACCAATCTCGACCGTTGATTCGTGACCTTCTAGCGTGACGGACCGTCATATTTCGACCGTCACGGACCAATTAAAAACTGAGCCAGTTTGATCCGTGCCACGTCACTCTTACACTGCTTAAAGCACGAATAACTGTAAAAATTTAATTTCAACACATT
This sequence comes from Umbilicus rupestris, assembly GCA_963678935.1. NCBI lineage: Eukaryota > Viridiplantae > Streptophyta > Magnoliopsida > Saxifragales > Crassulaceae > Umbilicus > Umbilicus rupestris. Next base: position 912,224 of record OY787610.1, read on the forward strand.
TTGCGAAAATAGGCAGATACATACACCAGAACATGTAGAGAACCAGTGATTCTACCCAGCTGGTTTTCGCCTGGGATGGTTCATGATACCGGGATTTCCTTCGAAGAAATCCAATAGATAATTTTCGAGATCATCAGCAGAGTATTTAACGTACTTCCCAGCATTACGCCAATTCTCAACCTGGTGATGATACCTCCCCATGAAAGACCGGTAAGCTGGAATTACTTTTTCCGAGATGGAAATCCTCATTTCTTCTCGGAGTTGAGAGTCGGGTACCTTCCAGGCCGTTTGGATCTTGTAAATTTCTTCGAAACATTGATTGAAGTTTTTGAATTTCTCCTTTATAGAAATCTTGAATGCACTTGATGAGCTTCCGCCACTGCTTCCATACCCATCTTCCTTTATGCAAGCTAATACCTTGCTCCAGCTGGCCCTGAGATAGCATGTGGCACATTGACGAATTTTCCCACTATGACTGCGTACCCATTGGTCTCCGAGAAGCTTGCCGAGGTCTGAGCCTTTAACCTTTTGCACTATGTAGTGGATATTATTCATCATGAACACATATCTCATTGCTTTGTCATCGTAGAGTTTTGATTTGTTTTCCAAATTGACTTCGAGAGATGACAAAATCAACAGTAGTCGTTCTGCCAGTGGGGATCCATCCCCTATTCGCGAGTCACTGCCGTCATTGTAAGGAATAGGTGAACCTTTTTGGCCATGAGGTATATCATCAAATAACCAATTTAAAGTGACACTGTAATCAACCAGCAACTTCACATAGTTCATCACATAGCGGGTCAAAGGGTGAATTTCCCCTCCTAGCGTTGGTTTTCGGGATGTTTCACCCTTAACCGCATTTTCAAACTCCTCAAATGTGCCCTTAGCCGCCTCACCAAGGCTACCCAGAATGACCTCTACCTCACTGCATATAACTTTGCGCGAGTCATCACATAATATGACCCTTAAATCTGGCAACACATCCGACAAGGCATCATACATATCAAGTATGCGAAACAGCTTCTCCGAGGATCTTTGGCCAACTGCAATAGCCTCGGCAAAAGTTATCAACTGCATAACACACCCCTTAGATATCTCACCAAAGCAAATTCCTTTTATCAGACTCGACTCTGCAAACACCTGTTCACAGAGTTGCTTCTCTCCCGCCAAAACAACCTTCACCACAACCTTAACAACCTGGCTCCAGTTCTTCATCTTCTCATCCAATACGCTCCATTCAATCTTCTGCACTTCCTCAATCCCCAATTTTTCAACCCCAAGCAGCGCCAAACACTCTTCCATTGCTTCACAACGAATACTAGTGTAAACCTGACAACACTCCTTCTCATACCCAGCCTTGATCATCCTGTCCGCTATATCCTTAAGATCATCAACACCAATGGGATTCACAAGCTCCAGTAAAACGTTCATGGAAGCCTGAATTCTATCCACCTCCCCTTTCTCCGCACCGACCTGCTGAACCTCACTATCCGACCCCGCCCTGCTCACCCTGTCCTCTATATCCTTAAGATCATCAAGGCCACTGGGATTCACCAGCTCCAGTATAACGTTCATCGAAGCCTGAATTCCAACCACCTCCCCGTTCTCCGCACCAACTTTCTGAACCTGACTATCCGACCTGACTAACCTATGCATAGATTCAAATATAGCATCAGCATTCAAAGCGACACTATTACGAACCAACACATATCTAAACTCATGCTCCAATTTAGCCATTGCCATTTGCAACACACTTTCGGCTCGCTCCAACAACTCATCACCATCCTCGGCTGACCCCAACTCCTCCACCACTCTCAAAACATCATCCACTGCAGAAAGATACTCTGTGGCCTCATCCATATAACCCTCCGAGAACAAAAAGCACTGACCTCTCACTCCCGAATCCACATCCCATCTCACGATCACCTCCTCAGCCACCTCCAACCCTCCTTTCCCAGTCCCGGACGACAACACTTCCCCAATATCCGCAAATCTACTCCCTAAATTCGACAAAATGAACATCATATCCTCCTTCATATTCTGCGACGCACCTATACTCTTCATGATCTGCTGAGCTGCTGCCAGCACTCTCTCATCCCCATCCACCGCTTTCTCCATCGATTCAACCACACCTCCGTTTAAAGTACTTCAGATTAAAACAGCTCAATTTCACCCCCAAATTTCACACTTTTCCAGCAAAATTAGGGCTTATTGAATCCGCGACCGAAACAGCTTAAAAATCGTACCTTTTACCAGATCTGGTTACAGAATTGGGGAAATTTCTAGGGCTTGAAATCTCGTTCAGCGATTGACGCCAGGATCGTAGATCAATGAAATTCCGCCGAACCGCGTCCGACGATTTTTGTCGTTTGCTCGAGAAGTGTCCGTCAAACGTCTCCATTTTTAATTTTTTATTATCTTTCATAACAGTAGTAGCAGCTTCGTTATCTCTCCGCACGCCACGTGTCGGTCAAATAGCGGCTATATGGGCTTTGACCGAGCCCAATGGGCCGTAATTCCTTTGTCCCTTAATTGATACTGAACGACAAATCTGTGAAATAAATATTAAATAAATTTTTATCGAGCTTAAACGTCTGGGAATTCTTCCTCGTCCCCTAAAACCCTAGCTCGCTTCTCGCCATGGAGGATATGCAGAGCGACTTCGACCGCCTCCTTTTCTTCGAGCACGCTCGGAAGACCGCCGAAGCCAGTTACATCAAAAACCCTCTAGATGCTGATGTAAGCTCCTCCCCTGTTCAACTGCATCCTTTTTGTTATCCTCTAGGTTTAGGTTGATGGAAAATCTATCCATTTGCAACTGCTTGAATCGATGAATGCTTGGTTTGGTTTGGGGTTGTTACTTGTTAGGATGGTTCTGTTTTTGTTGTTGTTGTGATCGAATCGATTTCTATGGTTCGGAAGTTTGATTCTTTTTTGCTTGGGATTAGAATTTGACGAGATGGGGTGGAGCGCTGCTGGAGCTGTCGCAGTTCCAGAACGTTCAGGAATCGAAGTTGATGATTCGAGGTTTTTTTTCTCTCTTGGTTTTGTAGCTGTAGAGCTAGTGTGATGGTTAATCAGGCGATGAGCTGAAGAGTATTAAGGGACTGTATGGTTTTGATTTTTCGGGATTTGTGTCCGCAGATGCTATATCGAAGCTAGATGAGGCATTGGTGGTTAACTCAAAGAAGCATGAAACACTCTGGTGCTTGGGTAATGCACACACATCTAACGCCTTTCTGACTCCCGACGAAGGTGAAGCTAAGGTGTATTTTGATAAGGCTGAGTACTTCTTTCAACAAGCTGTTGATGAGGTATGGTTTTATCCCAGTTTCTTCGTAGCATTCCATTAGTCGGATAATTTTGGATTGTACCTGAATCTCAGATGTGGCTTTTTTGTAGGATCCAGATAACGAACTCTACAAAAAGTCTTTAGTAGTTGCTGCTAAGGTGAGCATTTGTTTTCGGCTATAATTTAGGTATTTGTTAAGATCTGGTTGTTAGTAGGCTATTCATCTTCTGTGTATAAGGAGTATCATGGGTGTTAGTGTTCCATTGTAAAGGATTGGATGTTATTTCATATATTGAATTTCTCCTATCAGTTATGTAGCCTTTGTTATAAAATGAATATCGTAAGTAGTCATCTACCCGAGAGACAGTTGGATATGTTGAAATGGTTTGATGCAATGTTTACATCCTACTCCCTATCCCTTCTAGGTCAACTTCAGAAAATTAAATGATATCCGATGGTGCCATCTTAATGCAAATTGGTATTGTGCAGAAATTTTTTTCTTTGTAACTTGAAGGCGTAAGATTCATGAAGTTTGAAGCTGTACAGTATTTTACTTTTGAAATAACAGTGTGCAAACCTGGATCTGATTTCTGAAGCATCTAACTAGCCCTGCCTAAATTGTCACATCAATTCTATTTAGCGTACATGCTTATGCGCTTTCAAAGCTGACTTTTTCTAGATGCATGTCAAACAAATCAAGTCTTTTGTATCTTTGATTTAATGTACTCTACCCCATTATTTGCATAGCCTATGCCTTGATGTTAAGTAAATGATTAACCCATGATTAATGTTAGGCTGATATATTTTGTATCATGGGCAAAACTTGTTTATCACCAAGATTAAGCTTTGTTGTTCAGGCTCCTGAACTACACCAAGAGATCCACAAGCATGGCATTTCTCAGCAGAGCCTGGAACAAGCAATGGGAGGAGGGCCCTCTTCATCAACCAGTACCTCAAAGGTAATATTTCTTCTTTGGCTTTTCTTTTCTTCTATTTGCTTATAAAATCTTCAACTGTGTCCGTTGATAGATGGTTCTATACACTTTTATATTGGAATACATCTTTATATGCTATCCATGCAATCTGATTGAGCTGCATCGATAAACACACATGTTTAATCGTTCAGTCCCAAGTTTTTCAGACTCCCTGAAAGTAACGACCTAATTTGGATGTATTGTGACATGATCTGTGATTCTCGTTTTTCAAATAATATTAAAATTCACTTTCATTACATAGATGAATGGTGATAATAATTGTATATGATATTCTGTTTAGATATTCAATTCCACATTGTTTGAGCATTCCTTAATATGTCAATTTCAGACCTCAAAGAAGAAGCAGAGTGGTAACAGCGACTTTAAGTACGATGTAATGGGATTTATAATCCTTGCTGTCGGCATTGCTGCATTGTTTGCCTTTTCAAAATCACAAGTGCCTCCACCAACTACCAGATAATTCAACTACATGAAAATCTCTACAGCCACTGCCATTTCTTGTGCTTCAACCGATCGATCATGCTGGAGTATATTAATTTCTTCTGCTAGTCGTGTTCTTCTAAATCTTTGTTAGTTCAGTTATGCTATACATTAACAAAATAAATCTCATTTATGCCGAATTTTAAATTTTGAGTTTCAGCCATTTTTTCTGAAAATATTTTGATGCATTGAGAAAAAAATTGCATTGTCACATTGGTCTTCATATCTGCCATTTCTTCTGGAAATATTTTGTTCAAATTATGTCTTTAACATAATAGATCACAGCTACATGTTTCCTAGATGGGCTCAATGACCAAACGACAATGGGCTTTATATGGGCCTTTAAGGAACCTACGGCCCAGTTAATTAGGGCTCTTATTGGCTACCCAAACGACGGCGTTTTACATATCCAATTCATTGAGGACTAAGAGTTTCTGAGATGATATATAAAGTGAGACTAAATCTCTATCGGAGTCTGCCGCTGTTTAGTGCTTGTCTAGGGTTTCAGAGCTTCCTTGCTTGAGGTACTTTTCGGTGATTTCTTGGTTTGCTTGATTTTTGTTGCAATTCGGTAGATCTGGTTGTTTAACAAGTTTTGGTATGCATGAAGATGTGATTATTTGTGTATATGAAGATTGATTTTTCCCAAGGAAAAGTGGTGTCTGATTTTGGTTCTAGGCTTGATGAATTCCTAATATAAGTGTTGCTGGTTGTGTAAGATATTTGGCTACTCTAGCTTGAAAAAAATTGATTTTTAGTTGATCTTGTGTACAGAACTCATCTCTGTATCTGTAAGCTGAGTATATTTACTAAATTGTAAGTAACTGCAGTATGAATTTTCATGTGCAGATCATAGATAATGATGATTAAATTTGCTGATGTTGAATCACTCATGTTGGAGTGCAGTGCTTACCTAGTATTCAAAGGAGCGCGTGTTGTGTATCATTTTGTTTCCTTGGTTAAGTTGAATGCATTGAGGGGTTGTTCAATTTCTGGTATAAGCTTGTGAATTTTGAATTTGTCGACCTGGTTGTGTTCTGCCTGAATGTCTTGTATATTTTTTGAATGTGCGGTTAGGGTTGTATTTGTTGCTTGGTGAATTATATGCAACTACTGCTTATTGGTCGTATTGTTTTTCCTTGTATTGGGTGTGTTGGAATGTCTGATGGCGAGTTTTATTAATGTGTCTTTGTTGTGCAGAATGGATTCACAAATCAAGCATGCTTTGGTTGTGAAAGTGATGGGCCGCACTGGCTCAAGAGGGCAAGTGACTCAAGTGAGAGTCAAGTTCTTGGATGATCAGAATCGTTTCATCATGAGGAATGTCAAGGGACCGGTTAGAGAAGGGGACATCCTCACTCTTCTCGAGTCTGAAAGAGAAGCCAGGAGACTTCGCTGAACGACCATTCACCCCATCTCCAATGACTATCTTATTTCAGCTCCTCATCTCTACATTTTGTTCCTTTTAAGACTTGGAATGTGATGCAAATTGATCAACTTTTCAATTTTCCTTGGAACTAAATTTTGATTGTTGTTAGATTTGGGCCTTGTTGTGCTTTTAGTCATGCCTGGTTTTTATCTGGGCAACTTGTCATCCTCAACATTATTTTGATGCCAGTCAGCTGTTTAATTTCTTCATGAAGAATGTGGCTCAATTAAGTCAGAAGATACTCACTGTAGGTCCTCAGTACCTATGCTACCCTTCCAGGCAATCTTTTGGCCAACCACATCATCTCTTAGCTTCAAACCTACAGCAAAAGACTGCAACTGCAATGCAATAACTCCCTCACCAAATGCCAACTTGAAGCTGACAATCCAAATAGAATTTAAGCCACACTAATTCAAGCATCTGCAGTGAAAGCATTTAAGACTGAAAGAGTTATAAAGGAACTGAAAGGTGCTAAATGAATTATTGATTGAATCTTAAATCATCCAACAACTGCTCTACTGAAGATGCTCCAAGTCCATCTATGGACCCTTGAGATTGAGTTGAGTGAAGTTACAAGCAACCCCATGTAGCCATCTTGGTGTTAACAGGTGCCATCTCATCAGGAGTCCTCCCATGACATGGCCAGGCTTGAGCAAGACATGACCCAACACTTTGTCCAAAAATCCCCTTCAATTGTCTTTTTTAAAGGTAGCTTGTCACAAAAACTAAGCTCATTCATGTGTCATGTTTTGTGTAAGTTGGCATTACTGAAATAGAACTTAAAAAAAAGACACATTGAATAAGTGTGTTATTTGCAGATTGATGGGTAATGAGTGGAAGTTAGTGGGTGCTACAATCATACTTATTTGCATAGGACTAAGGTTTAGCAGTTAAAAGGGTTTGTCAAGAAATCAAAATCATCCATTAAAGATGGAATCTTTGACACTTTTTGAACAGTAAAATGCCATCAAAAGCTTGGCTCTCTCATACATGCCCAGATTACATGCTCAAATTAGATTATTGCCAACAAGTTTCTTGTAAGATTTGATGAAGAATAAAGGAGGTAGAGGAAAATGACACCTCTCTTAATACATACATACCCAACAACCCAGGAAAAAGGGTGAGGAAAAAGAGGAAAAGGGATGCATAAGAAGTGAGAAAAAGACAAAATTTGGAGTTAATTTTTGACAAAACACTCTAGGGATTTACATCAGCCAACAGCAGCAATCTATCACTCTATTTTGATCTGTTGATATGTATTGTCCTTTACCAAAAACAGTGAAAGAAATCATGAAACAAAGTCCAACTGACACCACAATCAGTGCTCAGCCCATTTCTTTAACCAACAACAACACTGCATCTTTCCCTCTCCATTAAAGAAAATTTCCACCCTTTGATGTTTTTTTCCTTTTCATCTTTTCCTTTTTCTTTCTGGTGTTGATGGATCTCAAGAAGCAGCCAGCAGCTGCAGCCATGACTGAGACCAGCCCCATCAACAGCAAAATGATTCAGCACCAGGGTGAGGCTACAGACCAGCTGCAGATTGGGATTTCAGAGAAATCAGATGGCAGAAAGAAGCAACTTTTAGCTCCTAAAAAAGGGCCAACAAAGGATAGGCATATCAAAGTTGAGGGAAGAGGAAGGAGGATTAGGATGCCAGCTTTATGTGCAGCTAGAATCTTTCAATTGTCAAGAGAACTGGGTCACAAATCTGATGGTGAAACTATTCAGTGGCTGTTACAGCAAGCTGAGCCTTCAATCATTGCAGCCACAGGTACTGGAACTGTTCCTGCTTCTGCCCTAATTACATCTCCTAGCTCAAATTCACAAAAGGCTGTATCTTTATCATCTGGGTTGCATCAGAAGCTTGATGAATTTGGTGGGTCTAGTTTAAATAGATCTAATTGGACTATGGTTAGTGGTGGGCATCATTTGGGTGCATCAAATTTATGGCCCCAAGCCCAGGTTAGTGGCTTAGGGTTTCAGATACCACCACCTCCATCTTCTGGGGCTAATCTGGTGTCTGAAAATTCTCACTACTTGCAGAAGATTGGATTTACTGGATTTGAGATGCCTCAAGCCAACTTAGGGCATATGAGTTTCACTTCAATTTTGAGTAATCAGCAGATGCCTGGATTGGAGCTGGGACTTTCCCAAGATGGGCATATTGGGGTTTTGAACCCTCAAGCTTTGAGTCAGATTTATCACCAGATGGGTCATGCAAGAATGCATCAACAACAACATCAGGAACACTCTCCAGCTAAGGATGACTCTCAAGATTCAGAACAGTAGATTTTGTGGCGTAAAATAGAGATTTGGGTTGAGATTGAAAGGATTTAGCATTGCTTGAATTCTAATGTTTTTATGAGTTCTTCGACGCGCACTTGCTCAGAAAAAATGAACTGAGTGAGTTGATGAAAGCTGAGAATTCGATAAGCATTACTGAATTTGGCTTTGGCTTAGGCTTATGCTTATGATGTTCCACATCATGTTCGATCTTCCCCAATCTCCATTTACAGGTACTCGAACCTCCCTTATTTACTGATGCATAAATTTACATTCCATAAGACCATAACTCGTCTCACCAGCAGCATTTCTCATTGTAATCTGGTTCGTGCAGGTTGATGATCTTTGCAGTGCTGATTAATAGCTTGGGTTTGGCTCGACTCCTTGCTTATGTAAGTGGTGTGATTTTGCTAGTTCATACATTGCAAAATTCAGTTCGTATTAGACATGGATTTTTCAGTGATGAAAATTGTGAAAACGTTTAGTTTCGTATTCCTAAATGTTTATATGTTGTACTGGTTGGTGATGAGTGTGCTAACTGCTAACTGCTAAATACCCAATATGCTTATGAGCTCTATCAGCTCTCCAGAATGGAGTTCCTGAAATTTTCTGTATCAATGGCTTAGCATATTATCATTTAGAGTTTCAATTCTTCGAGTTTCCGTATAATCATAGCTATGAAAAACATGTTCCAGTTTCCTACATATGAATCTGTTTTTGCCTCATTGCCGAATTCTTTCTAGTTATGGCTTTAACCATTTCTCTGGAAACCAAAAAAAAAAAAAAAAAACTCATTTCCACCATTTTAAGCCTCTATACAACATCTCCTCTACTTAGGAAATCTCTGGCTCTCTGCTGACACCAACTTTTTATAGGAAAAAAAAGGTGATCGATCTTCGTCGTTTTGTGTTCTGGGTTTATGAAATAATGCAGCGTCGATTATACTGTTTTGATATGATTGTATTTGGCTCGACAGGATATTGTTATATTTTATATTTAAAAAGTTATAAATGTAACAAAGGTTTTGATGTGTAGATTAGCTTTAAATTCAAATTGAAAAGTTATTAATGTCAAGCAGCACCCTAAATTGTGTTCAATTAGGTCCAAAAATTGTACTAAAATTACGGCTAGTTAACTCTTCAAATGGGCCTGTATTTGTTGGGCTGCAGCCATCTGCTGAATTGGGCCGAGGCCCAAATCCGGCATTGAAAAACTTCAAGCTTCTTCGATCTGCAGCGATGCGCAGATGGCGACGACGACGATGATGAAAGCGGCTAGCTTAGCTGAAGCCGCCACAGTGATAAGCCGAGCTCTGATCTCTGCTTTGAGTCGCTTGGCGCCATCTCGGTCGTGGAACTCGTCGCTGGACCAAACACTGCACCGACTCGGCTGCCGCGAGTCGCTCTCGCCGTCGCTAGTCGCGCGCGTCATTGACCCGTTCCTGATCCACCACCACTGGCTTGCGCTTGGTTTCTTTAACTGGGCAGCTCAGCAGCCGAATTTCACTCCAACGTCTGAATCGTACCAGTCGCTTCTCAAGTCTCTCTCAGTTTCCCGCCAATTCGGCGCGGTGAGAAGCCTGCTGAAGCAAGCGAAGGCGCGGAGAGTCAGGCTGGAGCCGTCGGTTTACCGATCGGTGATCGCGTCGCAGATTATCGGGAGGCAGGTTAGTTGGGCGTTTGGGATTTTTGTGGAGTTGTGTGGTTTGAATTTGGTGGAGAAATTGGGAGACCGGACGTGTAATTCCTTAATGGCGGCTCTCGCCGCTGATGGTCAGTTTGATAGTGCGTTGAAGGTGTTTGATGAAATGTGTGAGAGAGGTGTGCGGTTTAGGACATTAGGGTTTGGTGTGCTGATTTGGAGATTATGTGCTAATGCCGAAATGCATGAGGTTTTAGGGTTATTGGATAGGGTTATGAGGTGTGGGAAATCCGATATCAATGGATCCATTGTCGCGGCATTGATTGTGCAGGGACTCTGTCGGGCTTCGAAAGTCCACAAGGCATTTGAGATGTTGGAGGAGCTTAGAGCTAGGGAGTGTAAGCCTGATTTCATGGCTTATAGAGAGGTAGCTGAAGCGTTCAAGGCTCTCAATGATGTGGTTGAGGTGATGAAAGTGAATAAGATGAAGAGGAAGCTCGGCGTTGCTCCGAGAAGTGGTGATTATAACGAGTTTATATTTGAGTTGATATCGGAGAGAAAGGTACATGAAGCTAAAGATTTGGGAGAGATGATTGTAGAAGGGAACTTTCCCATATCAAATGAGGTTCTTAATGCGTTGATTGGATCAGTGTCTGCCATTGATCCAGCGTCGGCGATCTTGTTTTTTAACTTCTTGATAGAAAACAAGAGATTACCGACTCCTCTCACATTGACCAATTTCAGTAATAATCTGTGTAAACATGGAAAAACAGATGAACTGTTAGAGGTTTTTGAGATACTGAAGATCCACCGGTTCTTTGAAGACATAGAGAGTTATAACATGATGCTTTTGCAAATGTGCAAAGCTGGGAAGGTCAGAGAGGCCTATGGGGTTCTGCAAGAGATGAAACGGGAAGGTTTAGGTCCGGAAGTTGAGTCATACAATATACTATTGGAAGCCTGTTGTAGAGAAGACTTGATACGTCCTGCAAAAAAATTGTGGGATGAAATGTTTGCGAGTGGTTTCTGTGGGGATTTAAGAACTTACAACATACTTATTACGAAGTTTTCAGAGATTGGTGAAGTTGAAGAAGCTCAACAACTTTTCAATCACATGTTGTCAAGAGAAGTTGCGCCTGATGTTACCTCTTACAGAGCACTGCTCAATGGTCTCTTCCAGCAGAAAAACATTGATACAGCTTTTGAAATTTTCAGAAAATCAGTTGAGCAGGATTTGCTGATTGCTCAAGCAATATTGAGCACATTCATACAAGAGCTTTGCAAGGGAGGTACAGTTCGCTTCTCGTTATACGCGTTCAGTACTACACTTTCAGTAGTTAAATACGTTTATGATGTTCAAATATGCAAAACTTTCTGCTTATGGAACCGACATAATTTAAAATTTTCATTTTACAGGATATTTTCTTGCTGCTTCCAAGTTCCTGTTGAGTCTAAGAGACGATGTAAATAGTTGGGAATTTCATGTCACTTTGCTAAGATTTTTATCTGATGCTGGAGAAGTTCCTCTGGCCAGCAAACACATTAAAGGGATAAAGGAATCCTTACCCACAATGCTCAAACCAATATCGTCTGAACTGTTGGGCTCGCTTTCGTCTGCAACAAATCCAAACCCGATCATGCAACTGCTTCAAGCTATTCGAGAGGCGTGTCCAGCTTCTATCGGTGATAATCAGGAGAATTGCTATTTCAGGACCCTAGACCTGCCTCTCAGTTCTTGACCATTTGAGCCAGTCCCACATTATTGTAAAATTGTAGCAGCTGGCTCTCAGTTCTTCAAGTGTGTTGGCTTTCATGTGATAGAACCCAGGATCAGCGGCTACTGCAACTGGAAGAGACTGGTGAGTAAGCACTGACAATTCCATCAGCTGCAACTTTAGGGTGAAACGGACCAGGTTCCTCTCTTGCCCGAGGTGCTGTAAAGACAGAATTGCACAAGGCGATTTCATAGGAAGGAAAAGAAACATGGGCATAATATGATTTATATATGCTCTGAAAAGTTTGAAGGAAACCCTCGAGAGTGTGTGATTGTTGATGAGAAGACGAGAGCTACAAAGATAGAACTCAATGCCCATTTACATATATCGCAGAGGAATAATGGCAACCTAGAAACAACCACACAGTATGGAATAACTAAGACAGCAGCAGGTTTTACAATTTCCTCTGTTCCTCCCAAGCCAAATGACTAAACAACTTTAGAAGACAGCTTTCTGAAGAGAAGTGTCGCGGCAAGGTCAAAACAGTATAAATCCTACAGTATGGAACATGAGCAGGTGCCTTTGTTTGGTACTTCATCAACCTTCTTTTCTGTTGACACAAAAAAGTGAAACCCCAGCAGCCAGATTAGAGAACACACAAGCACGTGCCGGACACAGACAACTTAGTTTAAGATAGAATGAGGCGCTTACTAAGAGATTTATTTGACAGACCCAAAATCAGTAAATGGTTATGATCTAGAGAAATATACCTGTCTTCAATTTAGCTACAGATGGCTGCACAACAACATGCATAGTGATGACTCCTGTCGCAACCTCGCCAAAAGGTGCTTTGCATTGGCCAACAGTCATGGCGTTCTCCAGAATTTTTCCAGCACTAATTAACTTCATATCACTTGCAGCTTTGGGAGCAATCTTTTTATCTAGCAAAATTTACAAGAAATTGACAAATAAGGGTGGGAAAACAGAAAAAAAAAAATAAACAAATTACAAGTATAAGAGAAACAAGATCCGAAATTAAATCCTCACTTGCAATTTATTCTGATTGCATCAATGCTTAATGAATAGAACAACGTGACATAAAATGCCAGCCAATTTCAGCTCACATATTCCTAACTTATGCAGATTATGCAGAAAACCCTTTGGATAGTCAAAATAAAATATACTTTTAACATGCCACGACCTAATTTATGAAGAAATTTGTCACTTTCAAAAAGGTGGGATGTTAAGAAGTGGCAGAGGCTAATCTTGTAGAAGATAGAGCTTATGTTTTTGTTCATCACAGTTTCGGAAGACCATCTTTTTTTCATATATTTGAAAGGCCGTGACAGCTAAATCGACCATGTATTATTAACTCCAAAAATCTCGGAAACAGATGTTAGCACACTTAAGTCCGTGAAGAAAGTGCAAGCACACACTTGCTAAACTACTATTAGCATTCAAATTTGCTTCCCAGCATCATAGCAACAAACTTCAATCAAAGAAACCATTAATCCAACCAAGAACCCCTTCCTATAGTCAGTCACAGCACTACATCTACACGCACTACAATTATCTCACACCATGCAATAAGTAAATACTCCTTCCTTTCAATCCGCCAGATTGGTAAGCCCTTTTCCACTTTTCAGTAATAACCTACCCACCAGCAAATGAAGTACTCTTCTCGGCTGGTTTTATTAACTATACATTCTTAAACAAGATAAATCCAAAATTCAGTATCAGAACGTAGTAAATACTTAGCTCTCCTTCTTCGCTCAAGTTTCTAAGCAAATAATCTTGAACTAAACTCCATCAAAATTCACAGAATGAGACCTAACTAACCAAGTAAACTGTAAACTGAACATGTAATAAATAGGACCAAAATACTCAGGAACAGAAGGCTGACCTTTAGGCCACTCAGTCACTATTCTCTCCTTCAACATAGCCACTGTAAACGTAGACGAATACAGAAATGGGCCGATATCTGTCCCATCGTACAAACGGAACTTCAGCTCCACCAAGTCCTCTTCCGGCATCTGTCCTCCCTCTCCTCAACCAATCCCTCCCTATCCGACTCCCAAACCTACCAAAAACAAACAAAATCACACGCTCAAATTCAATCAATTAGTCAATAACACGCTCAATTCTATCACTGTAAGAACGAATTAAACTTCAATTGTTCGGAATTCAAACGCGTACCGTGCAATCCAGCTCCGAGATGAGCTGCTGAATCGAACCGGAGAATCCGAATCGAGATATGGATGAAGCGAATGGTCAAAGCTGCGAAACCCTAGACTCGATCTCGGTGGACCTTTCTCGTCGCGAACTCACTTATGGCCAGGAAGCCACCTTCCTCGCTCTTTCCATTTTCTTACAATAATTATTTTAATTTTATCTTCTTGCGGATAGATTTTCTATTTATGACGTCGTTATCGGAATAATTACGTCTTTATTTTCAATACTAAATTTTCAATTTCAGTTATTTTTTGTCAGTGCTGATTTCGTGAATTTAAATATTCTGTTTAATTTAATTAAGTTAATATTTAAATTCATATCCGATTTAACGAGAAAAATCACACAGGAAATTTACATTTAATAAGATGTAGAAAATACAAGGAAATCGCTAGAGCTACAAAAACGACGAAACGCGTCGTTTTAGTCGTCTCTCCGAGTCGCAAACTCATCAAGGCTTCTTCTTCCCCAAACCAGCATTAGGGTTTCCATCAAACAGCTCATCGACGCACGTCTCAATATCCTCCGGCTGGTACTTGACGTACTTCTCCGTCTGCCTCCCCGGCGTGAAATACTGATTAAACCTTCCCAAAAACGCTCTATAAGCCGGAATCACCACCGCCGATATCGACACTCTCAGCTCGGACTGCAGCTGCTCGTCGCTGACAATCCAGGCGCTCTGCGTGCGGTGAATCTCGTCAAACAGAGCGTTGAAGTTCTTGAACCGCTCTTTCAGAACTGGTTTCGGCACCTTGCCGTTGACGTTCAGGCCTTCCTGGCTCAAGCATTGTAGCACTTTCCCCCAGGTCTCGCGCTGATAGTTTTTGTGGTACGATCTGAGCTCCGACGATCGTTTTCTGCACCATGAGTCTCCCATCAGGTCGTTGATGTCGGCTCTGATTCGCTGCAAAATGTACCGGCCGTTGTTCATGAGGAAGATGTAGCTTAACGAGTTGTCTTTGTACAGCTTCGATTTCGACTCGATGTAGGAATCGAGCAGATCCATGACCTTCACCAGCTGCACGATGAACGGCGACTCACGAGCTCTGTCCGCATCGATGTGGTTAGGAACCTGATATTCCGGCGCCGATGTCGAGTCTGCTCGCTCGACCTTCTGATGCTCTTTGAACACTTGCTCTAGCGTGTTCTTGTACTCACAAGCGTATTTCAAGTAGTTGATGGTGTAGCGGGTCAGCGGATGGACCGCTCCGCCTGGTACTGGCGTCCTGTTACTGTCCGATTTGATCGAATTCTCCAGCTCGCAGAAGATGCACACAGCAGCCTCCCCAAGCCGGCTCTTGGCCGACAATGCCTCTGATTTTATCTCATCCACGCATTGCTCCGGGAACAGCTCGTCCAGCTTCGGCACGATGTCTCGTAGAATCTCATACATGTCGAGGACTTTGAACAGCTTCTCTGCGGAGCGCTTTGTCATTGCTACAGCCTCTGCGAAGTTCAACAGCTGCATCATCACCCCTTTGCCGAGATTGGCGTAGAGAGAATCAGATATGAGTTTGTTTTCGCCGAAAATGGACTGTGCGAGCCTCCTCTCGCCATGGAAGCTGACCTTGGCGCATTGCTTGAAGGTCGTGATCCATGTCCCTATCTCCCGTCCCAGAGTCTCCCAGTTCATCTTCAGCACCTCATCAATGCTGCTCTTCTCGAATCCCAGCTTCTTGATCAGGCTCTCCTCCAATATGTTCCGCCTCATGATGAAATAAATCTGGCAGCATTCCGTGTCATACCCACCTGAGATCATAGCCTGAGCCAGCTTGTTCAGATCACAAATCTGCTCCGTGTCGTAGCCGGGGATCTCAAGCTCTTTATTCGACGACTCATCGGTCGAATCCTGCTGTTCCTTGGAGCTATCCGATTCTAAATCGGGCATCTTGATGTCCTCTAGGATGCCCTTAAACTCCCCTTCCATGAACACCATTGCGTTGTGCAGAACACTGCCTACCCTGTTGAAGGACTCCGCGTAGTTTGGCTCCCTTCTGCTGACGGGGCTTAGAGCGTTGGCTAGTTTGTACAACCTGTCCACATTTTCAAAGAATGGTGGCTCTGCGGGCTCTGCTCCTTCCTCGCGACGCCACTTTGCAGACCCGTCACCGAACTCGTAGTTAACGATCTTTGCCTCAACCAAGCTCGCGAAGTTGTCCACGAAATCCGGAACTTCCAGAGCCTCCGCCACCTCCTCCTCTGCAGCTGATTCTGCTTCAGCTCCTCCTTGGGCAGAATCAGCACTGACATCATCCTCCTCATCATCTTCTTTCCTCTGCAACTCATCCCTCATATCACCAAGCTTCACCACAAACTCATCGATCTCGCCGGAGAGTGTGGCCAGGCTGGAATGAACAATCTCCGATGGCGGCTCCTCCTCCTCCTCCTCCTTCTCTTCACCATCTTTCTCATCTCCATCAGACCCACAAATCTTCTTCTCGCTCTCATCAATCACCTCAGCCTTGGTCTCATTCTCATCCTTGTCGGATTTTTCAGCCTTGGTCACATTCTCGTCCTTGTCGGATTTCTCTATAGCATGGCTCTCCTCCATCGTTGACATTCCCAAACTGATCTGAAACCTCGTGAAAATCTCTGTTTTTGTTTAACGCTTGGTGAGATGGAGAGAGAGAGTCCGCGTACGCATGCGCCAAGATAGATGCCAAGAGTGTTGCGCGAATGAAGGAGAGAAATTATCTGCTTATTGTTTTTCTCCTCCTCCTCATTATTCTTGAAAAAAAATTACAATAATTGGTGGATCGCCATTGAAGAAGTCGCTGTGGTTTGTGGAGCTCGGAGCAAAGGTAGGAGAAGATGGGTACGACGTGAACAGAATTAAACCATTTAGAAAGGAAAAAAAAAAACATGGGGGAGCTTCATTTTGGGGAGAACTGAGTTGACCCTTGACTTTACCTCGATCGAACCTCTGTCCGTCGTTTTGACCATGACGTCGCGTCGTTTGGTTCGAACCCGTGTAAGAAGAAACTAAGGATGTATAGCCTATAAGATTCAAACGCTAAAACGATGACGTTCGGTCAAACCGGTATCAGCTTTCGGTGAGATATTTTGAAAATCAGATATTTTCTACACTTCACTTTAAGATTCCCTTCGGAGAGTCGATCGAGCCGGCGATGAAGAATGCCGGATTGAGAAAGCGGAGAGCGATCAGTCCGTGCCTCTTCCTGATCCTCGCATGGTGCGGAATCTGCGCAGCGATAAGCCTTGTGCTGCTTGCGTCGAGATCCATCGATGCGCGCGCTGACGAAGTCACTCAACTGAGTTTCGATCAACGGATCTTGAAGAACGAATCGGAGCCGAATTTGAAGAAGGATGGTAGCTTGGAGAACGATTTGGTGAAGAATGGTGGCTTGAAGAACGAGTCGGAGCCAAATTCGGAGAAGGATGGTAGCTTGAGAAGTTGGAGTGAGGAGAGAGACGTGCCGGATAAAAGATGCGCGACGGTGGAGGAAATGGGAGATGTATTTAAGAGTGGATTTGTGGAGCCGAGTCTGAGAGTCAGACGATTGATCCGGGAGCACTTCCAAGTTTACGGTATCTTGATTTCTTCGTACTTTATAAATTTTGGAGCTTTAAAACTGGAGTTTGAGTATTGTTTTGTAGATTTAAGAATTTTTTGGAGTGATTTTGAGATGCAATTTTACTATTAAATTGTAGGTGCTGCAAGAGTGAGGAGCCTTCCACCAGAGCAGTTTTGCAGAAGTGGTTTTGTGATTGGGAAAGCATTTCAAGCAGGTTTTGGGAATGAGATGTACAAGATCCTAACTGGTGCGGCACTGAGTATAATGTTGAATCGCTCATTTATCATTGGGGAAACCAGGCATATTGGTTCTTACTCTGCTCATGTCTTTTGCTTCATTCATGTTTATAATTTATGTATGCATGTCTCTTATGCTGATAAAGCACGGTTTTGATTATGACAATCGTAATTCTAAGATTTGTGATTTATATGTAGTCTGGACGAGAATTTATGACTATCACATTCTGAGCCATTCTCTTTACATTGGCTGCTTCCCTCAATAGCATAGTTTCATGCAATTCGAAACATAATGGGATGACAATTTTCTCTGGTATATAGTATAAGTTTTGTGGTGTTTTGGAGGCATGTTAGAGTGATTAGTGTAGTAGAAGAAATTAGGTTGCTATTTATCAATGAGTTCATAACACAAACTTGTGCTATAAAATGAGCACATATTATTAGCTACGGTTTCATTGAATACTATCTTGTTAGATGTGTAACATGGCTAATATGATGTTCAAATGTCAGGGGGAAGTTTCCTTTTGGAGATTACATATCTTATACCAGCCATGCATTCACCTTGGAAGAAGTTAAGCATCTTTGGCATAAGAATCATTGTGTGAAAACATATGGGAGAGAATTAGTCGTGAGGATTGATAATTTTCAAAACCCAGTAAAGTCAGGAGTCCTCTGCAGCAATTGGATCCGGTGGAAGCAACCTATAATCTGGTAAAGCAAAAGAATCTATTAATTCAGTTAGTGGCAGCATATACCATAATAATCAATTCTGGTTTATGTTGTATGGCCAGGTTTCAAGGTACCCCTGATGCCGTGGCAGCTCAGTTTTTCCTGAAGAGTGTACACCCAGACATGAGGAGGGCTGCTATTAGTTTGTTTGGAGATCCTGGAAAACTTAATGCGAGACCTAATGTTTTTGGCGAGTTATTGCAAGTTCTCATATCTCCACAGAAAGATGTTGTAGAAGCTGTCAATTGGGTTACTAAAGGTGGATTAGATCCAGATATTTCACTGCACATGCGCATGCTGATGAATAGGTAAGCACCGTAAGCCAGTGTGTTTAATGGATTTTTCTGAATTTTAATGGAAATGCTACGTTTCACAGTTTCAGTTTCTCATCAGTTTATATTAACACCTTAACAGATATGGTATTAGTCTGCCTCTTGCTTGAGATATGGGAAGTGAATAAGACAATGATCTCAATCATATTTTCTTTTTTACTACATCTAATTAGTCACTTGGGTTATGTAATGTAATGTTTCTTAACATCCACTTCTGTTCATGCCATGTATTATGCATTTTCCCTTTGGGTTCTTTGCTTCAGGTCATTGAGGACTGTAAAAGCAGCACTGAGCTGCCTTCAAAAAGCAGTAGAGAATCTGCACCACACATCAAGGCCCAGGGTGGTTTTGGTGTCTGATACTCCATCGTCCATAAAAGAGATTACACCGCTCGTAAATGAATTTGCTGAGGTACTTATCAGGAAGTTTGGCTTTAGAGTTTGCTCAAAAATTTTTAAGTGTTATAGACCCACAATATTCAGCTGTCGTATGCGTATAGAAGATCTATCTATATTAACAGAAACTAGAATTTCTATTCATCTTGGGAAACCTTCTTCACGTCCAACTTGGGAAAGTACACTCATGCTCTCTTCTACATCTTGCAGGTTCTACATTTCAATTATGAGCATTACAGAGGAAATATATACAATCAAAGCAATAGTCTACGTATCCTCGATTTTAGAACCAAGGATTGGGGGCCAGCTCCTCGATGGGTTGCATTTGTTGATTTCTTCCTTGCATCACGAGCAAAAAGTGCCGTAATCACAGGCGCCCATAGGCGTGTTGGAACTACTTATGCTCAATTGATTGCTGCACTTGCTGCTGCTAACCGACTAGGTATGTTAAGATGAACCTCACAACATATTTTTGTCGCACCAATAACGTAATCCATAGTTATTGATATCTGCGTTTCTTTTTTTTTCTTTTTTTTTTGGTTGCCTTTCTGAAGACGACTCTTCAAACACAAGTCTTGCATTTTTAAGTAGCTTCCAGGCTAATCTCTTATCTGACGGCTTGAAGAATCAGATAGGCTGGGGTCATGCCTGGAATAGATTTGCAGGTCCATTGAGTTGCCCTAAGCAAGGTGATCAGTGCGCGTTCACACCTCTTATGTCTCCTTCGTGGTGGGACGGGACTTGGCAATCTCCTATTCAACGTGACATCCGCAGATTGCGAGCTTATGGTATTCGGTTATCTGATTTGGGTACACATGATGAACATCATCTTAGTTCTTTCTGTAAGTCAAGGAAAAATTATGTCCTTACCACATCCGTAGCGAAGCTGTAAAGCCTTCATCTATGGCCAAGTTCACAAAGCAGTTTATTTGTGATAAAAGTTCTGATGCAACAAGCTGCCTAATCAATGCATGGCGAACAAGTCTTTCCTGCCCATGGATGAATTAGCATGCACATTTGTGGAATACCAGTGCCTATAAAGTTTGGCCAGTGACTAGGACTTGCTGCTGATCTCAGAACTTTTGGCAGATCCAGCAACTGATGATTTTGAAGGAGGTGGTTCGGCACAGGCTCTAAGGACCGCTTCGTTCTATCACTCAAAAAACAGGTTATCAATACTCGGACTGTGAAGTAGGCAAAAATATCAAGCTGCTCAACAATCCATTTAAATTGTAGTTAAAAAAATAATGATGTGAGAAGCTTCCTCTAGGTTTAGATAGGCATTCATAAAAGACTCAAAAACTATGTGAGATGCCAATATCATTCCGCTGACAACGAATTGAAGAGACGGGTCAAGTGGTTTGATCGTCTGATTGGGACGATGATGATCTACCCAATCGTACAATATTCATGTAAATTAATTCATAACTTGAAAAACTCCGGAAGTCCAAATAATAGAACAATTTCAACCCTATCGCCGCCTATACCACCACTTCCCTCTAACCTTTCCAATGTGACACATGAAAACTCAACCTTACGGCCACATTCTAATTCCTGGTAAGGATAAAACCATCAATAGCCAAACAAGTCCATATCGCACCATTATCTACTTAATTTGATACTTTACAAAGCCACAAGACATCACAGTTTCAGTCTTTAAGAAGCACCAACTAGATAATTTTGCTTAGCAAATGACAGTAAAACCCTAACAATTCAGCAAAATCCAGAAGAAGAAAAAAAATCAGCTTAAAATCAATCACGAAACCAGCACCTCAAAAAGTAGACAAATTCTCAATAAAATGAAATTGACGGAGATGCGAACCTGCCAAACCCTACGGAGCCTCTTTTTAGCATTAGCCTTTCTGGTAGGCGTCAGCTTGATCCTTTTCCAGAGAAGGCCGCCTGAATCGTGCTTCTTCACGATCTCCAACACTCTCGTCCCCCAAAACGCCATCGTCGTCTTCTCTGCGGATCGTCTAAACCCTAACGCGTTTCTGCTCCCAGAAACTCGTCCCACACCCAGCTCTGCTTTCTTTAAATATACTTTAAACGACGTCGTTCGAACTGAATGCTCCGGAATTTGAACAATTCAATTGTTCAACTACTCAAATTTTCAAGTTTAGCCTAGCCTGAGGTTCCTCATTGATCTTTGGCTAATCATATCTATTGGAGTCATGAGGGGCTCAAAAAGGAATGCAATCTGATTCTGAAAGTAATCAATCATATATGTACAATGAGTTGCAAGTGGAAAACATAGGATGTCTGGAGTAGAAAAACAAAGACACTTGCTGTAAAAAAAGACAAGGGACAACTGAACGAAGGAGCAATATGAAAGTACAAGAAAGAAAATACTAGGTTGGATGTCTCCTAATGAAGTGCTGTGAAAATTACAACAGAATTAAGCAAGGCAAGATGTTGGCGGAGGAGCTTGAAGTTGCTACAATGTTATGACGAATTCCGGGGCGTCTTTCCTTGGACCAGCCAAAGTCCGGTATAGGTACATTTTCTCAACTTTGTGGCTATTGTCACCTGAAATTTCCATTTGATCCTCCTCGTCGTTTATTATCTCCACATTTAGTGTTGGCATCTTCTTGGCTAGCAATTTGCAGGCGCCCAGGGTGATGTCGCAAGAGGACATCCAAAGGGATCGCATTGTCTCATACTTTCCCACATCAGCAAGAAGAGCCATGTCACCAAAGGGACTGTCCCTGATCTCTAGCTTTTTGAGCTTCTTGCAGCCCCTAAGCACATGCAACATTCCCTTGTCACTGTCTCCAGCGAATGCAATAGAGAGCATTTCAAGCTGTTCTGCGTACATTCCTATGTACTGGAAAACAAGGTCAGTCAGGAGGCCTGACAGGGATAGACGCCGAATATTCTTAGATGACTGGACAATGGCACCAAAACCTTCATCCAGCGGCTGCAAGGTTATGGGATCAGGCTTTGTCGGATCGAGAATACACAGTCTAAAACGGGTAAAATTTGAACAGTTCTTTGCAACTGTCTTCAAAGCATCATTGGTCATCTGCTGGCAGAAGTACAGAACTGAGTGAAGCTTTTGGCAACCAGCAGATATTTCGACCAAGCCAACCTCCGTTACAGCAGCATTCCCTGCTCCATAAGGATCTGAAGGAAAAACCCTCAGCTCTTCCAAGTCTTTACATGTGGAAGCCACCACTCCAAGTCCTTTATCCCCAATACAATCCAATATCTGGAATACAGAAAAGAAAGCTGACATTTAAAAATATCACAGGAAACAAAATAACAAATCATCTGCTTAAAAATAAACAAGTTTCTATTAAATAATTTAAAGTGGAGAAAACATACCCATAGACGCTGAAGCTTTTTGCACTGAGAGATAAGCTTAATCAGATCATTGCCATGAATTCCAGGGGCATAACTAAGATTCAACGAAGTCAAGTTAGTGCAAAGTTGGTGAATAGCTGGAAGGCAGCTTGGAGCGACCTCCAAGAATCCAGACAGACTTCTAACAGATGTGCACTTCTCTAAGGCACTTTTTAGCTTAGTGTAAGTATCAGAATCCGAGTCATGAACGTAGGAGCCTGTGCCCAAGTCCTCCAACTTGGGTGCCTTAGTCAGCAGTTTTTGGAGTGTATCAAGAGGTACGGCTCGATTTAGTTTCATGCTTCTAAGATTAGGACACCTTGCTACCAGTTTTTCCAACGAAGCTAAATTCACTTCACCTCTAAGGCAGGCAAAATTCAGGGACACAAGGGATGTGCAGTTCTCAGGGAAACAACTTAGCCAGTGCCCTCTTCGATCCTCAACATCATTCTCTTGCAAGTCTAGTTCTCTGAGTTGCCTGTATTAAGCAATCAACCAAAACTATAGTTAAAACAAATCTCAAATAACAGTGGATTCTGCTGAGATTATGGCCAAAATTTGATCAACTTAAACAGATGTATAGGAGTCACCATGTAGAACATTATCGAAACCATACATGAGTATTATATGATTCAAAGTAAAATAAATCCAGTTTACATTTTCATCCCCAACTACGCAGGCAATAAAAAATGCCAGAGATTAGTATTCGGATGAGCTGATATTTTTTAATAATAAAAGTTTATTTTCAACAAGATTGCCAGCTTTTCGAGCCAGCTACAGCACCAAATGCTCACACTACTGGTGTCTATTACACCAATTTTCTTCAAAATGCGGTAGGACACAACTTCCAATTTCATTTTGAATACACAGTTTTTGAATATATCATCCAGAGTAAAAAATTAAACAACCATAACCGGAATACACCAGAGCTAAAAGATGCCACCCATACCTGCAATTTGCAGCAATAGCAGCAAGCCCATCAGTTGAAAACCCTTCACAGCTCACCAAAACCAGCGACTTAAAATTCACAAAGGCAGTGGATATCAGCTCAAGGCACTCATCAGTAGCCACCATCCTCTTCAGCCTCAGCTCCTCCAACCCGATATTATTCTTAGCCATAGCTTCAATCCATGGATAAACATGACCTCCCCAATCATTCGGGACCAAATTGAAATCAGCAAAATGAGGCTTCCCCTTCAAAGTCAGAGCCTTCATCCTTGGAAACCTCGAAACCAACCGCTCTGGACTAATTGCATAACAGTTCCCAATAAACACCCTCTGCCTACTCCATCTCTCCACTTTGTACCACAATTTACACACCAGGGACACGGCGTTCCTGTCCCTATGACTAGTAATGGAATCAAACACATACTCCAACACCTCCTCCGGACAGTAATTCATCTTAAGTAAACTTCCGGCACAGGCCACAAATAGTCAATTCAACCTAAACCCTAACTACTCAGATCTCCACCTTAAACCAGAAATCAAAGTTCCATTCTACATAACAACAACCGGATCTATAGATCTGAGATAAAATACACTCCCAAATCTCACATCTGCGTCCTTGCAAGAAGATCCGAGCCAGACCGACAGGGACTTTGAATACGAATTTCTCAAACAAAAACAGCTACGAACTTGCACAACAGTCCGAATCTTCAAAAGCCGAAAAGCTACGACGATTCAGGCGCCTATAGATCGACGAGGTTCGCAGAACGCAGATCTACAAGCCTCGCATTTCCGCAAAAATCACTGAAACAAATCAAGCACGACACCCTCTCTCTCTCTCTCTCTCTCTCCCTCCCTCAATCAATCAACGTAACTGTTGAGTTGAATCTGAATCATCAACAGCATCATCATTGATCACTGATGCTCAATCAATCTCTCTCTCTCTCTCATCATCTCCCAGCGAAGCTCACGCACTCATGTTAAAGCCGAGAGCAGAAGACGGAGAAAGGAAGAAGGAGAGGAGAGAGAAGAAAGGTACGTGGTTAACTAACTAACCAACCACCTAACCACGGTTTCGATCTAGCCCGGGTTGCGTTAGCCACCAGTCATGAAATTTGATCGGACGGCTGAGATAGAAAGGTAGGCGATTACAGTTGATCTGAGCCGTCGGTTCCGTGACTACACGAGAGTAACATGCATGTGTCCTTGTCTCTGGGTTTGAACCAGAAGACTGTCACCAAGCATATGAGTGGCTGATATTGATGTCGTTTTTTTTTTAATTTCCAAATTTTGCTTTTTTAAATTATTGAATATTTTTAATTTATTTATTTTCTAAATTAATATAAAAATTTGCATGATATGAGGCATGTGGATGCATTGCATTATTGGCATAAATTAAGGAAGCCATGACTCTTGGATGGCTCAAGAGGTGGACTCGATTGGATGCCGTCCAAGTTCCATTTGAGTTACCTACGAATTTCCACGTCATCTTTTCGGTTTTTTTATCGATCATTTACTCGCAGTAACGGTTTGAATCTATTTTAATTGTACGCATATTTTCAAATAAATAGCCGACCAACGCAACGTAGTTAAAAAGATGTGATTCGATCGAAATGAGGTTAAATAATTTTGATGTGAAATTTGATTTAATTGTAACAATAATTTAAAGCGATTTGGTGAAGTTACATTTAAGGTGGGTGGAGGTGGGGGTGGCTGGGTGAGGAGATAAGAGAGTTTGGAATGGTTACAATAATGTATGTCTTATTGATGGATAATGTGTTAACATTATCGTATTAAATTTATTATTAATGTTGAGGTTTTTGATAGCCACAAGTTTTTTAATCCACCAATCGGGTTGAGTTACGTGTTTGCTTTTACTTCACTGATAAATGGATTTTTTATTTTAGTTCAATTTATCACTTTTAATTCGTGTATTGTATTTTTGAAAATATTTGGTGATCACCGCACTAAAATGACGTGGCACCATTTTGAGTTATATATATTTTTCTATATGACGACACCGGGTTCGAGTTTGACATCAGCAGCCCGTCTAGCTCAGTTGGTAGAGCGCAAGGCTCTTAACCTTGTGGTCGTGGGTTCGAGCCCCACGGTGGGCGATAAGGTCTACGATTTTGTATACGTTTTCATGTGGAACGAGTCGTTTTGAAAAGGTAAACCGTTTCAACAGAGTTGAAACGGCGGCGTTTTTTATTATCATATCTCCAGTTCTTTCTACGGGAATCGACGAGTGTTTTGACATGGAGGTAAATATGGAGTGATGTGATCTTTCATCACCTCAGGCAATCTTCAGCTAGTAGCAATGTCGACGACGCGTTACTGGATCGTGTCTCTCCCGGTCCAAGGCGCCGCGGCCTCGCTCTGGACCAAGCTCCAGAGTTCCATCTCCAGGCACTCGTTCGATACTCCGATCTACAGAGTAAGTGATGCGCGTCGTTTTCGTAAATCCGATTTTCATAGTGGATATTTTGTGTTTTGGTGTGGTTGAGCTTGACGCTTTGGGTACCGTTTGTGCTCAGTTTAATGTGCCGAACCTCCGCGTTGGGACTCTTGACTCTCTGCTTTCTCTCAGCGACGATCTGTTCAAGGTTTTACTCATCCGCTTGCGTTTTGTTTTTGTGGTTGTGGTTATTGATCGATTGTTGTGGTGAATGGTTGGCAGGGTAATAGCTTTGTGGAGGGAGTGTCGCACAAGATCAGAAGACAGATTGAGGAATTGGAGAGGGCTGCTGGTGTTGAGAGCAGTGGGCTTGCTGTTGATGGTGTGCCTGTTGATTCTTATCTTACTAGGTATTGTTTTGGTGCCTTTTTAGTAATTTATGTTGGAGACTGTGTTGAGGTGTTTCTTTGTTCTGAACTTGGGTGTTTTGGGTGGTAGGTTTGTTTGGGATGAAGCCAAGTATCCGACAATGCTGCCTTTGAGAGAGATTGTGGATGGCATTCATGTTCAGGTGTCCAAGATTGAAGATGATCTCAAGGTATGCTTACTGTCCAACTCGCGTTTTTTGAGTTTTTTATAAGATGTTATGGTCCTATAGTTATGATATTTTTCAAATGTTGATCTAATTGTTTGGAAGCGTAAAGTATGTATTTGTGGTCTAGGAAGATAGATCAATTGGTTAATAGGAAGTAGCATATCTTCGGTTTAGTCTTCAGATTACTGTATTTGGTAGTTCAGTTGTATAAAAAAATTGTATGTGTTGGTATATAGCTATTTGTATAACAAAATGTGTATGTGTAAATCTATCTTACTGTTCTTGCAACTTTGGGTCAGGTTCGTATTGCTGAATATAATAATGTTCGCAGCCAACTGAATGCTATTAACAGAAAGCAAACTGGGAGGTAGGCAGAAGCTTTTAGAAATGGTTGCTATGAGCTTTATTTGTCTTGCTTAAAGTTCCTTTCTAATTGTTTCAGCTTGGCTATACGTGACCTGTCCAATCTAGTAAAACCAGAAGATATGGTGGTTTCAGAACATCTAGTAACTCTCCTTGCAGTTATTCCCAAGTATTCACAAAAGGATTGGTTGTCAAACTATGAAACACTGACAGATTATGTGGTAAGTGCTCTCCTTCATTAAAAAAAAATGCAATGTGCTACGTTCTCACGGATACCCCTGTTATGCTATTCCATGTATACTATTCTAGTGTGACACGAACATGAACAACTCGTAACTTTTTTTTATCAGTCGAATGTTTTTGAATAAATTTCTTCCGAGTCAACTAAGTTTTATCAGTGATCATCTTTTCAGGTGCCTAGATCTTCCAAGAAGCTTCACGAGGACAATGAATATGCTCTTTATACCGTTACATTATTTAGTCGGGTGGCTGACAACTTTAAAGTAAAAGCTCGTGAAAGAGGCTTTCAAGTGAGTTGCTTTATATGGCTTCTGTAAGATTACGGAGTCGCACATTGTTATTAAATACGGCTGGAGCTCTGGTGTTTGATGACACATTGATTTAACTTTTTTTTTTTAATTTTCTGAGTCAGATTCGTGAATTTGAATATAGTCCACAAGCTCAAGATAGTCGGAAAGAGGAGTTAGAAAAATTGGTAGAAGAGCAGGAGTCCTTGAGAAACTCTCTTTTGCAGTGGTGCTATACAAGTTATGGGGAGGTGCCATTCTAACCTGTTTTTATCACTGGTCATGTTATTATATGTCCTCTTTATCAAAAAAATCCATTCTCCTAGTAAATAATTTTGATAACCTCCACGAAAATCGTCATGGAGTTATGTTTGCTGGAATACACTATACACCTAGTTTTCTTAACTCACTGGAGTCTCAATGACTGGTGGTGTTGTACTTGTACATGAGGTGGTCGCATGTTGTTAACAACTCTAGTCATGTATTGTGTGCCAACGTATTTTGAGTGAGAAATGCAAGAATGACTCTATCTCCATCAATGGATCAAAAATTTAAAGAAGATATAAACAGTATATGAGATAATTGTGCCTGTCAAAGAAAACATTTATGATTGAGCTCATATTCTAATGATCAGCACGTCACCAAATTCATGGGCAGAAACTACACAAATGTTGATTGAAGATTTACCAAAACTCTGCAACTTATATGTATTGTGAGTTTTGTCGTACCTTTATGACTACGTGACAGGTTTTCATCTCCTGGATGCACTTCTCTGCTGTTCGAGTATTCACAGAGAGCATTCTGAGATACGGCCTGCCTCCTTCTTTCCTGGTAATGTATCCTCCTCCATCTCCTATCTGGCTATAAAACTCATCAATGCTCTAATTTATCAGTGATTCGGTGTGTACAACAGGCATGCGTCCTCTCTCCATCTCCTAAAAGTGAGAAAAAAGTACGCTCTATCCTGGAAGGACTGTGTGACAGCACAAGCAGGCAAGCCAATTGATTCTCCAAACCATTTAAAAAATGCTGAATAGATAGATAATCTTCAGTTGTTGCATTCGCTATATATGCCGCCAACTTAGTTATCTCAAAGGAGACGGGTAACTGAATGAACCCATTTGTGCCAGGCAAGTAAAATGTCTGTTTGTTTATTATATACAGCCAGTACTGGAAGCCTGAAGATGAAGCTGGAGCAGCAGCTGCTGTTTTGGGAGGTGATGCAGACTCATATCCTTATGTATCATTCACAATCAACCTTATCTGAGCCGCACAGAGGTTCAAGTTTGCTGTTGTTGTTGATCAGAGAATGCATACATATTTATAGCCTCTGAAATTCTAGAAGCTGGTTGTTCTAAGAGCTTAGTAGACTCCTATGAAGAATATATGTATTGAATTAAATATATGTATTACAATGATGACTGTGTAGCATCAGTAGCCATCTGATTCTGTTTGAATGACTCATTTACATTACTGCTGCACAAAAATTCTGTTCCTGTTCTTGTTACTGTTCTCGTTCCAAATTAGTTGAACCTGATCAACCAACCATCTGGAGATAATCTGCAGTTACAAGGGATAAATAATGCCACTATGACAGCTTAGTTATTCATCAATTGGCCTCGGCCATTGGCACTTTTATCGATGACCTATTGTTAACCTTGATCTGTTCACCTGTGTCCTAATTTTTGGTAATGTCAGTACTTGTGGAAGGAGTGGCCGCCTCGCTAGAGGAGAATGCAGGAGCTCCTTTCATGATACTGGTTGTTCTGTGTCTTGAAGGATTGACACCACCAGTAGTCGGCCTGGAAACATATATCCACAACAAATGTTATCCATGGGACAATTTTGATCTTGGCCTAAATAAAATGCACTTCTTTTATTTATTTTTACAAGGAAAACTTACAGTCCAACAAAAATTTTGAATGCATCGTATATTCCCCACTGGGCTCCGGTAAGAGTTCCGATCATCAAAATGCGTAGGGGAAGCCCACGAGTAAAAAGACCACATAGTCCGAGCATTCTCACGGCCTGCATTACTAACTGATTAGATGATGGTATAAGTATAAGGACAATATGATTGCAAATGGGGAAATATGTTGGACATTTACATCTCCAACCGTTGCTCCTTGGGCATTGTTAAGGAATGACACCAGATTATCAGCTGGGTGGGAGACGACTGCACAGAGCACACCAGCAATATAACCACCAGCGAAACTCACACCAAGCTGTACCGATTTGCTGCATTGGTCCTTGGAAGTAGGTATAACATGTTTGTACAGCAATTCAACAATGGTTTCAAATGATGCAAACTTCATCATTGTATCTGCAGGTAAGTGAATTTGGTTACCAAAATTTGAGGATGTGTTAAAAGAAACAGCAGAGCAACCAGTCCACTTCAAGAGAAAATAGCTCCCTGGGAGGAGGTAAATGCTGACAAATTCACTAAGCTTAAAATACTTCTAGCATATATGCTACGTAATCATATACACCAAAGCTACATATGTTCTAGTCTTCTAATGGCTATAAAGGATTCTGAGAAAGTTGCGATTTCACTATGTAGAAGAGATAATTGAATGAGAACACTCATAAGTTAGCTAAATATGATATACTGATATTTAGTCATCCGAAAATGAACCACGAGATAAACAATCTAAGCCGAAACTACACAAAACAAGATGATATCAGGCACGCTTTATGCAGTTAGTAGATTTTGTTCGAGTCAGACTACTCACAGAAGCACAACTTACAAGGAATTTGACGCCCCCACAGAGGAATGATGCCCTTGTACAACCTGCAATGTTCAGCAAAATAAGGCATCAATGCCTGTTTTACGAATATACACAAAAACTAAACAGCTACAGAAAAACAAGAAGAAGGATCATACCCACAGGCACCTTCTGAATGTATAAACTTCGGTAAACCATCAGTCAATCCTCTAGCAAAGCCAGACTGAGTCTGAATACGAACCTTCACAGCCTCCATGGGGCAAAGAATAATATCAGCAATCATCTCGGCAGAGGCAGACCCAGCAAGGTACACCAATGTCTTATATTTGGCTGCAACTTCTGGTCCAGCAATTTCAGAATATAGCTTCTTGAAATACTCATAGAAGCCGAACTTACACGCGCCCTGTGCACTGTATCCAAATAGAGTGGGAACCCACCCTTTAAAAAAACCTTTGAATCCCTGTTCCTTGAGCAGAACTTCAAATCCAGACTTAATGCTCTTGTACTTAGCTGGATCAATCTGCAGTAAACAGTGTCATGCAACTTCCATCAGCCGACAAACTTAAAACAAAATATTGCAAAGAGTGTCTAAACACCTTCTAATCCAGAGCGTTTTATCAGAAAATACAAGCAAGCTTCATTCGATCAGAGAAATCGAACAAGTAGACAAGCAAGTCAAAAATAACATCTGCAATGTCAACAAAAAGTACGCAGCCAAAAGAAACACAAAAAAGTACAATCAAATACCTAAGCACCAAAATCAAAATGGCTCATTTCATCTAACAGCAATCAATCATCGAACATAAGAATCAGAAACCGCACTAGCTCTATATCAACATTATCCAAAGAACTGGAAAAAATGCGATGAGAACTCAAAAATCAACTCCTGAACAAAACTCAAACCTGCATATTACATTTGACAAGATCAAGAGGCGTAACAGCCAAATGCGTAAGTCCACAGCTCAGCACGCCGCCGGCAGTACACGCCAAGTAGAATTCCGGCGTGTACATCTCGATCTTCTCTCTCTCCTTCAGCGCCGCAACCGCTACACTCTTTATCCCCACTCCGCTAAGGTCCGGTACACCGCCCGCCATTTTCTCCAGCAAAATCAACTCCGGGGAAGAAGTCGAGTACATGAAATTCGGAAGAATCGACATCGGCGAAGTGGACGGATCCGGAGGTTGGATGCGGCGACGGGAGAGGATTTTGGATTTTCTCGGTGCTCTGGTGACGCGCAGTTTGTTGTTTCTCTCTCTGGATTTTTGAAAAAGGGCTTATTCTATTGGATGCGGATGTTTTTGGGTTATTTGATGACGAAAATACCCTTGCGAGTGTAATTTATTACAAACGTGCCCTCAAGCGGTTTGGTTTAAACCACACGGCTCTCATTCTGCCTCAATTGAACCAAACCGAGTAGAACCGGTCATTTGAACCGACTTATAGATCCATTTAATTTGGGACGAAACGAAGCTGAAGGTGAAGTGGAGAAGGAAGAGCCCATTAGAGCGTGGTCTAGTGGTAAAAGGAACGTTAAATATTTCAGCGATTAGAATTTAATTTTTGATGGCCAGACAAGGGACTCTGATGGGGTTTTGGAATAGAATAGGAAAAATAAATAAAATTTTAAAAAAAAAAGTGGAGAAGGAAGAAAGCAAAATTAGGCTCTCTATAATTTTTAAAATGAAAGCCATATATTTCGCCGTCTGTGGGAATCGAACCCACGACCACACGGTTAAAAGCCGTGCGCTCTACCAGCTGAGCTAAGACGGCTAGACGTGTTTGCGACTATTTAGTTAAATATAAATTATATTTCCATTGATTATTTTCGATTCGGCTCAATCGAGCACCAGTCCGGTCCAATTGTGACGAAAGCCGCATAACGGTTCTTCACAAACCGTCTCCACTCTCCCCACACAAAAAAACTTTTTCCTGAGAATTGTTTTATATAAAAATAAAAAAAACTCTTTCACTCGATTCGTTCGCTCGCCTTCGATTCTTCATTCCCAAAAATCAACAACTTGGATAAGTATCATTCTCTCTCCTTCTCCACCTCTTCCTCCAACCACGCGACAATCCGCCTCTCCGCGGTTCTTCATCCGTGACGGCACGGGTTTGATTCGATTTTTGTCAGCAAGGATTACGGCGTTTGCGTCAATCGGAGGTGAGAATCGAGCTGCGTCGTTGCCGAATCGAATTAGGGGTTTGTGTTGGACGCGCAATGTGTTAGCGCTCCTGCTATGATCTGTTTAGGTTTTATTTTTTATTTTTGTTGTTGTTGGAATTAGTGTTAGTAGGTTTCCGTTGTGTAGTTGGATTAAGTGACATTTTCTTTGTTGGATTGGGCGTCGGTGGCTTGTGTTTGGTCCTCATAGTGCTGTGAGTGAAATGATATTGAGTCTAGACTGGTGCATTGGGTTTTGACTGAGTGTGATTTTTTTTTTTGGGGATGAAATTGGGGATAGAAAATTGGTTATTTGGTGAATTTGCTAATACTTTATGTGAAAGAGAGAAAATATTCATTTTGGTGGGTTAAGTTCTATTGAGAAATGTATTTGGGTGTAAGTGGTGAAAAAAAAGAGTTTGTTATTAGGGTAAAGGTACTTAAGATGGCGGCATGCATTTAAACTCGTTAAATTATGATATTGTCCATTTACATTCAGGTGGTTTTATAACGACGTTAACTGTTTTGGAAAATGTCCCTCATTGAGTTAACAAGCAGGTCTTGGTGTTTGTGTGGTTCTGATGCATGTGTCGGTCCTTGTATGATTAGTGTTGGTTCTATCCTTGTATGTGAACGGCACTAATTCATTTTTTTCATATGAAGTGAAAGATTTATGAAAACATTTCTGTATGGCTTTCTAACTACATGCATCCCTTTTGGATGTATTTTTCCCCTAGTTCTATTTTTTTATGGTGGATTCAAATTGTTTTTTATTCCTTGTCTAGGAATATATATTAATGAGATCTATACATGCAATAAAAGTTGGATTTTGAATCTGGCTTGTCACTAGGATTCAGCATTCATTGATGTGCATTTGTCTTAGTGCTCAAGTGATGACTGACATAATTTTACCTAGATTTTATCAGGACTTTGCATCACACATGCTGCTTTAATATTTCATGTCAATGGCGGCTGATCAACGCAAGAAGAGGCTGAGTACTGACAGTGTTGTTGGTTGCAGTTCCCTCGAGCTGCATAGAACAAAAAAGAAGAATTTAGCATCATTTCAGTTTGGCGTAAACATGAAACCTCATATATCCCTTGAGTTGGATGACAGTCAGAAAAAAGTTGTTCCAAAAAGGGAACAAATAGGGCTGTCTAGAAGAGAATTGGCACCCTACTCTAGTTATGTTCCTAATCATCATAGTACCTTGGCGGATGTTATTACACTCCCTAAAGAAATTTTCGGTCTAGAAAATGTGGAAACTGTATTTTCTTATGAGGTAGGGGTTGCTTATAATGTTCATTGTTTAGAAAGCTGTAACTACAAATTTATTTTTGATTAATTCACTGTCACTTTTTAAAACACAGGTTTGGAGAAACTATTTATCTGAAGATGAAAGGGAACTTCTTTCACAGTTCCTTCCTAAAGAAGTTGAGACCGAAGAAGTGGTGCAATCATTATTTGGAGGGAGTAATTTCTCTTTCGGAAATCCTGTTCTTAAATGGTAAGTGCTAGATTTTGTAGGATAATATGCATGGTTTAAAATAATGTCGTGCATACTATATAAAGTAGCATACATGATCGCAAATGATGCCAAACATTGTAATGAAATAAACTTGATGATGCTTGTGCACATTACTTCCATTCAAAAATCATGCTGTCTGCTGATTTATATATCCAATTTATACCTGGTAATCTGTTTGTATGTGATGGCTAATGTCATTATGTCACTTGGGTTTTATGGATTTCTTTGTCAGGGAAATTTGTTTGCATATGATGGCTTATGTCATTTGAATTAAATTTGTTTGCATATGGATCTCTATATCAGCTGATACACATACATATTACTATTTGAATCTTGTTTCCTTAGCTTATTGTTGTGTTAGAATTAAATTTAGACAAGCAAAATGTAGCAGATAATAAATAAATGATTGATTCTGGTATGTTTATTATAATCAATATATTCTCATGATCCATTGCATTGTTCAGTAGTTATACATGTGTAATTTTTGTTTTCTCTTTCTCTGTGATGGTGTTTCATAGCAGAACTGCCCAATTGATGAGTATTTATATCTCTTGATGCAGGTTCACTTTGCTTGCTTCTGGCAGCCTTCATCCAGATGCAATCATTCACCGGGACCATAGTTTGTTGGTTAGTCAGAAAGCGTACTGCTCAGAGTTGCAAGACTATCACAATGGGTATGCTGAGTTTAAACATTTGCGTCGGTCCCTCCCACGGGAGGTTGACATTCAGTTCTTACATTGTTGAACTTAAAATGTGTTATTTTGTAGTATGGTCAGAAATTTACTACAACTGAAGGATTTATGGGAAGGTTGCCAAGATCCAAAGGAGTTTTTGGGTATTATAGGCCGGTTAGTAAACCTCTGACTGTTCATTGCATTGCATATATGTTTAAAGAAATTTTTCTTGAACAACTCTCGTCTCTCTTTCTGTATCACAGTAAATGCTGATAGTCTGAAGTGCACCATAGGCACTCATTATGAAACAATGACACCTTATTTTATAGTATGTGTACTATTTTAATTTTGCCAGGACAAGCAATTACTTTGTCAAAGGTACATCTGCACCTGCTGATGAGAACAAATCACTATACTCTGAGCCGAATCTTGGAGGGTCCTCTGAATCCTTATTGGCAATGGAAGATGATAGGGCATGCATCAGTGATGATCAGGCAGTCATAATTGCCAGGAGCGGAGAACTCCAGAAAAGGTGGACATGTTTAACTGAATAGGGATAAGGTTTTTTATATAAATATCTGTATATTTTTTAATAAGTTGGCTGCTCTTCGTATATTTGTGCAGGAGAGGTCTTAAACCGGAAAGAACCAGGAGTCCAATGTTAGATATCATCGATAACCAACACGATGTTGCAAGATTTGTAAAGGGTGAAAAACTCAGCAATTGCAGCATTCTTTTTGATGGTGCAAAATACATGGCTTATATCAAGGTTAGTGGCCAATGTCTTTTCAGTTAATTCATTTTACGACTATACTGAGAAAAAGTAAGTATATCGTGTTTCACTTGGCGGCAGTTTGTTCTTCTTGAAGGTGAGGCCATGTAACTCATACATCACCTAGTGCATTGTTGCATACTTTGTTTTCAGATAGCATCTACCATGTGTGGGCTACATGATATCATGCATAGTTGCACAGGATAAACCAATATGCAGACATTGAACAACTGCGGTATTATCTAGTTTGTCATAAGGAGAGTCGCATGCTACTAGGTGCCTTTTTTTCTTGGCCAAATATGTCCCCATGCTCATTTAAATGTGACGATCAATCTGCATTTCATAAAAATCCTTCTTTAAGATGCTATCATTTTTGGGTTTTGTACCAGTAACATAGTAGTATTAGGTACTATGTCAAACATACTAGTTCTCTTGGTACGACCTCTTAGCAACTTTCCGGCATCATGATGACTATATCTTTTGTTTCTTTTAAGTGTAGCTATATGTGCTATCTTATACTTCTATCATTTTTGGAATATGTTGGTTTTGGTACAGGATACCGAAGGGGTAGTCATCTATCAAGTCTTTCTGTATATTTTTTGTAATGTTTAATCACTGTCCTTATTCTAAACTATTCATCCTCTCATCTTTAATACTCAGATTACTAAAAAGCAACTTGAACTCCTCAAGAGCATGAAGCAGCCTGGAAAAGGAATTCAATCAAAGTCTGTGAACCACGTGTTAGGGAATCTGGATAGTTATTATGTACAGCCATATGCAGTGTTCGAAGAGGAAGAGCAAAGGAAACTGCACCACCAATGGTTAGTATTATTTATAATTTAGTGAATTTTACAAACTGGCTCCCCATTCATTTTTAAATTAATAATTTCCTTTTACAGGTTATTAGTGGTAAATACAGTGCTTCAAGCATCTGCAGATTGGAGAGCGAGACAGGCTCAGAAAGAACAGATTGGGCAGTTATTGTGTCAAGATATAAAAGAACACGCGAAACATGTTTTGCGGGTTGGTTATTTATGTTATTCCTGTCTTCTTCTCCTCCCAAGTTGACTAGTTTCTTGTCATGCAAGTTTCAGAGACATAAAACTTGCCTTTTGTAACTATCATTTGTGGTTTTGTAAAATTCTCAGGAGGAGGAGACTACTGGTTGCACTCAGAAAAATAGCAAGTGTAGTGGTGGGACAGACCCGGAACTGAATATGGAGGTTGATGCAGATAATTTTGCTGCATTGGCAGGCATTCAGGATACGTTGCACCGTGAAACAGTTGTTGCGAGTGGTTTCGAAGGCAATAATGTTGATATGTTGGGTTCAGTAGAGAATCACGGTATCCAAAAAATGGATCTTATAGCAAGCAGTCGTGAAGGCATGTTGGATAT
Organism: Umbilicus rupestris; assembly: GCA_963678935.1. Taxonomy (NCBI): domain Eukaryota; kingdom Viridiplantae; phylum Streptophyta; class Magnoliopsida; order Saxifragales; family Crassulaceae; genus Umbilicus; species Umbilicus rupestris. The sequence continues at coordinate 948,951 of OY787610.1, forward strand.
GGCATCAGAAAGCGATGCTTATTCAAATGAGATTCAGGCCTCTTACATGAATGGCCCGCCAGATTTTCCTTGTACCTCAAGTTCTTCATTTGTTACTGTTAGTAGAGGAGATACACAATCAGCTGCTGGAGGTTCATGGCAAACAGCAAAGGTCCCTCTTTCATCTCATCAGTCTACTTTGGCCAATGAGTTCACATCCGATGTGGGCGAATTGTCCTGTAACCTCGAATGTCAACCTCAGTTTCTTAACTCAGAAACTGAGCTGCATGAGAATGGCATTGAACCACGCACAGAACCAAGTATGCCATACAGGCTGACCAATCAGAGGACCTTTTCTGCATATCAAAATGAAGATCGGGATGGATTACTATTGCAATCCATTTTCAGTAGCCCAGAGCTTTCATCTTACAAGTCACAACAGAAACAAGCCATACCTCATTTTCAACAAACACAGAATGTTATGATGGGAAATGTGCAGTTGCCCAATCAGTACCAGGAGTTGCAGCATCAATTGTATCCTTTCGAGGCAAGACAGAAAAGAGAGGAGCAATATTACATGAATCAGAACCTGCCAGATAGTATCCATGGAACCTCTAGAGGTAGCACTGAACTTTCTGTCCCTCTGCAAGAACATTTACCACCTTTTCATTTGCAGGATTGGCATGCAATTTCAGTAGGTATGTCAGTGCCTCTCCAAACTCAATCCCCTGCTGGGGAAATCTTTACTCAGAACTGGTATTCTTCGGGACAGCCAATTCATGGTGGCTGGTCAAATCCTCCAAATGAGGTGTCTGTCCCTAACCAGAGCATTAGAAACGAAGCTAGCAACAATGATGAAAGCCTTTTCAGTGTTCTTTCTCAGTGTAATGAGTTGCGGTCCGCCACTTCGTATAATCATCACATGGGTTCCGCAGGTCAAGTTATGGCTCCAAGTGGCTTTGGGTTAACTGGTGGGAATACTCGTAGAAATAGTAATGCTATTCCTCAGATCACTCATCCAATCGAGTTCTTAAGCAGTAGAGAAGCAACTCCTTCATTGCTGCCCAACAATATGGGATGGGTAAGTGTGCCCCAGCAGAACTCCAGTTTGCATGATCCTATGGGTAAACCATTCTTAAGGTCCTGGAACCAGTAGGACTCATGTACTTCATCAGTTCAGATATTGCATTTTGTTCCTGATGCCAACACAAGTTTTGCTGTAGCTAAATGTAGGGGTTTAAAGACAATTAGCCCCACAAGGCAGGGATAGTACACTGTACATATATCTTTTATACAGGACTTGAACTCAACATCCTCCTAGATCTGAGAAGACCTGCTGCATTTGTGGTTTCAGACCGCCATTTTGCCATTCCAAGTATTGGCTGCAATGCAGCCCTCCTCCATACTCCAAAGCAAATATGCCCTCTTCATCCTTCTCCTCCATGACCTCTACCTACTCGGCTAAGGTTAGTATCCCTTTACTATCAATGGTTTTGATATTGTTGTTTGAATTTATTTCCAGCACTATAAAGTCTGATATATGTCATCATTTTTTTCATTTATCGCCTCTATTTAATGATCCTTGCGGTTAATGTTGTTTAATTAATGTATGTATGTAACCTGAGTCTCTGTTTTTATTCTGTAACACCAACTGTTTTTCCTATTTACGGTTGCAGTGTGATAGCCGTTGACAGTTTTTCACTTGCCCATGTTTACCAGGTATAGATGCTGACAGCAGGATAACTGGGCAAAAATGGCTAAGGTCTTACGTTCTTGTTGGCGCAGCATCTTTAATTAGTCATAAGTTATCCCCCTTGCTTATCATTATCCACGTCATTTACCAGATCATCCTAAATTAGGATCAGCTTCCAGCAAATCCTTCCCTCCTCCTCTTCGCCTTTCCTCCTTATATAATAAACATTTCTCAGACCCAGAAATCTCATCTCATCCTCATCTCCTCCTCATACTTGGACACTTTACATTGTTCTCTTTTCTTGCACATTATGACGATTGCAGCAGCAGCAGGTGCCTCTCATGATCTCGGCCTTGCCAAGAAGCCCCGCATGAACATTTACGCCCTAAGTTGCGCCCTCCTCGCCTCCATGACCTCCGTCCTCCTCGGCTACGGTTGGTATCAGTTTTCACTCATCATAATTTCTAATCCCTCATTCAACTCATATTTTTGTATTGATTCATATCTTCAGATATTGGAGTTATGAGTGGAGCTATCATCTTCATCCAGCAGGACCTCAAACTCACAGATGTAGAGATTGAGATCTTGGCAGGAATCCTCAGCCTCTACTCCCTGCTCGGCTCATTCGCTGCTGGCCGAACCTCCGACTACATTGGCCGCCGCTACACCATTGTTGTAGCCGGACTCTTCTTCTTAGTCGGCTCTCTCTTCATGGGTTTCGCCCCCAGCTACGCCCTCCTCATGGTCGGCCGCTTCATAGCCGGGATCGGAGTCGGGTTTGGTCTAATGATCGCTCCCTGCTACACGGCCGAGCTCTCCCCAGCCTCCTCCAGAGGCCTCCTCACCTCACTCTCCGAAGTCTTCATCAACGTTGGGATTCTTCTCGGCTACGTCTCCAACTTGGCTTTCTCAAGCCTCCCTCTTGACCTCGGCTGGCGCCTCATGCTCGGCATTGGCGTGGTCCCTTCATTCTTCATCATCTTCGGCATCCTGGCCATGCCCGAATCTCCAAGGTGGCTCGTGCTCCAAGGCCGGGTTAAAGATGCCAAGAATGTTCTCGACAAGACCTCTGACTCGGCCGAGGAAGCTGCTTTGAGGCTAGCAGACATCAAATCCGCAGTGGGCATCCCTGAGGACTGCAATGACGATGTTGTCTCGGTCCCCAAGCACCACAGCAATGGCACCGGCGTGTACAAGGAGCTTCTGTTCCACCCAACTCGCCCAGTCCGCCACATTGTCATTGCCCTGATCGGCATCAACTTCTTCCAGCAGAGCATCGGCATAGACGCCGTGGTTCTCTACAGCCCCAGAATCTTTGCCAAAGCCGGAATCTCAAGCAGCCACGATCAGCTCCTCTGCACCGTGGCGGTTGGCGTTATGAAAACCTTGTTCATCCTGGTCGCCACATTCTCTCTGGACCGCATCGGCCGTCGCCCATTGCTCCTCTCCACCATCTTCGCCATGTTCCTCTCCCTAACCTGCCTCGCCACCGGCTTGACCGTCGTTGACCAAGCCGGTAACACCACCGTCACATGGGCCATCGCCCTCTCCATCGCCGCCGTGCTAGCCTACGTGGCCTCCTTCTCCGTCGGCCTGGGCCCTGTCCTCTGGGTGTACTGCTCCGAGATCCTACCCCTCCGACTCCGATCTCAGGGCACTGGCCTCGGCGTTGCAGTCAACAGACTCATCAGCGGCACCGTCTCCATGACCTTTCTCTCCCTCTCCAAGGCTCTCACTATTGGCGGCGCTTTCTTCCTTTTTTCCGGGATCGCCGTCGCGGCGTGGCTGTTTGTGTTCTTCCTCCTCCCGGAGACCAGAGGTAGGAACTTGGAGGACACTGAGAAGCTCTTCGGGGACTTGAGCTGGAAGAAGAAGGAAAGACACTTAGCTTCTGCAAATGCGTCCATCTAAATCTGGTGTCATCATGATTCCTATCTCTCACATCAGCGTCGCGTCATCCGACAGACCAAACATACTATTTTCAAGTATGTATTCCAACTATGAGGACTCAGGGGCCTCGTTGTAAATAGTTAAACTATAAGGACCTAAATAAAAATTCTCATGCAGTTGGGTCCTCATTGTAAATGACAAAACTATATGAACCTCTTTGTAAAATTCTTAAGCTGCATGGGCATAAACGATCATCACCAACAAATTCCTATAGCAGATTTTCGCGGGAAAAATTCTACGAGCTTCTGGAAACGATCCAGATCTTCGCCGGGGTCGTGGGAGCGTTTTTTGTTTGAAGTTACGATCTGCAGTTGCTGCGCGGTTCTTCGATCGGCTGCTGCCTGCTGGTACTGTTACATTTATGTGGATCATGTTTATGTGAGTTTTTGAGTTTTGATTTGTAGAGTTTTTAGGTCAATTTTGTGTAGCCGAGATTCTCATTCGGATTTTGATTTTTAGAATGACGAGTGAGGATGGAGAAGAGGAAGAAAGAAATTATTCGATTGAGAAAGAATCGGAGTCTCAGACATTACTGGTAAATTCATTCATACACTATTTTCTTTCGCCTGTAAATTTCATTTTACAGTTATTTGAGTTGAATAGATATGAGAAAAGTAGTGTGCATGTCATGAGTCGAGAAGAAAAAGTGTAGGAATTCCTTGATCATTGTTGGTATTTGAAAAGCTAGTCTAGTGCTGGTAAATTTACTGAGAAAGCTGATTTTCTACCTTGGAAGCATAGATTTGGACTTGTCTTGTTCTCATCCTTGATTTTCGTGTGAAACTAGCTACCTCCTACCTGATTTAACGGAAAAGTGCAATTTCAAGAGTTGATGAATCAAAGTCATTAACTCAGTTGCTAAACGTACAGTATTAACACATAGTGCATAAAGTTGGCACTCACAGCTAGTTCTATGATCTCAACTTTTGATATGCTAATTGCTAGATTGACAAGCAGCTTTTGAAGAGTTACTTCGAGAAGCACCCTCATGATGACCTGCCTGATTTTATTGACAACGTGAATAAAGTACCTCATTTATAAACCCTAAACCCACATCTTCTTTTAGTGTTCAAGTACTTTATTTCTAACACTCCTCCTCACTTGAGAAATTGGACAGCTCCTCTTAAACTCGCTAATATATAACGGTAAATTTAACTCGTGAGTCATGATTGTGTAAACAATATATACTAGCATTTCTTCTATTAATGGAAAAATGTTGAACAAATTCTCAAGTGCATATACGTAACACTCCCGCATATTTCACAATACCACATCCACATGTGACTCAAACGCTTAAGCTCAAAAGTTACAGTTCTGTAATTCAATATATCATAGTAAACTATTCTTTAAATTAACGATATGGAACAATGCTTCAAGTGCTTTATTTATAACAATATTGAAGAGCTTAAGCATATCGTCTTGCTAGAGTGAAACAATAAGAATAATTACAACTTAACTTTCATCAATCTGTGATATATGGGTTTGCCTTGCAAAATATTTTTTTTCAGACCCTTAATGGCTGCCGTGATTGACGAACCAGGTTGATAGTGTCGTCAGTAGCTGAGTTGATGTGACATTGCAAAATCCTGGCTGTTAGCCGACTGTGTTGAATTGTTCCATGAGGGTCCATTCCAACACACCATATATTAGAATAGTTCATGTTTATTCTCAATACATAAGACCAGTCGTGTTGCTCTATGTTTATTCTTTGGTCAGTAAGTGTGGTGTTATTGGTGCCAAATTACTCATATGTTAATTGCATAATGCATAATGCATATTGCCGCAAAACTTGACAACATATCAAAATTTGATTATTCAACCCATGTATGACAAACACCTTGATGCACTCTTCTCCACTTATGTGATGATGTGATCCAACAAAAAGTGAGTTGCGAGTAGGGGTGTGGGCCGGACGGATTTGGTCTCATTCATACCCAACCAAAAAATTAATGGGTCATCTTGATCGTATCAAAAAAAAAATATGATTGATCCATACTCGTACCGAAATATTTTGACGAAAATATTTTAAATAAAATAAGACAAATATTATAAAATATAATTATATTCAAATAACTTGTATTTACAAAAAGTTTGGGGAATGAGACTGGAACTTTCGCATGCAACTGTCAATCTCTAGAGTGGTTTTTTTTGCTTTGAGTGAGTTAATCTTCAAAAAAAGTGAATGACTATTTTGGAATACAAAGTTTGAAGCACCAGTTGCTCTCCGGTCTTCATCATCAAGTTGTTAAATTAGAATAAAAAGAAAGCAAGTTATAAATAAATAAGAAAAATTATCCATTTTTCGGATATGGAAAAAGTACAAAAAATGTAATCATTGTGAAGTTAGTCTTCAGAGCTCAGTTTCCAAACATAAAAAATGAATAATATAAGGGAATCAAAATGGAATGTGAATGAGGATAAGAAGAGAAGATCAGTGAAGATATTTAATGTAAATAGAAGTATAAAGAAGAGAGCATTGATTGTAAGTAGAAATATTAAAAACTTATAAGAAAAAGTAAATGCAAATGTATATAAAGTGTTAAATTATAATTGTAATGGGCATAAAAAATATATTAAAATAATTTAAATGTAAATAGATGTAATAGAATTGACAGAAATAATATAAAGTGCAAATGTATATAAATGTAAATAGAATGTGTACGGGACGGGTTGGGTAACTCGAGGGTTAATTCAAATTCGTCCCAAAGTATACAAATTACATTAATTTGAACTCAAACTCGATCCGAAATCCTCGAATTAGAATGAATTAACGGAACGGGACAGATCATGCACACCTCTAGTTGGGAGTAGGTTTACCAGTAACTTGAGATCAACTTGTGCATGAGGTGCCCATTTTCAAACCATGATACATATTTTAGTATTTCACAAATCCCTTATTTCTACAATCACGTGTTAGAAATATCCTCAATTAACTATATAATTATAAAGGTTAATGGGGAATGAGTAGTTACACCAATTGGTGCTTGAAAGTAACAACATGTTGCAAAATAGCAGGGTCTGACTGTTTTCATTCTTACAGGTCAAAGAAATGATAATCTGATTCTTTATATTTATGGAACAAGACAAGTCTACCATAAAGGTAACATCTGTTATATTATATCCTTCTAATACTTTCCTTGCTCCTTGCTGGACGCTTCTAATATTTATATCCAAGGCATTTCACACCTTGGACGTGGGGACTTGACTTGAATTGTGAACACCTCATCAAAGATTTGTGTGGAGAAAGCTGTAATTTCAATGCTGGGCAAGTTAGAGAAGTTAGGAATGGCGACCATGGTAAAAATGCATCAGTATTAAACTTCACTGTATCAAGCTGGAATGGGACATAAAAAATACTGGGAATACCTCAATATGATGGTAGCTTGTTTAGTGTTGGGGGCACATCTGTAACATTTATATTAGTTAGGCAGGTTCACATGGGAAATAGCAAGAGATTAAACTTATAGTAGTTTTCCTTTTGTTGATACATTCATATTGATAGGCCTGTCATGAATACTTCATGTTGATTATATATGGCTGCAATTAGAAGATAAACATTTGTTTGTTCGAAGAGAGCAAATGGGATGATAGAGAGTACAACTGAGGAGCTTGTAATTACAGCATGCTTAGATCACCATCTCATAGTCAATGAGCTTCCTCTTGCTTTTGTTTTTCGAATGATAACATGCTCGTATCATGTGTGGCAGATACTAACGGAGAACAAAGATGGGTGGGGTCATTCCACAATCAGAGGCTCTGGTGTAACTGGGCCTCGTATCCTATCAGGTAACAACATATGTCCTCATCTCATCTCACCAGTTACAAAAAGCATAATGATCCTCTAGCCATACCAATTATTTTGTAATGTTCAATTGCCATCTGCGTGCACCATGGAGTGAATATGATGGCTATTAGAAAACTCAATAATGGACTCAGCTAATCTTATTCGTATCAGTTAGCTTGTCTGATTTGCCGCCCATCCACGTGCATCATGTGCACAATGCAAAACCTTAGATAGCTACTAGCCTACTACTACATATAAAAACACATGTTATTTCCCACCAGGATTAGAAATTTGCAAACAATTCGTGTGTCCTGTATCCTCCCTGGCTTATCTCTATCCACTCATTGACTCACATTGAGTCATTGTCCTGAAGTAGGCTCCACATCCAGGAAACCCTCCACGATTCTCTACTTCAGAAACCTCATCTCCTTAAATACAAACACTTGATTAGGTTTATGCATCTCACAAGTTGCTTCTCTCTTCCAGCCACAATGGAGACTGATAGGAGTCCAGCAGCAGCAGACTCTCTTTACCCCGGCCTGGCCAAGAAGCCCCGCGTGAACAAATATGCCCTCTGCTGTGCCCTCCTCGCCTCCATGACCTCAGTCCTCCTCGGCTATGGTCAGAACAATACCTGATTCACCAGTAAAGATTCTGAATATCTGCTACTGTTATTTTTGTATGGGGTTTTTTTCTGATAAAATTTCGTATTCCTTCAGATATTGGAGTTATGAGCGGAGCTATCATCTTCATCCAGCAGGACCTCAAACTCACAGATGGACAAATTGAGATCCTGGCCGGAATCCTCAGTCTCTACTCCCTGCTCGGCTCATTCGCTGCTGGCCGAACCTCTGACTACATTGGCCGCCGCTACACCATTGTCATAGCTGGACTCTTCTTCTTAGCCGGCTCCCTCTTCATGGGTCTCGCACCCAGCTACGCATTTCTCATGATCGGCCGCTTCATAGCTGGGATAGGCGTTGGCTTTGGTCTAATGATCGCTTCCTGCTACACGGCCGAGCTCTCTCCAGCCTCCTCCAGAGGCCTCCTCACGTCACTCTCCGAAGTCTTCATCAACGTTGGGATTCTTCTCGGCTACGTCTCCAACTTGGCTTTCTCAAGCCTCCCTCTTGACCTCGGCTGGCGCCTCATGCTCGGCATTGGCGTCGTTCCCTCCCTCTTCATCATCTTCTGCATCCTCCTCATGCCCGAATCTCCAAGATGGCTTGTGTTACAAGGCCGCCTTAAAGATGCCAAGAAGGTGCTGGACAAGACCTCCGACTCTGCGGACGAGGCTGCGTTGAGGCTGGCAGACATCAAATCCGCAGCGGGCATCCCTGAGGACTGCAATGATGATGTTGTCTCGGTCCCCAAGCATCACAGAAATGGAACCGGCGTGTACAAGGAGCTTCTGTTCAAGCCAACTCGGCCCGTGCGCCACATTGTCATCGCCTTGCTCGGCATCAACTTCTTCCAGCAGAGCATCGGCATGGACGCCGTGGTTCTCTACAGCCCCAGAATCTTTGCCAAGGCCGGAATCTCAAGCAGCCACGATCAGCTCCTCTGCACCGTGGCGGTTGGTGTTATGAAAACCTTGTTCATTCTAATAGCCACATTCACTATAGACCGAGTCGGACGACGCCCATTGCTCCTCTACACCATCTTCGCCATGTTTCTCTCCCTAGCCTGCCTCGCAACTGGGTTGACCGTCGTTGACCAAGCGGGAGACAATACGGTGACATGGGCCACCGCCCTCTCCATCGCGGCTGTGCTAGCCTGCGTGGCCTGCTTCTCCGTAGGCTTGGGGCCGGTCCTGTGGGTATACTGCGCTGAGATCCTTCCACTCCGGTTGCGTGCCCAAGGAACAGCACTCGGCGTGGCAGTCAACAGAGTGATCAGCGGAACTGTCTCCATGACATTTCTGTCCCTCTCCAAGGCTCTGACTATTGGCGGCGCATTCTTCCTGTTTGCGGGGATCGCGGTGGTGGCTTGGTTGTTCGTGTTCTTCATTTTGCCGGAGACTAGAGGGAGGAACTTAGAAGACACTGAGAGACTGTTTGGGAACTTGGGCTGGAAGATGAAAGAGAAGAAATCAGCTTCTTCCAACGCTGATAATGCTCCTCTTTGATACAGGAGGACCAAGACATGGTTATTTATTGTGTGTTTGGTCTGCTTTATTACATTCATGGCTGTTAATATCAGCTATCTATAAAACTGTGATTTATAAGGGCTCTCCTCTAAAGCTGAGAATGCCAGATCACTGGGAACTGAATGTGTCATCGGATTTTAACTCTCAGCAGACCTTCCTTACCACCAGATCACTGGGAATTGAATGCTTCTAGCAGTTGCTCGAGTAAGACGTGTGTTTGAACTGCGTAGAGTACTCTCCCTGAAAAGTCACCACTTGAACATTCAGAAGATGAATCCAAGTTGAATGACAAAGGAACATTCAACTACGGAGAAGCATTAATGAAAAACTGTGGATATACCTCATGGATGAGCATTCCCTGCAGGTGTGCTCCTCCGATTTCTACTCCAGTGTGTGACTTGGGAAAGATGTAGAGAATCAAGTTAAAATGGGTAGTAGCTGTCTTAGCTTTTCAAGCACCTGCTTCATGGAAGGCCGAACAGTTAGGGACTCTGCTGTGCATCTTGCTGCAAGCTTTAGCATCCCCAATAACTTCTCCTCGGGGCCTAGCTCCCACAACTCTCGAGCAAAGAAGTCAGACTCACGCCCCTCCTGGAGAAGCATTTTGGCCCATCCAACAATGTTAAAACCGTTCCCATACTCTGAAAATGATGGATCAAGAGACTTTTTCCCAGACAAGAGTTCTAAAAGGACGATACCAAAGCTATACACATCAGCCTTGTCAGAAACCCTGCGGGTATTTGCATATTCCGGAGCCACGTAACCGAATGTTCCTTCCACGTCCGTTGTGGCGTGAGTTTCAGATACTTCAAGAAGCTTGGCTAGCCCAAAGTCTGACAGGTACGCATTTGACTCCTCGTCCAGCAGTATATTGCTAGGTTTGATGTCCCGGTGAACTATTCGGGGAGCACAAGAATAGTGAAGGAAAGTGAGAGCTTGTGCAATGTCTATGGAGATCTTCAGGATCACTGGCCACTGCACGTGACTGCTTGATCGGTCATGGATGAAGGTTTCAAGATTACCTCCCGGCAGATAGTTGTAAATCAAGAACATCTCTGCATCTCCAGCATAATACCCAATCAGTGTCACAAGATTCTTATGCCTAATTTGACCCAGTGTCCTTATTTCTGCATCAAACTGTTTGCATCCCTGAAATCGTCCGATTGACAATCTCTTTACGGCCACCACATGACCTGTACATAATTCTGCCCTGTATGTTGATCCAAATCCTCCTGTTCCAATTAAGTTTCTTACGCTGAAATTTCCTGTTGCTCTTGTCACATCTTCATATTCAACCTCTGGAGCATCCGAGAAAGTTACAACAACTCTTCTTCTTAAACTGACAACTTTACTTGATCTTCTCTTATGATATATAACCGCAAATATCACCGAGACTGCAAGCAATGCAAAAAAAATCGGCAACACTGTTGCTACGACATAAAGCTTCCATTTACTTGGGCTTCCTTTGCTGGGAACTTCAATTGGGACAGGTAACCAAGTTGGAGGCTCATAAAGGTCAGGACAGGAATGCAATAATTTGTTACCTCTGAAATAATTGCAGTTGCTTAGCCGTTGAAAACGCGGTATATGACCAGATAGGTTATTATAAGAAACATCAAACACAGAGAGGTTGGCCAAGGTCGTAAATGACAAAGGTATCTCACCCGAAATCCTATTGTGATTGAGCAATATGATTTCAAGTGTTGAGGAGTTTGCCAGACTTGCAGGAATACTTCCTAGTAGGTCATTCTCGGACAGATCCAAAATCACCAGAGAAGTTAATTGGCCTAGTTGAGTTGGAATCGATCCACTGAAATTGTTTCCTCCAAGAAGAAGATGTTTCAGATTTTTCAAGCTTCCCAACCGACCAGGCAAATAACCGGACAAACTGTTTCCTCTCAAGTCAATGCCTCTAAGCAGAACAAAATTGTCAATAACAGAATCAATGGAGCCTTCAATGAAGTTGAATGCTGCTTGAAGTTCAGTAAGCGTCGAACATCCAAGAAAAGATCTCTGATCAAAACTACCCGAAAACTGATTGGCATTCAGGTTTACTGAAAAGCTCTGAAGAGCGCTGCAGTTCAAAACCAGCTCTCCAGGTAAAGACCCATTAAACCCATTATTGTTTAGTAGCAGCATGTAAGAGGACCGAGTATCAGTACCTAATAACTCATCACCTATTGAGAACCTGGGGACTAATCCTGTAAAGTTATTCCAACTGTAGTCATGATTTATTACAAAACTGTCATGCAACATAGAACCGAGCGAGCTGCTTACTTGGTTATGCCAAACATATACACTGAAGTATGCGTTCTGGATATCTTCCTTGGAAAGCAAGTTAGGATTCTGTGAAGAGAGTAACCTACTGTTTGTACAAGTTCCCCTGCTAAAAATTGGAAGGCTGCCAGACAAAAAATTCAAACTGACATTGAAGTATTCCATACAGGGAACATTCAGTTGAGATGGAAGATTCCCCACCAGACCATTCGAACTCAAATCTAGTAATGTCAAATTTCTACATAGCCCCAAATTTCCTGGTACCACCCCATTTATATAGTTCTGTCCTAAATTGAGCACTCTAAGCGAACAAGATGATCTCCAATGAATCGTCAACCGACCACCAAGATTCGCTCGAGGAGCCCAAAATATCTGAAGATTGGACAGCAACAATATGTCCGGTGGAATGCCCCCTTTAAATGAATTGAACTCACCTTTAGAACTATCAGCTAATATATCATCGCCTGAATCATAACCCTCCAGACTAGTCAACACAATTACTGAGAGCTTCCTACACTGCGCTAGCTCTTTAGGAATCCTATCAACAAGGCTGTTCCTGGAAACATCTAGAACCCTAAGCTCCGAGATTCTCCCAATTGAACCCGGTATCGCACCTTCAAGAATGTTTCTATTAAGAAGCAAAGTTCTCAACTTGGTACAGTTCCCAATCTCAGCCGGAATATTCCCAACCAGCCAGTTCCCAGAGAGCTTCAAATGAGAAAGATACCGACACCTACCCCCAGACTTGGCAATCCTAATCTTACCAGACAAATCATTATTCGACAAATCTACGCTCACAAGGCTACCAGAGCCAATCAACTTCACCGGAATGGAACCAGAAAATGCATTGCCAGACAAATTAAGTAACCTAAGAGACGAAAGATGACTTAGCTGACCAGGTAAGTGTCCAGAGAAATTGTTTCCTTGCAACTCCAGAATCTCAAGCTTCCTCAAACCCCCAACACTTGCCGGGATCTCACCGGAAAACGAATTGTACGGCAAGGAAAGCGTCCGGAGCTCCGTCAGATTCCCAACTGAGTCCGTTAGGGCTCCGGCGAGCACAGCCCCTTCCTTCCTCCTCAAATCGTAAATTCCAGTCAAATTCAGACCAATCACTCTCCCAGAACCTCCTTCACACTTCACTCCAAACCACTCACAGTGACCTCTACCCAAATCCCAGCTCGACAGCACGCCCGCCGGATCGGACCGCACTGCGGATTTGAAACTTCTCAGCGCCATTGCGTCCCGATTCAACGAACTCCGCGCCTCCGTCACTCCCAACACAATCCAAACACAAATCACAGCAACCGGCGTCGTCGCATTCATCCCTTGGACCAAAATCTAAGCCAACCTCAACCGCTCAATCTCAGCTCAGAGCGCATCAACAGCGCGCAAATGGGGGAGTGAATTCAACAAATTGGGTGAAAACTAGGGCACGGATTGGGGTAAAAAATGGGAGGTCAATCTGGCTGGTCGGAACAACAGTAAACTCCAACGAACCTCAGAATGATTTTGGTGCGGAATCGGAGTCCATGAGAAAGACTATACTACTAGGGTATAGGATTTGGGGGGAGGGTTCGGGAGGGAGCGAGCGGCGAGGAAGAAGACAAAGAGGGCGGCGTGAGGATCGATACGACTTCCTCTCTCTGCTATTTTCTGGATCTGCTTGCTCCTGTCGTTCACATGCAAAAAAAAAGCGTTAGTTTTTGAATTTTGAGCTACTTTTTCTGGAATAAAATATTGAGTGCACTTTGCCCTGCCTCCTCCCATTTTTGAAATTTGAAAAGAAAAACAAGCACCATGAATTCAGGATTTTATTCTTTATATATCCACACAGCAAACTCATGGCCATATCTAAACATTGGATTGCAGACATATGAAAATGTTTTATGAGATTTTATACATGATGATAAATCTGATATGTTTAGACATGCCTAGTGTTTAAATAAAGAAACATAGGAGTGAACAGATTCCATTTTCAAAGAAAAACAGTACAAAAAAATTGTGAAAGGACACAGAAGGAACACCAGTCAACAAGGGACCAAGAATCCAGCTTATAGTGTTTGGTGACAAGTCAATTCTTTTCTCCTTTCTAAGTTAAATTAGTAGCAGCATAAACAAGACTAGGCCACATGTTTTTCCAAGCAAACACAATTCCAACTTGCTTATGTATATTATGAGTGAAAAACAGTGGAAGCTTGTTTTAACTAGTACTAATAATAGAAAGATGAAAGATTTTCAAAAGAGGTTGAGTCTGGTTCAACCTCCTCAGCCTATCACAACTTGCTTATCTTTAGTGATTAGTGTTGATATGCTAGAACAAATAATACTAATTTCTCTACATCTCCAAGCTACTATAACTTACCAGCAGAAGGAATATGCCATTCAGTACAGCTCCAGGATGTTGGCTGGTAAGCAAAATTTACTTCTATAAATATCAACTCTAGGTGCTAATATTCCCTTTACGCGGCCTTTTCAGTTTTCTATTCCTTGGTCTCACGGTGTCTGAATGATCTTTGCCTTCCTGCATACGGTCACAAATCTAGATAAAAAGCATAAAACAAGGTTCTACAAGAAATGTATTACCGCTTTCTCCATGGAATTTGTATTTGTGCATACAAAGATGCAGTTGACCTAGGGAATGGAATTTGAAACATGAATTATGAAATGCATAATCTCTTTTCATTGTGATAAAATGCTGTATAAAGGGAGTTCTGATATATCTAATACCGAAGTGGATGTTTTACAAGTAAGAGTAGCACCATCCTCTTAATGAAGTTTTAAGCTGATGAGCAAGAATTCCAGTTTGGTGCGATGTTGAAATTTTAGGGCATGCATCTTATATGTTTTAACAAAATATTTGGCGATAGTTTATGTTCCAAATATGAGCATAACTATTAGAGTACAATTAAATTTCTCTAAGGTGAAAGAATTAGCCAGGTCACCTTTTTGGTAGCTCTGTCTTGCTGATACCGGCTCTTTTTCTTTGTACATGAAAATGGTTTTGGACCCTAAAAAAATGACAAATGAATTGAGATAAGAGCATACATTTAATCTAAGACTTTTGTAATCCTTAGTAAGCTTTCTCTATACACCTTTAAAATATGAATTGGCCAGCTGACCCACTAACCCTCTTAGTGTTCCACCATTGGAAATGCAATACTCCTCTTGGTACTTGAATCATATAGGATCATAAGATGCTCTGAGTTTATTGAGCACCGTTATATTGTAAAACTGTCAACCAAACTAAAACTAGGGTATACAAAATTAAAAGCAAAAGTATCGCATAGTACGTACTTTAGTTTTCTCCTCTTAAATTGAGGTTTGTCAATGACACCCAACTGCCTCTTCTATTTGACCTTTTGCAATAGCCAGTAGCCTCGGCAATGGATGTCCTGTATTTGCAACTGCAGCAGAGACTTCAGTTACTTGCTGTTTATTTAAAACCCCATCACTAACTCCATCAGTTATTGATTCTACTCTCTTCCTCAGCAAGTTCTGTTCTGATTTAGTCATATGCAATCGCTGTTGCTCAGAAAATACAGCAAATTCTTTTTGAAAGCTAGAGGGAGATTCCAACAATAGTGCTTTGTGGAGATCGTAGAGTAACGAAACTCCTGGAATCTGATAAAATCAATGACAATGATTAATCTAAATGAACGGAAGCAGCTATGAAACTTCTTCAGTCTTATTATATGGCAGAAGTCCACAAACTAACTTGCATTTTCCTTGATTAATCTATAAAGATAGCTATGCCTAATAACTACAGATACTTGCTGTAAATTATTAAAGACAAAAACAATAGTGCTAATCTTCTGAACCTTCTTGCTGATATCATCATCCTGAGTTGCAACAAAAAAGTGCTCACGATTGTCAGCACCAACTACCTCTGTACTGAAAACATCAGCTGCCACTCTCTTTTCATGGTGACATCTATCTATTTAGAAGTCAGCAGAAGTGAAAGAGAGAAGAAAGGAGATATTTGACTTCATGCAGGTTTCTAAAACCACTCATCTAGCCAAAGCAATCTTACAAACAGTCTTACGAGATTCAAAGTAAAGGTTCTCAGTGCTGCCATTTTCAGAGTTGGCATCATCACCATTATTTTTCTTGTTTTTCTTGCGACCGAGGTATTCCAACTCTCCAATAGGCAATAAGTCAATAACACAACTGCCATTCCATATCCACTACCAAAAAACTATCAACGAGTTACATGGTCATGCTTAAAAAATCATCCACATAACAGAATCCACAAAGACCAATACATAAATACAATGAGAAGCAGCATTCTATGGTATAGAGCTTGCTTGCACTGCCAAGGGCATTTGGCAAAGCTCGGTCTGCTGACATAATATCATTAACGAGAAGATGATGCACATAAGTCCCATCACATAACACCTTATACGTCTTCCTGAAGCCGAAAAATGTAGTGAAAAATCCAATAGTCTTCCTATGCTGTTTCTGCATCTTTATACCTCATCCGAGTAATATCTCCTAATTTCCAACTCCAGCTTCACACCCGTAACTCCTCAACCGGCACAAAACTTCACTACAACTATACTTTCAGACTCGTTTTACCAAATCATCATCCATCAAATCGCAAATCTCAACCACATTTCAATCGATTGACTTCACACAACTCAGAATTTCTAAATCAAATTAACCGCTCAGAAATTAACAAATATAAAATCAGTGCAATTCACAAACCTTTCCTACTCTCGCACAACGACGAGCCACTGCAGCTTCTTCGTCCTCCGTTCTAGGGTTTCCAGAGCGCGAAATCGACCAACGGACCAAAATCGAGATTTTCTATTTTGTATTTTCGCGGTAGAGCCGCAGAAGTTGGTTCGGCTCGTTCGTATATAAGCAATCGGTTCAACGGTTTGATTGAGTAGATTCGGTTCAATTGGAAAATCTACAAAAAAAGTGCAAAATTTTCTGCAGTTGTCAACAGTCTTAATCTATCAGCCAAATGACCAGATTGCACCTGCGGTTCTGCTTAATCAGTTTTCGAGTTCTGCAGTCTCGCTATACCCATCAATCTTCACTCATCAAGATACTGTAGATTCCCGACTAGGGTTTCCCGAGCAGCTGAAGCGCCGGTAATCGAAGTGCAGGCGACACCATGTCACGAAACTAGGGTTTTGGATGAGCAGTGGACGGGGACCCCAGTTTTGATTGATGATCGTGTGACTAAATGCTTCGTCCTTTGCTGTTCATATCGTTTTCTCGGTTTCCGATGAAGGTTTGTGGTGGATGGTTTTGTTTGTAAGGTTTGATTTTTGAGGAATGAGGAGTTCGCTGCCGGAAAAGATGGAGGAGGATGGTGTGCGGTTTGTTGATTGGATTGGTCATCGGGGATGAGTTTGCAGGCAGATTTTCCGGCTGGTCTGGAAGGGTCAACGTCGAGCACTCAAGGGACGCCGATCAAGAAAGGTAAGTGTTTTAAGTGTGGGAAGCAAGGTCATTGGGCTGCGGATTGTCATCAAAAAGCAACTGGTTTCAGTCAGCGGAACCTCAGTAGAGGTGGTGCTGCTGCTGCTACTGCTGGCGGAAACAGGTCTGGTGAACTGAATTTTTCAGAAATCATCTGTCGGTGTGGCGCTGGAGTATGCGAGCCTCGTGTTGCTAAAACGAATGGCAAAGTGTATTACAGATGTCCTGCAGAATCCGTAAGTTGATCAAATTTTTGATGTTCTGGTTGAATGTGATCAGAATGCTTTGATATGATGATGATGATAGCTTTGTTGCAATGGAGTTGTGTTCTAGTAGATCAGACGAGGTTTAGAGGATTGTGTTGAGATTGTGTTTGTGTTTAGGGAAATTCATTGATTGAGGCGTTGAAAATTGAGTTGTTTTCTCTTTGCTTTTGTTAGTGGATGAGTTGCGATTTCTTCATGTGGCATCACAAGTTAGATTCCAGCAGCATAAAGCGATTGCAGTACCCTATATGCGACTGCAGTGCTGGGATTTGTGTACTGGGGCGGGAGGCTGGCACTGGCAGAGAATATTTCAAATGTAGAGTGCCCAAGGTTGGTGCGCGACTTGTTGTTCTTCACTTTCCATTTTCTGACTTTTGTGAGAACTTGTTGTTGTTGAATTTTTGTGTAGCTTGGTAACCTGATTTATTTGTTTTAATGGTTTGTTCGTGTTTGATGCGTAGTGATGGTGTCATTTTTTTCTTCTTTCTGATTTGCTTGTCGTGGGTTTGAACTGACTGGTAAGGCCATCTTTGACAGGGACACGGGGCTTGCTCATTTCGGCTGTGGCTGGATGCCCCAGTATCTACTTCAAGGAGCGCTCCTCGGTTGTTGGGAATACAAGCAAACCGTCCCCTTGTTGGGGAAGATGATTCTGGTGGGAAGTGCTTAAAAAATACAGAACTGGAAGGGTCACCAATCACCAACAGTGCTTGGTTCTCTTCAAATTCAATGGATTCATTGGCAGATTCGGATACAAAAGAAGGATTAGTGATGAGTTCCATGGAGCTTGAAGATGTATCTCATGAGATATTGAGGGAAATAATGGAAAAAAAATACCCTTTGGTTGAGGATGATAAGTCGAGTCAATGGCTGAAGATAACAGAATTTGAGGAGTCTCCAGTCAATACCAGTGCTCATCTCTCCCCATCTTCAAGCGGAAAAGATGTTTCAATGCTGAATGCCACTGACCTTGAACCGTTTTACACCGACGAGGACTTGATAAACGAAGTAATTACTTTCGAATCCACTATCAGTAATGCGAGCGATCCAGGGGAGATCTCATATGATTACCAGATGGAGAAAGTACTTGAAACTGCTCCTGCAAAATATCATAATAACCTTCGGCTTCGTCAAGTAAACTTTGCAGGCACTGATTTTTCAGTAGGTCTGATCTCTTTTTCTATGGAGTTTTACTTGTGTTAAATGGGAGATGGACCTTCTTTCTCATTACGTTCCTACTTTTAAAAGAACTATTTTTTGCAGAGAATTCTCTCTCTCTTATGCTGGGCGCTCAATATTTGGGCTGGTTAAGTCGCCTTGCTTTTGTTTCCCCTCGATGTTTGGTACTTCCGCTTCGCAAGCATTGGCTTTGCTGTAAGTTCCTTAGCTCATATTAATATTCTCTCTTCACTTCCTACGCCTGGCCCTGACGCTACACTCACATATTTCCTTCCGCAGGTATATTCCCCAACTTTGATCCCATTTGTGTCCCACAGGCTTTAGGCCAGTTTGATGACAAAGCCCAACCAGTTTCAACACTGGGTAAATCTTTCGCACTACCTCAAGAAAGTGTTGTAGGAGATGATGCGGCCATTATTTTGAAGGAACCATCTGGTCTTGGAAGTCTTCCTTACTTTGCTGAATCAGACAATGTCACTACAGCTGCCATCATGGAAGCATTTGGTCAAGCTGCTGTGCTCATCCAAAACAATTTCCTTACTCGCTTGGAGTCGATGAGTCCAGCCAGTCATGAGTCAATGGTGAAAGAGGCAAACACAGTTTTTGCAAGCTTGGATCATTTGAAAGTTGACTACAGACTTTTTTACCAGCGATCGAAGGACTTCATTGATGCTGCTGCATCATTAAATCAGATTGAACTCTCAATCTGCAATGACGTCTCTTTTCAGGATTATCTTGATCGCTGCAACCATGAAAAGCTCCGCTTGGAGCAACTCTCATCTGAGCATGCTTCAGTGATGAATTCCGTCACTCGCTCACAGAAATGCCTACAATCCCTTCAAATTGAAGCTGACGTGGTTAGAAACAAACTCTTGCAAATTGAGCAGCAAGTCTCTGCATGTAAATTGATCACAAAGGACCTCCAAATTCGCTTGGCTGAAATCTCTGAGCAGATGAATGATTGTGAGGACAATCTGCAGTGTGCGTCCCTTGAAGCAGGAGCTGCTCAGAAATTAGCCATGCAAAAAGAAACAGAGCTAAGTGCAGCATGGGATGTGTTCCAGAAGGCAAAACTTCAGTTGCGAAATAAAGCTAGCTTGCCGTCGCCAGCATGGAAGTATCTATAAATCATGTAAGTATTTGCTCTTTATATTTCCAGGATTTGTTAAGTAATTTCGAGTAGTTAGATCATTAATCAATGACGCCACAATTTGACTCTTCACTATAAAAGAACCTCTGAGACATTGTAAGAAAGTCTAACTATATAAGCTGTAATCTGATGAGCATTTTTATCCAGACAGTTCTGGTTGCGGTTTTCTTCTATAAATAAGCCTAAATGTTTTATTGGGTTCAAATCTTAACTCATCTCAGGGCTTGGCTTGTCTTAGAGATTCCACTAGTTCCCAGGGTAGAATATTTAGCAATGGCGAGGGAGCCCCTTTCTTTTGCTGCATATCAATGTCAACCAGTGTTTTCATTTTATGGTATGTGTTTTGACTTTCTTGGACTTGTTAGAGATTCAGATGTTGAAGTTGTTTTAATTGTTGTGAACTTGTGATCAGCCTCTAGCGAATGGCATTAATTTGCTAAATCCTCCAGCTGAGCTGGAAAAGCAGAAGCTTAAACGCTTGGTTCCGTCTCCAAACTCCTATTTCATGGTACGCATATGTTAATTTTCTCACCTTCTGTCATAATATGCCTTATAATTTGTTCTATAGATTCTGATACTTTCTGCTAGTACGAGATAACTCGTCATGCAGTTCCATCACTTTGTAGCTACGCCTATATGTGGTTAGTTGTTGATCTGACATGTTTTTTATTCTTACTGAGTAGGATGTTAAATGAGTGGGATGCTTCACCATGAAAGTGTTTTATCGTTCTTTGAAAATGTTTTCGATTAAGCCATGTTATTTATCCTTTTCAGGCGCTCATACTGTTAAACTTCTGACTGATTCTGTAGAACAACAATCTTATGCCAGCCAACAGGAGGAAAATCTAGGCTCGAAGAGGGGTGCTCTTTCAGAAATAAGTCTGATTGATCAATAAAATCTCTCATTCAGACGGGACTTTGCGGACAAAATCAGATCATCAATGATTCGCTTGTTTGGTAAGACTTGTATCTAATTAAAAGCAGGCTTTATTAATCATCTCAGTAGGAAAATTCCTTGATTCAATGGCATATTACAGTTTAGTTATCATAAGGTGGTAGCATTGGCCAACATCTCACACATACACATTTTTTACTCAACCCGCAGCACCCTGCAGGTTTACAGTACCCGGTGAGGCAGTTTTTCTCTATGCATTCTATGCGGCACATGTGTCGGTTGCATCTTCTTCCATTTGTTTCCATATTTCTTGTTGTTGCTGTTCCTCCCATGTTTGCTGCATTTCATAAACAACTCGTCAAAAATCTTTCATGGTTTGATAAATTACTTATCGAGTCTCCTAATTTCATGTTGCAGAGTCCATTGGCCGGCATAAACTTACCCATTGTCATGAAAATGAGCAGCAGATGAAAGCCGGCCATGGCCGTTTTCGCCATCTGATTCTTGTTCCTTGGTCAGGTTTTTAAGTTTGTTTTATGAAATGAATATGTATTGCTACCAGAAGCCCTTATATAGGTCTTTTTTTATAAAAAAAAATCTGCCACTTTTTCCAATTTCTAAACCGCCACGATTTTGAAGTTATTATCCAAAATGTCACTTTTTTATCGAATTCATAGTTTATGGGTATTTTTAAGACTACTTATAATGGGGTGTTGAAAATGAATTTCAGCTATTTCATGAGTGTAACGAGGATGTTGAAAATGGGTATTTAATACATGTGGATTAATTAGTGTTGAATAAATTCAACATGTTAAAAGAATTGTATGGTAGGGATCATGATGTCACATGTTTTATTTTGATTGGTTGCTGCAATTTTTCTAGATATTTTTATTTGAGATCAATTATTACATTGTAAATCTTTTTGTACCAAAATATTTTTATATCATTTTATTTTGTCTATAAATAGAGACTTGTTCATTAAGGATATAGAAAAAAAAAACATATTTTTTCCAACATCCTTATTCTAACATCCTTCTATATTCCATCTTTTTACGTTTTGAGCATCATTTTAGTAAAATGGATCTCAACAACAATCCTTTACAGGGTGCTGCACGGAAATTCCCCTGTTTTGAGCATAAATTCATACACGGAAATTCTTCTTCCTTTTTTCCCATATTTTTTGCTGTTACTGTTCCCATGATTGCTGCATTTCATAAACAACTCGTCAAAAATCTTTCATGGTTTGATAAATTACTCATCGAGTCTCCTGATTTCATGTTGCAGAGTCCACTGGCTGGCATAAATGACTCACTGTCATGAAAATGAGCAGCAGATGAAAGCCGGCCGTGGTCGTTTTCGCCATCTGATTCTCCTTCCTTGGTCAGTTTGTTTTATGAAATGAATATGTATTGCTACAAGAAGCCCTTATATAGGTCAAATTTTTTTTTTTAAATCTGCCAATTTCGAATTCCTAAACTGCCACGATTTTGACGTTATTATTTAAAATATCACTTTTTATCGAAACTATAATTTATGTGTATTTTTAAGTTTAGACGATGACTGGACGCTGATATGTATAGAAATTGACAAACCAATACGCCAAGTCACCGCTCAAATAGCATTTAAATTTAAAAATATGTTTAAATCATTAGTCAGTTTGGTAAACAATTTTAAAATGCTGACAGTTTAAGAACTAACTTCATAAAAATCTAAAGAAACAGTGCAAAATTTTCTGCAGTTGTCAACAGTCTTAATCTATCAGCCAAATGACCAAAATGCCCCTGCGGCCCTGCCTAATCCGTTTTCGAGTTCTGCACTCTCGCTATACCCATCGATCTTCACTCATCAAGATCCTGTAGATTCCCGACTAGGGTTTCCCGAGCAGGCGACCCCATGTCACGAAACTAGGGTTTTGGACGAGCAGTGGACGGGGACCCAAGTTTTTGATTGACGATCATGCAACTAAATGCTCCGTCCTCTGCTGTTTATTAGACCTATTAAATCTGACGTTCAGTTGTAATTAAATTCCAGTGTATTCTGTTATTTCAAGTTACAGGTAGGTTATGTGAATATGTAAACTAGAAGGTAGAATACGTAAATAGTTACAGGCTTTATTAATGAAATTTTGTTAGAACCGTCTTATTTTGATAACTTTATTTTTGATATTCGGTACTTTCCGAAAATATTTCTTTTTTTTTAGATTTTAGTTAAATCGATCAGTTCCATTTTCTCCTGCTGTCGTTCTTGTGAAGACCGGCCGCATACAAATATAATTGAAGTTAGATCGTTTAGTTGGACTTTTTGACCGATCGTTTTTGAATAAGACCGACTATTTTTTATTAAGACTTTGTATCTTATTAAAAGCACCAGGCTTTATTAATCATCTCATTCAATGGCGTCTTACGGTTCAGTCATTTCACGAGGTGGCGGGAATGGCCGACATCTCACACATACACATTTTTCACTCAGCCCGCAGCACCCATCAGGCTCACAGTTCCCGGTGAGGCAGTTTTTGTCTATGCATTCTAATCTGCACGCTTGTGGGACGCATTTTTTTCCATTACTGCACCGTTTTGGGTGGTGGCATCTTCTTCCTTTTTTTTTCATATTTCCTGCTGTTGCTGCTGCTGTCGCTGCATTTCATAAATAATTCATCAAAAATCTTTCATGGTTTAATAAATTACTCATCGAGTCTCTCAATTTCATGTTGCAGACTCCACAAATGACTTACCCACTGCCATGACAATGAGCAGCAGATAAAAGCAGGCCATGGTCGTTTTCGCCATCAGATTTTTGTTCCTTGGTCAGGATTTTCAGTTTGTTTTATGATATGAATATATATTGCTACAACAAGCCCTTATATAGGCCAAATTTTTTTAAATCTGCCACCTTTCGAATTCCTAAAATACCACCATTTTGAAGTTCGATGCAATTTTTTTACCGAATCGACAGTTTATGGTATTTTAAGTTTAAATGGTGTCTAGACGATGATTTGGTACTACATGTGTATAAAATTTGACAAATCACTGCTACCGTGAATACGAGTTAGATTTGTGTAAACAAGTAGGAAAATTAGCATTTTGGACAACGACTTTCAAATTGTGTTTCAGTGTTTTACAAATTAAAGTTCATCGATTTAACTAAAATGAACTCGAATTTTGTGATTCAATCAGGCTTCGTAAACTTTCAATAAATAATATAACTTAATTTAATTTAACTTGATAGAGTATTAATGACGGTAAATTAAGTGAATAAATTCAGACCTTTAATAGTATAAAATCTTATCATTTAAATAAACCGATTAGTGCAAACTGATTCTTAACTTATCAACCAGTTAATTAAATGTGATTTATTATGTCTTTAATTCGTATATTTAATCTTTTAACACATTAGCTTTAATTAATTAATAAATAAATATAATTCAGTTAAGTATTTCAGTAAATAAGTTGAGTAAAAAAATAAACGGTAAATTTAATTTTGACCGGAGACGACCGGAGGTAGCCCGACCTCGTTAACAATTTTTTTTTGTACCACTTGACAATTGACTGTGGAATCTGACGACGATGATGATGAAGATTACCATGCGGAAGCTGTAATCAGCTACTTTCGTCGTCTTCTTCGACATCAGCATCATCTCGCAAATTATCTCCGCGGACCAATCACTCTGCTGCAATCTCGTTTCGCTCTCCACAATCCGCTTCCTCTGCGATGGAGCCGGAATCCGGAGCTGCAAGCTCTCGAAGTCTTACTGCGGTCAGATTCCCGTATATGTATCTAACTTTGAATCTAGGTTTTGTAACTGAAGCTAAAGTGAGATTTGGTGTTGGATTTGTGATTCTGTGAGCTATTTTGTAGTAGAATCGATAAGGTTGATTTGGAGTGGAAGGAGATCTTCTAGGGTTTGGATAATTGAAGTAGCATGCTTGAATTTGTTAACAAGTTTGTTCTTGAATGAATTGATAGATAGATGTAAATGGGTTGAATTTCTGAATTTCTGGCAGTTTTAGTGAGTTACGGCCTCTTGAAGCTGGTTACTGGATTTTCCAGTAGAAGGCTATCTGTCTTTGTGGAACTTGAATTAGTCAGCTTCTTTGGGCTATCCTCCTTAAAAAGAAAAATAGACTTGTTCTGTGTCTTTACGGTTTTAGGTCAGTGGTTGCTGTATCCAATTCGAGTCAGAGACTGGTGAAGTCGATGAATTGGTTCCTAGTCATGGCTCTTTAATCATGCTGTTTCATCACTCTTTTTTACCAATTCTGATGTGATGTATCAAGGGCTTTCCTTTGTTAGCAAAGAATGCATTGATATTCGATGAATATCCCTTCAAAAGATGATGTTGGGTTTGTGGTTATTGTTGACTGGGAGTAATTCTGGGACTTGGAGTTTTAACTGAGTTCTTCATTTCTATTTTTCAGCGATCATGGGTCAATCTCTCAAAAACTCTCTTATTAGCTTACCAGAGTCTCGGTGTTGTATATGGTGATTTGAGTACTTCACCGCTCTATGTTTATAAAAGCACATTCATTGGAAACCTGCAAAAACATCAAAATGAGGAAGCAATATTTGGTGCATTCTCCGTGATATTCTGGACGGTTACATTGATTCCCTTAATCAAGTACATCATCATTGTGCTGAGTGCAGATGATAACGGTGAAGGTGGGATCATGACGTCTTACTACTTACAATTAAAATTTCACCTCTCTTTATATGTCTCCTGGTTGTATCTCTTGGGCTGATGGTATTACAATGCCTGCTAGGTGGTACTTTTGCTCTATACTCGCTGCTTTGCAGGCATGCAAAGTTAAGCTTACTTCCAAATCAACAAGCAGCTGATGAAGAGCTGTCTGCATACAAGTATGGTCCATCATCACAAATTGTGGCTTCCTCTCCTCTTAAACGATTCTTGGAGAAGCACAAGAGGGTGAGAACCACACTTCTTGCTGTGGTACTATTTGGTGCTTGCATGGTTATTGGTGATGGTGTTCTGACGCCTGCAATCTCAGGTATTATATTTTTGTCTTGGTTCTATGCCTATAAAATGTATTATATGCTTCCATTTAGATTAGAGATATTTCAAAAGCTCTTTTGATGAGATAGCTATTGGTCTTGTTGTTTCTCCATATATTTTCATGATTACTTCGGTCTTTGTGCTGTTGTCTACGCACAAGCAATAGCACGTACACCCTTGTACATTACTCATTTTGAATGTGCCTTGTTAGGTCTTGAATTTTACATCCAAATTACAGTCAGAAACATGAACAATTTGTTTGTATATAACTTTTATCCTGCAAGTATGATACAACAATTGTTGTGTTGATATACTTTGACATCGTAGGATATTATATTGTTTGCAGTTCTCTCATCAGTTTCTGGCCTTCAAGCTGCGAATAAGAAACTAACTGATGGCAAGTCAGTCTGCCCTGATCTAGTTCATGCTGGGGTTTCTTATAAATATTTTTTCTGACTTCTTGGCTCTGTTGATCTAGGTGAACTTCTTATGATTGCATGTGTCATATTGGTTGGATTGTTTGCCCTGCAGCACATCGGCACCCGCAGAGTCGCTGTTATGTTTGCTCCAATCATAGTTTTGTGGTTGATAACAATTCTTTTGATTGGACTCTACAACACAATATATTGGAATCCACAAATTATCCGTGCCTTTTCTCCGCTGTATGTCATTAAATTCTTCACTGAAACTGGGAAAGAAGGCTGGATTTCTCTCGGTGGAATTCTTTTATCAATTACAGGTATGTGCAGGCAACTAGGTTATGGCAATTTATCATGTGTATCTTCTCTCACCCTGGCGCCTTTCTTGAGAAATGTGGGACGTGAAGTTCTTGATGGGACTCTTGAAACTGAACTTTCTTTTTCCACAAATCTCCTGGTTTTATAAAAATACAATAGTTGTATTTTTGTCTTATGTGGGTCATTCCAGGTACTGAAGCCATGTTTGCTGATCTTGGCCACTTCACTTCCTTGTCAATAAGGGTATGCTTATTCCAGTTGTTATGTGAACAAAACTATAAGGAGGATGGGTGTGTTACTGAAAGTCTGAAACATGTTTATGTTCTAGAATGAGATAGTCGTACAATGTGATGAAATTTACCAATCAGGAAATTAACCATGGAATTTCTATTTTGCAGATTGCTTTTACATGTGTCGTATACCCTTGCGTAGTTATACAATACATGGGCCAGGCTGCTTTCTTGTCCAAAAATCTTGGCTCTGTTTCAAACAGTTTCTATGACTCGGTACCAGGTTAGTTCGTCTTCTATTTTGGTACCTCCAATATATTTATAAATGCAAATTTTGGTTTTTTTGTGTGCTTGCAGATGCTGTTTATTGGCCTGTTTTTGTCATTGCCACACTGGCTACAATTGTTGGAAGTCAAGCTGTTATCACTGCTACCTTTTCCATCATCAAGCAGTGCCATGCCCTAGGCTGCTTCCCACGTGTCAAAATTGTTCATACATCAAAAAATATTTTTGGGCAGATTTACATTCCTGAGATTAACTGGATTCTTATGATCCTTACCCTTTCTGTAACAATTGGCTTCCGGGACACAACTCTGATTGGAAATGCTTACGGTAATCACATCCGACATTACTTTCTCCGTCTTTTAATGCATTTTAAGACAAATAGACCACACTTTTACTATGAAGTATTGTATTACAACTAGTTTGGAAGGCACATTGGGTCATATGGTGTATTTATTACACGTTTGAACAAGAATTTGCCATGCCTCGTGAAGTATTACTAATATTAAAGTAGCAAGTAATATATAGGTATTTCATTTATTTGTTATGTATCTTAAAAGTATAGGAGTTCTGAATATATGTTTGTATCTGTGTTCCAGGTCTTGCTTTCATGTCTGTTATGTTCATCTCGACGTTCTTGATGGCTCTTGTCATTATTTTCGTATGGCAAAAAAGTGTGATGCTTGCTTTGGCCTTCTTCCTTTTCTTTGGATCGGTTGAAGGAGTCTATCTATCATCAGCCCTTGTTAAAGTACCGCAAGGAGGATGGATGTCTCTGGTGCTGTCATTCTTCTTTATGATCATAATGTTTGTCTGGCATTACGGCACTCGCAAGAAGTATAACTTTGATCTGCACAACAAGGTGTCTTTGAAATGGTTACTTGGCATGGGTCCTAGTCTTGGAATTGTCCGTGTTCCAGGAATAGGTCTAATATATTCGGAATTAGCAACGGGAGTACCTGCAATCTTCTCCCATTTTGTTACTAATCTACCAGCTTTCCACAAGGTGCTAGTATTTGTATGTGTAAAGTCAGTGCCTGTCCCATACGTCGCACCCGAGGAACGGTTCCTTATTGGTCGCATATGCCCGAGACCCTACCGTATGTATCGGTGTATAGTGAGGTATGGATACCAGGACATCCGAAAAGAAGATGGGGTTTTTGAAGACCAGCTGATACAGAGCATAGCAGAATTTATCCAAATGGAGGCCGTTGAGCCCCACCAGCTTCCAAGTGCTGATAGTAGCTCGTTGCTAGACGGAAGAATGGCTGTGATCAGCACCAGAGCTTCAGATTCAATCTCAAGCCTGGTGGTGAGTGAGGTTGAAGAATTTGATGTCACCAACAATTCCGTCCATAGCATCAAATCTCTCAGCCTGCACAGCCTGAGATCTGTTTTCGACGATGAACACCCACAAGTTAGGAGGCGGCATGTCAGATTCCAGCTACCTCCAACCCCGGGAATGGACCCTGCGGTAAGGGAGGAACTGGTGGATTTAATCCAGGCAAAGGAAGCAGGAGTGGCATATATTATGGGACACTCTTACGTCAAAGCTAGGAGATCTTCCTCATACTTGAAGAAGCTTGTGATAGATATTGGCTATTCATTTCTGCGCAAAAATTGCAGAGGACCTGCTGTAGCTCTCAACATTCCGCACATCAGCCTCATCGAAGTTGGCATGATATATTACGTCTAGCTGATCAAAAAAACAGTGACTAGACATCGCATTCCGGAACCAGCAGGCACATATCTATGGCTTGCTCAGCACTTGTACTAGTTTTTTTTTTTTACAATGTATCCAAAGGGCAAAGCATGGTATTTGTATGATTAACTGAAGCACAAGTCACGCAGAACATCTGTCGTTCGTTCATCATTTGGCCCAAACGAGCTTTGACCCATCATTGGTTACTGGCTGACGAAGATGACAGTGATGGTGATGGTGATGGTGTGATTCATGGTTGATGCAAGCTTAGGTTTTTTTTCCTTCTCTTTTTCCTTAATTTATTTGGGGCCATCTTCTTGAAAAAGAATTCCTCAAATGGCGAAGAAATGGAATACCGTTGGGTTTCTTTCAATTGGTAACTTCAACTTCTGAGAACTGATTTGCTGGCTATATGTGTAAAAGGTAGTCTCTTTCTTGAAGCTAGCTCCAGTTTCTGGTAGCAAGATGCCAGCTGAAGATGGACAGAATGAAGGGAACAACCATGATAAAAGGGTACTCTGCAGCATTTCCGCTTAAACACCAGCACAAGGACATGAGGCTAGCTTTGGCCCTGGGAGACGAGAATGCTGTATCTAGGCCCATAGCCGCTGCTGAGGTGAGATTCAAACCTATGACGTCTGTAACTCAATGGTAGTGCAGAGCAACCAGGAAGATAATTGTGCCACAACTTCTGGCAATGAATGATCCTTGATTGCAGGCTTTCAAGAAGGCAAGAAGCTTGGGGAGCTGGACTTCTCAGCTGTTCACAAAACTGTGAAGGAGTCGCACACAGATAAATTTAGAGGTTGAGTTGATGATAATGTAAATAACTTGAGCTCAAAATAACGAAACCTTAAAATCTAACAAATTGCTGGAATTCTTATCATCTATTAAATTTAAAAATTATCAGACAAAATTAATCATTGACAAATATGGTTAAATCCTTATTACATAAAGAGATAAAAGCTACGTAAATTTTGTGTCATATAAAACACTATAGATTATTGGACAATGACTCGAGACTACATGTTAAATGACATTTTTTTAGTATTTAAAATGACATTTTTTTGGGGTACAAGGACTGCTGCACAACATGAACTAAGGGGGTTAAATCCATAAAGCCTGAGTATCAGCGTCCAAGGAGTGTCTAGTGTTAGAGAGGTCTGGGCAATAAACATATCATATCATCAAAATCCGAACATTACATGGAACGCAAGATCTAAACTTTGGAAAGTAGAGGCATTTAAGACTTCATGAGTAAAATAGGAGTTTTGTAGACGTGAAGAAGTTCAAGTGTACCTGTGGTTAAGAGCATGCACTAATGGGAATAGTGGATTGTGATTCCTATACGTTACAAGAGACATTAGGATCCTCTGATGGCTGAGCTCCATTACTTGAAGTAGAATTGTCGGTTTTCACCCTCTGATAGAAAAGCACATACGAGGCAGCTGTCTTCACATCTTCTTCATTTATAGGCGTCACATGGTTGTCATCAAAGTTATACCACCTGTTCTCATCTAGCAGCTGCACACAATGCGGATCACAAACAAGATTACTCATTTGATTACCCTTTATGCAACTGTTATGAAAGATTAACAAATATGGTAATGAAGTTGGATCATCTTTTCAGCTTGCCTTGATATGTGCAGTGTAGTGCCCACTTCCCATGCCACCATAGTGATTTGTCAAGGCATAAAGTTCGTAAAGCTGCTTCTGGGGGCTGTTCTTGTATGCCACGTAATTTGTTAAATCAAAATTGTGAATGGGGAAATTCACAAAGGTTTCTAATTTGTGCTTTGTTGACCTACTATATGAAAACCTCTTCAGATGGATGACTAAAACATCTGGCAGCCTCCATAGATCAAGCTTCTTACTAGCTTGTCGTTGCTCTTTGCAGTCTGGACAGTACCTGGATAACATGAGAAATAGTCCATTTGAGATCTTAAAAATGTGAAGGCTAGATACTACTATGTCGATTATTAACTAAATTAGATAATCAGTTGGAGATGAATTTACCACATATCATCAGTCACCAGAGGTTCCTCCCGTAGAAAAGCTTCTAGACAGGTATATAAAGAAAGGGCTTCAGAGCGAGCTTTTTTAGTTGAAGGCCCGTGTTTTAACACTTCTGGTAAGTTCTCTAAATATTGAGTATCATAATTCTCAAGTTGATCGTCTGACCAATCAACAAATACCAATATTGAATCCACGGAAGAAGACAGCCGTACAATTCTATCTTCTCCCGCTGATAAATCAATGCATGCATTATTTTCATCTACCATCTGTATATGCAATTTCTGAGGTACTGGCTTCATAGAACTACTGCTATCCTGATTGCGTGATGAAGGGGCGCTATCAGTGCAGGTCTCATTTGATCCAATATCGCGAGACGAGTCCAATGCTCCCACTGCGTGACTACTGTTCCCAAGTTCCTTGACTCTTAACAAAGGGGAGAGCATCGTGTGAACTATACACTGCAGATCACCTCTAGTTATAACATCTTCACATGAGACTGGCCATACAAGAGGGATACCATAAGGTTTCCAGTTTGGTTTTCCTTGGGTTTTACCTCCCCTTGAAAGAGCAGAAGTTATGACAAAGCAAACTATGAGTAAGCATGACAAAATAGAGAACAACAACAACATGACGTATACACAACAAACTGATACCAAACAGTTTCCTATGATAATATAGATAATTAAAATGTACACTCTAGTGGAATTATTTCAGGCATCATTTAGGACAATAAATGATAGCACATACCAGTTCACGTTAAGAGAACCTGCCAAATTCAACTAAGATTTGAACAAGACCACTTAACAGCGAAAAAAAAATTAATGAAAAAAAGTGTAGACATCAAGTTTTTGTGGATAGAAATTCATTTTTTAACACTAAATGTCAGCTACAGCAGTTAACTGGTAGCAGTTAGCACAATGTTTCAAGTAATACTTACTGTTCCTCGCATCGACGCCGATGTACCAATTGAAGGAATACGGTCTTCTTCACTAGCTTAGGGATCTTGTAAGCAGCCAGGTAATCATCATCTTTGATTGCTGACAAGGATATCAAAGGATCTTCAAAGCGCCGATTTATCAAATTATCGCGTACCTACAGTAACATCATGTTACGAACATAGTAAAATAACAACACCGGTGAGTTCTTATATTTTTACACACCTCTGCAAGCAACAGTTTCTCCGACTGTTTTATGGAGCATGCATTATGAAGCGCCAGAATCAAATCTCTGCAGCGCCCCTGCTTTGGCACAGTTACAGTGCAAGCATTTGGCAATGAAGTTCCATCACAAGAGAACACTGTTATAGTCATCGTACGCATATTTGTAAACTGAAGGGGCAATGAAAGGTACATGAATGGGTCAAATGTCACCGAAACTTTATTACACACAGGGCAGACCAAGGTTGACTTGTATTGGCCCTGTAAAAAGAAACAAGTTATGAATATGCAAATACTTCCTCATTTGTAAAAATCAAAACTGTTCTCGCATCAAAGTCGCACTGTTAAATAATTAGAGAAGGAAAAAATTCAGTAAGACAAAAATATAAGGAAAAAATCATTCCCATATTTATAATAATCAAATAAAAAATGGACGTAAATCATGTTCAACCAGACGAACGGAAAACGTTGCCAAGAGTAACCAATATGATAGGCTATGAGTTTAGCAAAACATAGAAAACTGGTTTCACATACCAATATCAATATAGAAAGGTAGATTTATTGTCAAAGAGGACCTAGTTATGTGTATTATTTTGTTGAATCTAATTTTGCACATTAGCTATCAGTAAAGTCGTGGGAGGAAATAAATTTTACGACACTCACTTGGCAGACATCAACAATGATAGAGTCATTGCGAGCAATATGATTAGCCCAATACTCATCTGCAACCTCTTCATCAGGTCGACCATCTGCATCTTTAGACTTCACATAGGGCTTATGTTTCACACGATTTAAATCTTCATGAAGACCATCAAGCAGAAATGCCAAAAGCTCCTGCAAAACATTTGATCTTCAGACACACGGCACTGGAAAGAACAGATGCTTTTTATAGTGAAAAATATCAGACCTGGGAGTCATGTTGATTGTATCCACTAAATTGAGGAGCAAAACGAGCAAGTTTCTGTTTAAAAGCTCTTGGAGCAACTGGTGCTCGTCCAGGTGCCCAAAGTTTTCTAAGTAACTCACCAAACGCCAGAGCAAGTTCACCCTGCCAATGATTCACGTAAATTAGATTTATGATCTGATGATGGCATACTTGCGTGCACCATTTAGTGGTGATTCTTGTTCTCAATCAAAGGAATTAATTCAATTAGTTATATTTTCAAAGAGAGATTGAATCACCAATAAAATTCATCATCGATAGTTGGAATTTTTGTGTGTGTATAGAATATTCTGTTAATTAGATTGGCTAAGACGCATTGGTAATGCACATACATTTATGACACACGTTACTTGAAAGTGCAAGATATCCTCAGAATTAACTGAAAACTGAACAAGGGGAAGCATACCACCATTCCGAAAGGATTTTGCCAGTTTATTTCCTGGCGATAGTCTTCACGAAAGTATCTAGCAAACTCTGGTGTATGAACAAGACATTGTATTGCACTGTTCATGAAGCATGTGTTTCCCAGATTTTGCAACCCACTCAGCCCAGCAGATGTACCTCTCGTAACTACACCACTTACTCCGCAAGTGTTTTCTACATCACCAGCAGGTGATGTCAAAATCTGATTTTGTGAAAGCTCTGAACTGCCGCTTTTAGACACCCCTTTGCTTGCAGATAAACCTCCGGCTATTGACAGGCCTGATTTTGAAGGCTCTAAAAGAACAGAAGTTGAATCTTTTCCATTCTCATAAACTGCACTTCCATAGCCATTTGAAAGAGCATTACTGCTAGTGCTACGGATCTCTAATAAGATCTGGATAGTGAAACAATAAGGAAATATAGTTCCGGTGAGTAAAAGAAAGGCTCAGTTGTCAATACAACATAAAGCCCCCTACAATATTGGTAAAAAAATTATGATGATACAAGTTGTCTACAGGTGTCTCCCTAAGTTTTTGGATGAGTTATAATGAGAGGCAGCTGGTTACTTTTGAGCTTCGGATTTACCCTCGCACTTTTCAGGCCCCATACCATTTTCTATACATTTGTGTATGCCTTGTGTGTCTTTGCGTATGCGTTCTAAAATAAACAAGTCAGACCTCCAACAGCTGAAGAATGTAAGAAACTATCTCGTCTACACATTGGGGAATTGTGAAACAAATTCTTAAGGAAATTCCCCTAGACATACAGATCCACGACCTCTTGGTTTAACGTTGTATTCCATAACACCCCATGATCTACTACTGGGTCGGCTTTGTATATGGTATATTGATTTATATGTAATTGAGCAATCTCATGATCTACAGAATAAAGAAACTGCATCACTGAGGATGGAATTTTTCTAACAGAAGAAGTTGAACTAGTATCACAAATAAATGTAAGTCTGTATTCTCTTGTAACTGATATCTGAAAAAAGAAAGGAAAAAAAGGTAGCCCACTGGTGCAGACAAACAATATTTTCACATATGAAAACAAGATTCACCTCTTGATCTGTCTGTATGTTGGCATCATCAAGTGTTTTACGCAAGTCGTTCATCAAAGCATGCTTCTTATGTCCATAATAATCCCATAAGCAAACCTACACCAGTAATCACAGAATGAACCACCAATAATTGGTGAGAATAACTTTTGAAAGCTTAAATTTCGTTGAAAACACAATTTATTGTTAAACTATGATCATACTTGGTCAGGAATAAGGTCAAATATATCACAAGATCTCCTATGAAGTTCACCAATAGTTTCCTGCCGGCATATAGAATGGAAAGATCATAAAAAAGCAAATGATCAATACGAGGACACTATAGATGGGAAATTGTTCATCAACTTATCAATAATGTCATACCTTTTTGCTTATTCTAATATGGGACTGGTCACCTCTGGGCATGACTAGAAGTTGAAGGTTCAAAGGATACACCTCCACAGACAACTCTGTCTGAGATAGACCTGAATTGATTACTTTCCGTGCCACAACAGGTCCCCCGCCGTACCTAGGTTGAAATTACATTTGTTAGGAGTTAAAAGAGAATGACCACGGCAGAACGTAACTGATTCTTTTGCAACTTACGGCTTATGTCTATACGATTTAGGCTTCCATCCTAAAATCATTTTGGTTGAAAGTGGAGCAGTGCAAAATATATTTGAGGGGTTACAAATCCTAAATCAGTTTGACCTAATTGTTTGTATGGTCTGTCATCATACTGTTACTAGTTGGACTTCTCAACTTGAGGTGCTGTCTTATACGAAGTAACAACATTGCCAGCCTAAGCAGAAATACAACTTGAAATTCACCACAAATGATATTCGTAAATCATTCATAATGGAGGAAGATCAAACGTAACTGGTACAGTACAAAAGAAGCATGAGGTTACCATAAGTACAACTGGTTCCACACTCCATGAGGGAGGAGTATGTAGTCACGCCCTTCAACAAGCGAATTACGTAGTTCCATTTCCGCAATGGAGTCTTCCAATGCAGAATCAAGTATTAAATCAGAATTATCAATACTCGATGGTCTTCGCAATTCATTTGAATTAGATAAATCAAGGCCCTCATCAATCAATGATCCAATATTTGTCATAACTGAAGGCTCTTGGATAACATATTCGAGCCAACTTTTCCACCACCTATAAACCGTCAACCCGTGTCAAAAATAGATTATTCTCTAGGACCATTCTCTGCACACAAAATCTACCATTTAACCTAACAAAAATGTAAACTTTTTCTACTAGTTAGCAGTTAGCACACTGAACAGTAAAAAAACAAAATTTTCTCCTCAACTTTTTTTTGCCAAATGTAAACATGCATTTAAAATCAAAACACAATTTCTTCACATGATCAGAAATTAGAAGAAGAAAAATGAACGAAGTGAGAGAAAGCTTTTACCTATGATTAATCAAGTAAAACGTATCTCCCTGTTTCGTATCAGCCTCGGCAGCCATCACAATGTCTCTAATCGCGACTCTCTCCTCTTCCGGACTCGGATCCGTACCGATCACGCACATCGCCATCTCCGCCATTATTTCACACAACCACCCAGTCAACCATGCGGATCACGAGCTTCTCCCGTTGTAAGTCTGTCAACCGGAGACGGCGATTTTTCAGCGCCGAGGAGATCGATGCGGTCCGGTCCCGATTTTGGTGCGAATTGAAAAATACGCGAGCGACTCAGCTCTGCCGCAATCTTTGTCACTGATGAAAAAGAAGAGAGAAATAACTGGAGCCAGATGCCACCTCGGCCCAAGAAAAGGAGAAGGCTTAGGCCCATTACGAAACGGTACCGTTTTGTTCTGCATTTCCTGGTGAACATCATAAATTTTAAATTCAAGCATTATGCTGCTCTTTGCACCTGTGACTTACAAAAATGAATTACATACTTTGGCTGTGGACCTTTGCAAGCTGAGATTCTTAATAAGAATGAGTAAACAGAGCAGCTGAAATTTATCACAAATTAATTCGTGGGCACTTCTCCGGTGCATGTAGAGGTTAGGGCGGCTGGTTATCTGACGAGGGTGGATAACCAAGCCATGAGAGCAATAACTGAAAGCGTCTTGCTTGTGGTCAGGAAATTCGTCGAGCTTGAAAATCTCACTCTCTGAGACCTATCACTGTACAATCAAATTATGTCGCCGAAATCAGCAAACTGTATATGTTTTGCGAGACCCGTGTTTAAGTAGAGAAATGTTTTGTAGGGTATCTTACTTTTGTAGGGATGATAGCACGCCGCAGTAGATGACGTTTTCAGGTATAGCAACTTCATTATTTTCTTTGATCTTTGGATTCACAACACTGAGGTACAGTTCCTGACCCAAGTACCATGAGTCGAGATTCTGTGCACGAAGGTTCCATATGCCATCATTGTCAAGAGACACCATGATGGCCG
The DNA here is from genome assembly GCA_963678935.1 of Umbilicus rupestris. Taxonomy (NCBI): domain Eukaryota; kingdom Viridiplantae; phylum Streptophyta; class Magnoliopsida; order Saxifragales; family Crassulaceae; genus Umbilicus; species Umbilicus rupestris. The sequence continues at coordinate 985,664 of OY787610.1, forward strand.
TCCAAGCTCCTGGAAACACCTGGATGTAGGTACTTTACATAGTTAATAGTTAACAGTTAACATTTTCTTAAAATATAAATTTAAAACGAACATTCATGGAACTAGAGCCTGCGCGTGGTATATGATTCTCGATGTAGAAGTAGTTCATCCATACGAATTATGAATTCATTTTCAAGTTTTTTCCATGGATACGAAATAAGAATGATGATATCTGACTAAGAAAAAATGGTGGCCTTACCTGAGTAGTAGAGCGAGCGACACCATCCCATTTGTTGTAAGTTCCTCTACTATTCTCCGTCCAGAGTCCATAATCCATGCTACAAGTCGAAGAACAAAATGTTAAACTAATTCGTACTTGCCAAGTTGAGGAGATTGTGAAAATAAAAAGAAGAAAAATAGTCACCCTTCAGTGATTACCCAACAACAAAAAAGGCGTAGCCGTCCAAATGGTAGCTCTGTACAGTTCTATCATTATTCTGTAAAATTATCTCGATGAATCCTTTGTAAGTAGCATTGATCAATGATGTGTCGAGTTTGGCTTGTCTGTGCATAGGTCTATTTGGGAAATCAAGCTTGTAAACCCCAGGGATTTTGAATTTTTGAGCAAGCTTCAGCGGAGTTGCAGCTGGATAATGTGAAATTCCATTTAGCGTAGTTCGCCACTTTCCATCTATAAGTTCTGCAGGACGGTTAACAATGACATACACATCTGTCACTGTAATTTGGCCGTACTTGAATGATCCTTGAGGGTTGGGACGCGCAGCACCAGCAGATACATTCCATCTGATAAAAGTTGAAAAATCTCAATCATTAATATCATCATTCATCATGCTATGGCTCGTGACCAACGACGTCACGCATAAATTTATAAATGGTATCCAAAAAAAAAAATTTAAGGTGAGGTCATTCCCATTTTAACAAGTATCCGAAACATTCTAGTTGGGCTTCTGAAGATGAATTTTCAACATGTCGGGAATGTAAAAAAAAAAACAGCATGTCGCAACATACCTTATTGATCTTGCTTGGCTCATAGAAAAATAAGCATCATCTTCATTTGGAGGATCAGGAAGAGGACCCGCCGCAGGTCCTTGCGAGTTAGAATAATGCAAAATGGCCACTCCAAAAGCTTTACTCTGAGCGGATGAATGAACAAAACGGGAGCTGGCCACTATGTAATAATCAGTAATTGCATTTTGATCCATGGTGACCAAAAATGAAAACGACTGGCCTACGTGAATATCCATATTGGTGTAATTCTGCTGTACAGTGTATGAACCTTCCGTCTCAACTAGAAGTAAGTTGTGGTTTTGGATCCTAAAGTTCAAGCTAGTAGAGATGCCAACATTATGAACCCGGAATCGATAAGTTTTACCTGTCTCAATAAGACGAAAAAAAAATTAAGTTTAATTACGAGCTATCAAGTACCGACATATTTATGCATTCCAAACAAAGTGCTCAATAATGCATATCATATCGTCCCTCAAAGTCCACCACACCATAATCAAATTTGTACCTGGTTCGACATTTATTGTCCGATATGTAATCCCATCAGTCGTAGTGGCTCCTTGATAACCGAAAGTGCCTTCATCGTTAACAATGATGCCATCTGGAGCCCCAACGCCACTTCCCTTCTCAACATCTTTCCTCAGATCCTAATTTTTAATGCCATCGACGAACATGAAACTTGCACATACTATTTAAAAACAACCATAGAACTTCGTTCACTAACCTTATGGCTCTTTGTGAACCAGTCACTTATAAACAGCGTGACATCTCCATCGGGTGTTCCAAACGGCACGGGAATCACAGGTCTATTGTTTACAATAATCCCACCATACCCTCCAGCAGCCCTTTGAAAATTTATCGAAGGAAAGTAGAAGAAGCTCCCTATCTGATCCTTAACCTGAAACTCATACGTCCAGTTCCAACGAGCAGGAATCGGGCAGTTTGTTCCCAACACCCCATTTTGCCAGGAATTCTTCCTGTGCTGAATACCATTCCTGCGCTAGATATTTCCAGATCAGGAATATAAACACCCGAACATAGTCAAATTCAGAGATCAAACACAAACATATCATACCATGTAATGAGCAAAGGCTCATCTAACCCATTCCTAACATTCACCACAACATTCCAGTTCGTCGTCACATTCAGAGTCGGCCCTGGAAACTGCCCGTTCACGCCTATCACCTGCAATCACAATTCACAGCCACTCAGCCAAGAATTCTTACTAATCAAGTCAAACCAGCTACTACACATTATCCAATCTCAGCTCAGTCGCACATCAAAGACATAATCAAGAACCAAACCTAATCCAAAATTAGGGTTTCGTCCTCTTTTCAAGCCCCAGTCAATCATCCAAAATCAAACACAAATGATACAGATAACAACGATTTACAACCGACCTGCTGCTTAACTCCGAGTGGGGCAGCAGTGATGTACGAAACAGTCCAGTCATAATACACATAAGGATCAGTAGCTAAAGCAGCTCCAAGCAGCAGTAGAGCAACTCCAAACCGGGCCAAGAACAGGATTGAATTCGGTGAAGCTGCGGACATGAGGTCGCCTGCCTGTGTTGCGGATGTAGCGCAAGCTTTACTGCATCAAATGTGGGAATTTGAAGATGGTGAGTGTGTGAATACGATGATGGTTTATTGAGGATCGAGAAAGCCCTTTTTCTGGGAATCGAAGGGAGATCTTTGCGGGTTCGAAAAAAGCACCGCGCTGTGGATTTGACATTTGAGTGGAGAGATGTCGCTCAGAGTCGACCCACGTGGAGATGACGACCGAAAGGGACGATGCGCTGAAATTTGAGTTTAATATTCAATTTTATTTAAAAATACCAAAGAAATTTTAAATAGTTTCAAAACAAATAAATAATGAGAATTTTTCTCAAGTTATCGAGGTCAGAAAAACTAAATAAAGTTTCATCCAATTTTAAGTTATAAATTCAAATAGGGAAATCTAAGTGGGCCCGGAGATGATTCAGCGGGATAGTTTGTCATGACTTCTGTCGCACAACAGGTCATTCTTCGTCCGCATCGACTCGGCCATTGGGTAGTTCTGACTTCTGACGGTCAAGTTTTGTTGGGCCGCTATCATATTGGGCTTAAACAGATTCAGGCCCAAGTGAAACTATAGGAGCTAAGTTTATCTGTATCTGTATCTGATCAGTGATGGCTGATGCGTGTTTTTAAGCTCACGAGTAATGCCTGCGATTCAATCCTCCGCAGTTCAGATGCTTCAAAATGCTGGTAATTGGAGTGGAAAAGTACAAGGGGATGAACATGAAGCATAAACCGTCAAAGTCGTCGGGCAGGAAGATGGTCTAGAATGCTATTTCTTGTAGTATTTGTAGTGTCTTTTGGTGAACCTGAATGCAACAGAAAGAAAAGGATCAGCCAAAGCAGGATAAAATTAAATGACATTGTCAGGAAGTTCAACAAGGATCTCTAAGAGACTCTGGTGAGGAGAAAAGAAGTTTGTATGGTATGTCAAATAAATGAAATCTTGTACATATTTGTTTCAAAGAAACCAAATAGTGTGGTATACAAAATGGGCATGCAGGGTTTGTTGAGAATGGAGACTAATGTTGGGTGAAGCCCAAACCCAATTGAGATTAGGGTTTGCACATGTTTCTCTATATAAACATGTTCATCCTATTGTAATCTCATCTCAACAATTAAATTCTTGTACTCTTTTATTTACTTTTCATTCATTACTGCTTGTCGATCCTAACAAGGTTAAATACCACAACTCATAATCCATACCCTACATGATGATAAATTTTTTTTCTCTTTCTACTAATCTACCTAAACAGAGAAAAAAGTGCAGTTTCAGTTTATTAAATTACCCATTCCAAGTGTTGAGCAGTGATGCCTGGTACATTTCCCTCATATATACCACCTAATACCTGGATGTTACAACAACATATCACTAAATTAGTGCACTGCCATCATTATCTGATGCATAATTGTTCGCTAACTGATGATGTAAATGTGAAACTGGCTAAGACTTGAGATGGAATAAAATCACACCTTGGAGACAGTCTCAAGAAACATGCCAGGCCGTACAGGGTTTGGTCTTCGCCCAGACATGCTTGGCTTAATAAAAATAGTAATATATCAGCAACTGGCAGTAATCAATTTGTAATCAAGAGAGCAAGCTTTTGAGCTAATGCATCTGTAACATGTAAGCCATACAACTCACCCTTCCTGTAATCCCACCAACGACATCCTTCTCGTCATTTTCTGAATGGTCTGCACCTTCATCTTTCCCCAGCATAACATTTTTTATCATTTCCGAAACAGTTTTACCAGGCTTCAGGGCAACCAGCTTGGTTAGGAAATTCACCTACATATAGTAGTTTTTGTGATGCACTAAATTTTTCACGAGTAAAGAAAATATAATGCATTCTTTTAAATGTTCATCTGAATGAAGAAGCCAACCTCTGACTCAGGAAGGGTACTGAAACCGCGATCATTTCTTTCGTCCAGTATTCCACCTCCCATCATATTCCGAGCTTCTTCTCTGATCAATACAAGTCTTGCTAGAAGCTTTCGATCAGGAACAACTGGTCGAGTTTCCATTGTCTACAAACAAAGTCACCAAATCATCAAATGAAGGAAAGAGAAATCATATCTTACATGCCTTACATCAAACTTTACCCGTTATGTGCTTTCAATAATAACATCCTAACTCACAATGTCTTTTCTAAATATCAGTGAGCATTGAATGATTGTAATCGATCAGTAAACCTTATGGTTTATGCAGCCAATATAATTTAAGCTTCTGAAAAAGATAAAAGAGATAAAGGGGCTGCAGATTGTTTCCTTGAGGAAGCATATGAAATGATGACAAGCATAGTGTAATCGAAGTTGTTTAAACAATAATGTAATTATCATAGCAAGAATACTGTATCAATACATGTACATTCTAAAAAAAACATTTCAACAAATTGCATACCTCCAGTAAATCATCAGCCTGGTTAGCTATGTCATTCAAATTCGCACCAGGCAGCTGAACCTTCGTTCCATTATCACTTTTGAAAACACCACCCCCTCCAGCCACTCGCCTTAGCAACTCTTGCCTGCTTTCTTTGTCAGGAGTTCTACAGAGTAGGCCAACCACTTGAACCTATGCCAAACAAACAACCCATGTCAATTTCCCAAATCAGTTCACAGAATTTTTCATTTCCAATTCATCAAAAAACCTTATTATCCTTACATGCGGTGGGCATTTCTTCGTAAGATGAGATAGCACAGTCTCCTTAATCACTTCCAGCAGCGACTTCCTCTGCACGAACATTTATCACTTACATGAAGTCCCAAGCGAAAAAACACAATGCCAAAGCAAGCGATTTCATATAGATTTCCCAATTCCAATACCTGATCATCTTCATCTTTCTCAGCCAGCTGAATCATATAATCCAAGGCCATCATAAACCCCGTCTCCATCTCATCAACTCTCTTGCCAATCACTCCCTGCGCAGCCAGCTCAACCGCCACCTGCTCGGACGCCTCGTCCATGTCCATGTCCTCCAGCTTCGCGTTCACACAGAAATCCATTGAAGATATGAAAAAAGTAAATAGAAAACTACTTAACAAAAGGACGGAAGTTGTACAAGTTTGATGATATCCTGAAGCACGGAAGTGACTTGTTCGCCGCCTTTGAGAAGCGCTTCATAGTAAGAAGAATCCAGCTTCTCATTAAACTGTTCACTGCTCCTTCCGCGTCCTCTTCCGCTGGCCTTAGTGTCGAATTCCTCGGCCGGATAGCCTCCGCCGACTTCGTAACTGGCAGCGTGAGGCTGAGTTGTCGATTGGCGGAGCATCACGTTATTCTTGCTCCGGTCGAGGATTGGTGGATTCGAGATCCATTTCCGGTGCGAGATTTTTGCAGCGAGAGTAAGTGATTGGAAATTTGAGCGAGGGGATGAATTAGGGTTTAGAGGATGGAGAATTGGCGAGTGTGAGAGGGACATGGTGCTGGAGGTTTTCTGTTATCTGAAATTTTGATATCTGAGATTTATGGGAGGTACAAAAAGTTAAGTGAATACTGATTATATAACAAACATATGACATTTATCAGCTAGCCGTCTTAGCTCAGGTGGTGTAGGAAGTGTGATGCAGTTTGCAGTCAAAACTTGGTTGCTGATGTCATGTGTTTCTTTCTCATTTTTTTCTTTGTTATTCGCTGTCAGAGTCAGGTTCTGAGAAGTATCTTCTGGGATCAAAGGGCTGATTTTGGGGAGTCGTCTGGTGGGGTGGGAAGCCATCTCCTCCATTCATGGGCGCAAATGCTGCAATAAGAAATCAAGCGTGTGTTAGTTAGTCTGTTATGTTTATTTGGAATTCTTTCCTGTCCCAATGTGTTTTATTGTGAGATGCAAACAAGGATGCTGCAGCATTGTGGGATGCGAGATGCGAACAAAGGATTGTGAGGTTAACAGGAAAATACGAATTACATAAAAGAGGTTTCATTCAGCTTCTATCAATCGACAAAATAAATAGACAAACCTTTTTCCCTCATTCTCTTTTCCCGGTCGTGTTCGAACTTGTCACGAACCTGAGCAACTTTGTTCCATGAATCATCTGGTCTACTTCCCCAACCTTGGTTCTGTATGTGGATAGCAGTTGCGCTTGTCAGCATATGAAGAAAAAAATCTTTATCACAACATATTACAAATCAGACGTTACTTTCTTTTACAGAACTTTGTGACATCAACTAAAACTAATTCATAATTATCTCCTAATAAACTCGGGACATGCAAGACCTCGGCAATATGCTGACCGGTTAGCAAACGAATATTCATATGGTTTCAGTAACATATTATAATGTCCCTTAGGTTTAGTTCAGTTAGATATTTGTGGGCAGCAAGCAAAAGTGAAAATATCTGAATAAGGGTGATCCCAAAACATATTCATCAACCTAGGAAAAGATCTGACTAAGCCTACATCGATGATCATTACAACATTAGAGAAAATTAAGATTAAAGATGATTCTCGGAGATACAACATTCTTTTCAACTCCCGATACATTCGCTCTTTAATCCTATTTCTCCACATATAAAACAATTTAGAGACGTCAACTCTCATAGAACATATTTGCAAAGATGATTCCATAATGTTGCTAAGTAAAAAAGAAGGACCTATAGAGAGCCAATCATGACATACAAGATGCTAGCAATAAAAACCAATCACTGCTTCTAGAAATCAATACTAGACTGTGAATATGTGTTTCTAGCGTTTAGGGGTCCTGCTAAATTACTGAGCAAATTTTGCAATCTGAAGCAGAAATTTTCATACACAGTTGAAACATAAATGGTGATTAATCAAATCCATCATGTGTACGTCATACCTTCATCTCCTCCCTCGGAGGTTGCCTACCCCTGAAGCACAAACAATAGAGTAAGCATCATTTTTCACAAAACATATCAACCTCATCTCCATATACAATAAAATTACGTTAATAACAAAGTGAGAGAGTGTTATCTGACACTATAGTATTAAAAAAGAAGAAGAATATGGAAGAATGAGGTTACTCTGAGCATAACTATAAACATCGGTGATCAACACGATACTACGGTAGAGGTCACATAAAACTTACATGAGTATCATTTCAAATTGTCAGTGTATGCACTATAAAATGATATGCGAGGTGGACAAAGAAACCTGTATGGTGAAAAATCAAGATCATCATCCTCAGCTGATTCATAATTTGCATGATCATTAGCAAGCTTTTTCGAATATCCCTCATCCCAGTATAGCCGCTCCCAGTTCTCCCGCAGCTCTTGATACAGTTCCATATACCTTTTGCACCATGGCTCATGTTCCTTTTTACATGAAATAAGAACAAACACATCAACTCTTTGATACATCAACTTCATAAAAACATTAATATAGCACTAAACTCACTCACACTAAATCAAACAACTAAACACAGCTTGCAAATTGATGATACTAGGAGAACCTCTACCGAGGCCTTTCATGTTCCAACAACAATTTCTTCAAGAATATCTCAACTACCAAATACATTATTTACAAAACCCTAAGATACAATTTCTACAGGAACTTTGAATCTGAATCCAATCATCAGTGTGGACTGCATACTTCTTCAATCATGAAAATTTTAGCTGAATTGAAATGAAATTAAGAAAAAAATAAGTTGAGAGAGAGCACAAACCGCTTCCTTGAGAACGAGACGAGTCCGGCGCATGAACTGCTCCCTAAGCTGCTTCCGGCGCCTATTAGGTATATTATCCCGAGGTATAACAAACCGCTCTCTCGGCGGCACGTTTTCTCCAATCTCGTGCATCTCTCCATCCACAATCCACCACTCCGACTTCCCTTCCGGTTTATTCAACGTAAACGACCTCGGCTTCGACCGCCGCCTCGGCGGATTATTCTCGCCTTTCCAGTAGCGTACCTGATCCGAAACGGACCGTACGCACGGCTGCAACCTCTCTACACGCCTCAACAGCGAAAGCATGACGAAACTGAGAAAATATTCTGAATCGAAGCTCCGAATACGAAATGTACGAAAGCTGAAGCTGCTCGGAGTTCCGGAGGAGAGAGACGATTGTCAGAGAGGAGAAGCAGAGTCCTCACGCGCAAAACACGTGACCTAAAGCCCTTGGGCTGGGCCCAGAGCCCATTATAAGCAACTCAAATATAAATATAAATACATTTTCTTATTTCTTATTTCAACAATATTTTATTTATAGTTATGCTTTTATATTATATTTCATTTCTTTTTCATTTTCTAGTATCTTGTTACACGAATTCAAATCGGATGCAGTCAAATTAAATGTAACGATATGAAAATCATGTAATTTATTTTAAAATTTTGTATCGTTAAACAAAAATATAAAACAACCTATTACAGCACAATATTAAATGTGCACATTTTCCATGTATGAAAATGTGCACTTTTATAAACTTAAATGGAAAGCTATCTTTTATTTTAAATTTTATTTTCAGTTTTTAATCTATAAAACGACGTAGTTTCTTTCCATTTCTGAAAGCCGGATTTTAATGGTTACTACTGACTAGGAGCTTGATTTAAGATATAACATCGTACATCTTATGTTAAGAAGACCAAAATCCATAATTTAACATAACTTTTGACAAAGATAAATGTCACCATAGCTTCAAAACCATCTTAAATAAATGAGTTATACGAAAAATAAAAAGCGAAACCACAACCATGAGACGCTCTGAGTCGCAGCCTCCTCCGGCGGGGCTGGATTCGATCGCCGGCGAAGGTATCCTCCTCCTTAAGAACTTTTTTTAGTATCATCCCCCACAGGATACTTAAGAGCGTTAAGTCCAATCTTTCGTAGAGCAGCCTCGCCCAAATTTACACCACAAATATCAGAAAGTCTTACAAGGTAGAGCAAAACATCCGAGAGCTCTTCTCCTAGGTGCACCTTGTCTTCCTCCTTCCAATCCGGCAACCCTTTTGGCACTTCACCTCTCCATTGGAATATCTCTGACAATTCTCCAACTTCTCCCACCTAAAAAATTACCAATCCGGTAAAATATATTTTTCGTCGTATAGTTTATTTAAATTGACGTAGAATTTTTATTATGATGAGTTGGATGATTTTATTTCGAGACTTACAAGAGCCAGGAGGAGGTTTCTTGGACTGTGATACTTCTCCCAGTTTCGCTCCGTGGCGAATTCTGCCATTTTCTGCCTCAGCTCCTCGAGGCTGACGACCGTCGCGCCGCCTCCCGATCCGCCGCAAGCTCCTGTCATATTTCTTCACTCTGTTCCCTCAAACCTTAAAAATCACTATGGATCAAAACTCAAAAATTGACCTTAACTACTATGCAAGGTACATAACAACAAAGGACTAAAATCCATAGCTTTATATATAGACAATGTGTTTTAGGTCGCCCTCATTTTTTATTTCGATGGTTGAGCGATGCTTATTTATTTTTTAAAAGTTTAGCGTCGGTGCGAATTTCGATAGTTGAATGCCTTTATTAATTTTAAGCTTTGGGATTAATTAACATACTTATTAAAAGGTGCTCAATGTACCAAGCACATGTGATTAATTTACTTTAAGCATGCTTTGCGCACCGCTAACCGATATTAAACACAATTATGTTGGTTCCTACACGAACATATTTAACTTCAAGCTTTTGATTTGTGGCATGTAGTGTGGAATACAAATTTTTCGAAGACCCAACTTTTGGTCGATTAGGTCGGGTAATCTTGTTTTAACTTTTTAATAGACGGTTCATTCTGGTGCAATCGAGTCAATATATTTTAAGAGAAAAGCATAATTGAATAAACTTTACTAAAGTTTGATTTAATTTTGATTGATAATATAAGAACAACTATCGAATAGTATTATTTCGTGTTAAATAAAGGATCCGAATATAAAATGTATACTTTAGATGTATTTAATAACATACTTTATTGATACGATTAAATATATATTTTTAAAATTTATATTCTATCCCAAACCCCCACCAGAGCTCCATCAGAAATCGAAAACTATTTGCTGAAATATTTAACGATCTTTTGACAGTAGACTACGCTCTAATGGACTAATAATCGATGGATTTGTTAACATTTGATTAACTATTTAAACTAAGCCTTATTGGGCCATGTGGCAGGGCTAAATGGGCTTGGGCAGCCCAATACTCCGAATCATTCATTCGAGCTTCAGATAATGGCTACCCTAAAATGTCAAAACGCATCGTAGTACAGAATTGCAAAACGGCGTCGTTTTACAATAGGGCACCCTTACAGAATGTGGACCATCTACAATAGAGGATCCAATCCCAACTAAACAATCACTGTCCCACAAAAAAGTCAACAAACGCTTAGCCTCTAACAAAGCCATAAACGTCGCCATTCGCTTTGGGCCAAATGCTCCTCCACATGGGCATGGTTCTGTAGGGTACCCTGCCCTTTCCGTATCAAGAGAGCTAGGTCCTCCAGTCACAATTGGTCAAGCAATCCACCTTATCCACTGCTCAAAGTGGACCAGTTTACTCTCATTGAAAACCTTATCCATTTTTAGCCATGGGTCCCACAAATTACACCTGGCACATGCACCCATCGAAAGGTAACCCCACGGTCCTTGTAGCTCATTTTTTTCCTACTAGCGCTTAACTTGTTTTACAACATTGCCCTTCAAAACACGCATTCACATAATCGGTTCAGATAAGATCACATCAGATCTTTCTAATTAAAAAATTAATCTAATCTGCGGATAACAAAATCCATTCAGATTAGAAAATATCTCCATTAGCTGGCAAAGATTTAAGCCTGGCAGATCACGCATGATCTCATGCATTTTCACCTTCGCATATTAATAATAAGAAATTAGATATACAATTAAATTTATTAAAATAAACGATGCTAAATGAAACTTGTAAATAATTAAATATTAAATAAATAAAGGTTGCTAATTTTGGTAATATATTTTCACGTGCGACGTACCAGCCACAACTTCACGATGTGCCTCCGCCGCGTCCACAATTTCTCATCTGATTAATTTTATAAAAAAATAAACATTTTTATCTCCCGACAACATCGATCAGAAAATCTCCATAAATGTGCAGGTCAAGATTTTCCAACATTATTCAATTTATCGAATTTTCATACAGCGTGACGCTTTCAAAATTCAATTAAAAATTGCTATTCAATATTCATCTAGTGTGAACAATGTAACCTCCGTTAACGTCATCCGTTACACGCCCGATATGAAAACCCGATAGTTGGGTACAAGGAACGGAGGAGTTAACGGCGGGTAACGGCGAGCTAGTCGGGAAGAGGTTCGTGGTGCGCTTGTACGGCCCAAGCCACTTCATCTGCATATACCGATTTTTCCTCCATGGCGGAAGATGGAGATCGTTGCACTTGAGCGACCGCTTCGCTTCCTCCGACACCACCTTGATCGATTTCTTCAGCGCCTCCTCCGTCGCGATGAGTACCGTCGGCAGGGAGGTGAGGAGGTTGGAGTAGTGCGAGGTCGGACGAGCGATTTCGAACTCTGCGGCGAAATTGAGATCGATGAAGTATCGGGGGTGAGTTAGGGTTTGGGTGTTGATTTCGACGTCGATGAACTCGTAGTTGCCTGCGGCGAGGCTGCTGCCGGAGCTATCCCATTTGGATTTACAGATCGCGGCATTGTGCCCTAGCTTGCGTAAAAAGTACATCACGTTGCGGTTGAAGGTGAGTTTATCTCTCGATCCGAATCGCGCTAGGGCTTTGATCGCCTGATCGACATGCGATTCGAGCATCCGCTTATACGAATCGGAGCCTCCCGCAGCATGGTTGTTATTCAGCAGCTCGTCCACTACGCGCTTGGAGTTCAAACACGGCTCGGTTCGATCTGAACCGGAGTCAGTAGCGGTTTCGCACTTCGTGACTTCCTTGCTTCTGCAGCAGCTGTAGTCTTGTTCTAGAAAGCACTCGACGAGATCGGACAAGCTCGGAGACTCGTCATCCTCGTCGTGGTTGTGGAATGCCGCATCGTGTTCGCTTCCGCTGCTGACGTAGCCGAACGGGTCAGTAAAGCGCTTCGGATTGTTTAACCTCATCATCTGCGCCATTGCAACACCCCAGGAGACACAATGTGAGAATGCTGTTTTCTGCTATTGGTTTCTGATTTTGCTCTCTTTTTTCCGTGCTTTACTGCTTGCTGCTGCTTCTGGTTCTTGTTGATGCTAGTCTGTATGTGGGGTTTTATTTATAGATGGATGAAGTTGGCGAAAGTGTGGACATGTGTAGTAAAAGTGAGCACATTTTAAATGGCAAACAAAAAGTTGGGTGAGATAAATAAATGGAGATAAGGAATTAGGCTCCGAATATTCGAAGTAGGCGTGAGTTTCAGAGAAAATGAAGAGACAACATATCAGCACTAGGCTGGGATATAAACATGCATATGCGAATATAGAGATCGAGGTTGATAAACAAGTGTGCAAAATGAGAGAATATATTTTTACTCTAGAAGATATAAGTATTTTTTTGTCACTCTTTTAATACAAGTCGGGGTTTTAAATAGCCATTTGTGAATTGAAAAGCAAGAGGGTATATGAGTTGATGAGTTCAAGCTGCCTATTGAAACTTGGTCCTGACAGCTTGAAACCATGAGTAGGTGTATGGTTTCACAAAAAAGAAGAAGAGCAAGATTTAAAAAAAATCTTCAAATATGGCCAGATGAGAGGGATGAGGGTGAATGGGGGTCACGTGAGAATCACGTGATGGGGTGATGGCTTGGGGGAGGGGGCAAAGAGTGGCTCTTGGAGAAACGCTGGGGGTAGGAATAGTGGGTCTACTGAGTCCATTGAATGAGCGTGTGGTTTTGAGGTTTGGGGTGTGAGAAGAGGTGTGGGGTTGTGTACCCACAAGATTTGTGTTGAGTTGGGTGTAATCATTTTCATGAACACATGTCCAGTTTAGGGGCAGGTTCGTTATTGACTTTCTGGTTTGGGTTGGGGTGGGCAGTATGGCCTTTGAAGCCAATTTTAGGCAGACAGTAATCTACTAGTAGATACGTGTACATTACATTCATTTCATTGACATCAATTGCGAATTTGAAGATTGGTAGTGTGCCGGATAGGAACTTGAATTGATGGATCCATTGCATGCATATAGTGAATGTAAATTACATGTGGACGGACAAGTGTCAACTTTCTTATATAATATGTATGATTTGAATAGGGTGGTGGCATGCTTAAGCACGAAGAAGCGTTTAGTTGAGGGATCCACTGGAATGGGGACTGACTGGGGCACAGTGTCCAGAAGCCTCGGATAATATTCAAGCCCGAGTTGCCACGGCCTGAATAATCCTAAACTATGGAAAAAGACTTGCGAAAATGAAACTTTTGGTGAATAAAAAAAGTTGCTGCACAAGCATATTATGATTAATTTTAGTACATGTGTGTGGTGTGTAGAGAATTGACACAGTATATTAGGAACTTGTTGACGATGTCAACGGACATGGATTGTGTTGGGACTTGGGAGGTTTAATCGGAGGATTTCCTGAAATACCTGCGAGGTTCCAGCCTCAACAAGGGTAACCCAATTGAATGGTTTTGGCGGTTGGGACGGAGGATTTTTGGGAAATGCTCATCTCTGAGAAGAGCAAGGTACATATTCCTGCAAACATGGGCTATGGAGAACAAGGATCACTTGTAACTCTAACCATACCACGCATTACTTTCCGTGACTGTTTACTTCTCATGCTTTTACTTCATCGCGTGAAGCCATAAAATGGCCGTTCATATATTTGCATGCATGTTATTTCAACGAGTGATTTTTGTTTGTATGCAAAGCTGATTATCACAATGGATGATTAGGAATTTCTAGGACCTATAGAAGATAGAAACAGACATCGTTAGTAATCAACAATACATTAACATGCCCAATACATCTCATCTAAAGAATCAGCCGTGAGTGTGTTCAGGGCTTTAAAGGAAGGGTCAAACATTTGTTGGAGGATCTTGTTGGAACAATGGGGATTAATGTGTGAAGAAAATGAAGTGGTGTGATCAAAATTTAAGTATTAAGGATACTTCAGATTGAGCTGATATAGATTAATAAAAAGCTCTTTATAATATGCAGCGTGAAATATATTCTTGAAATATCAAAATCGGATGAGTATCGAATTTCAAAATTAGACTAAAATTATTAAAATTTTGGATTTAAGATAAGTGGAATGAAATATCATTCACAGAGAGAATAGTAGTAAAGGTTGATTTTATATACAACTTCATTCATAACATTGTTAAATAATTAACTAAAGCAGTCCCATGAACTCTACGAGCCGGCGGAGGGGTCCTAGTCGGATTTGGTTTGGTTTGGTTGCATCTGCACCTGCAGACGAAGACTAATAATTCCTTGGAAATTGTTATTGCAAACTGTTAATGTGTATTAAACGGAATAATTGCAGTTCAATTTATTGCCCATGGCCAACAGATCTGACGGCGCAAATTTATGTTGGTTCTTCAATCCACTAGTTTCTCACTCTGCTTATTTTCAACAAAGGAACTCAGCTGCTATCCTCTCGCATTGTACAGCATACACACCTCTTCTATTCCAAGGCCAAGAGAACTTACATAAAAGATGACGTTGTTGGGATGGGGCATCCTTTAGTAGAATAAAATGTCCACTCCTGGTCTTCTACAGCGTCACTTTGTGGAAAGTTATGTTCTTAACCAGGCAAACTCAGGTTTCCAATCCATCAGTAGATAAAGGGCTTCAATCACATCCATTGCCGGTAAATAAGAATGTTCTTTACCAACCACTCAGGATATGCAGTTCATCAGCACAGATATCGACTGGAATATCCGCCACAAATTGCTTTCAAACATGAATTGCATCAAATCACAGATGAATGCCTTCACTACCGAGTTAGGAAATGCACTTCATCCAGCAAAGTCCTGTAAACCTTATTGCCCATTGAACCATCTCTCTTCCTCAAATCCTCAAGCAGCTCCAATGCCTCACTCCCCCGCCCATCTCTACACAACCCGTCCAACAATGTCTTATAAGTCAACATATCGGGCACCATAGACTTGCTAAGCATATCAAAAGTCAGATCTTTAGCATCCTCAAACAACCTCTCCATGGTCAAACTGCATATCAACACCATATAAGTACTAGAAGTCGGAAACAACCCCTTCTCCCTCATCTCCTTATAAAACCCAAACCCCTGATTCACTCTACCTTTAGTGCACAACGCCTTCGCTAAATAACTATAACTATAAGCATTCGGCTCGCATCCATACAACCCCATCTCCCGAAACACCCTCATCGCTTCATCAACATCAAGACAAGTCGCATAAGCCTTGATAATCATATTCAACGCATATGTATCAGGAACTACACCAGCAGCCTTCATCTGCCGCACCAACGACCTCACCGAATGCAACAACAAGTAACTCACATTCAGCTTATTAAACCTCTTAAGCAAGAATGTCAACAGCAGAGTGTAGGTCTCTAAAGTCGGCTTACAATCCTCAGACTTCAACATCTTCTTATACACATCAAATGCTCGCTTCCACAACACTTTCCTACCAATGCAAAACCTAATAATCGTATTGTAAAGCGGAATACTCACATCGCAAGCCCCGGCAATCACCTCCTCCGCCAGCCTCTCGGCATGCCCGTATCTCCCACCGGCGATAAGTATGTTAATCATCGCCAGGTACGTGACGTGGTTGTGCTTGTACAGCCGCTGCTGAGCCGTCCATCGGAAGATGTCCAAAGCTAGATCAGGATCCGTCTGCGCTCTCAACGCTTGGACCACTTCGCAAGGAGTAAATCCCAGTTTTAGCTTCCCGATCCAGGTTTCGAACTGCTTCTCTAGCGGCGTCCGGGATCTGGAGAGCGGTACGGAGTCCGAAAACTCTAGGGTTTCTAAACTTCCGATGCCCGAATCGGAACATATGAATCGAGACTTGAGTGAATGAGATTGATCATGAATCGGCGAATTGAAATGTGTAGCTGAGAGGATGAACACTCGGCCGCCGTGGACGGCGGAGGAAGATACGCGACGGAAAAGCGCAGACAGGGCAGCAGCCATTAACGTTCCTGAGGAGTTCCGAGAAAGCGAATTGCGTAAGAAGAGGTTGTAATTTGGGCCGGGTCGTATAATTGGGCTTCATTTGATAATTATTGGGCCGGCTCATTTAGATGGGTTTGATGTTTGGGCCTGCTTGTTTCGATGGGCTGGAAGTTCGTCGGATCAAAAACGAATATTCGTGGGGCCCACGCGTGTGGCACAAAGCAATTAATCCTAATTCAAAATCAAATAATATTAACAATTTGATAATATTCGATTAGTAAATTAATCATAATTAATGTCAATCGAATTTAAATATAAATTTAAATGTTCCATGGTTTCGTCTCCTTCACATATTCTGCGGAATTCCTCTTTCTCTCTCTCTCTTCCCCAATTGATTCATCAACACTTTCAATCCCCAATCTCTCTCCCTTTGGCAAGTAATCGCTCTTCTCTTCCACGAAATCTTCCACGCATTATCGATCGCGGCCTGCCTGAACCGCCACATCGTCCGCCGGCCACGGTGAGCCTCGATGGTCTCAATATCGTTTTGCTTGTATTTGGTTGTTATGCGGAGGCGAATGTCTGAATCCAAATTGAGAAGAAATTGCGTTTTTTTGTACTTCTTTTTTGTTTTCTTTGTGAATCGATTTGAGTTTTCGAAACTGCAATTTTTATGTTTGGTAAAGGTTGGGGTTTTGACTGGTAATTTGAATTCCTCATCGGGTTGAAAATTGCAGCTCAGGTTCTAAAGAGCTGGGGGCGATTGGAATTGATTCATGGGTTCTAAAGGATTTTTTTTTTAGTTTTTGAAATTTGGTTGTTGAAATGCAATTTGGTGGCCGGCTATTTGGGGATGGTTTAACCTAAAGCTATGATCTTTCTCATACATCTTCCTTTGAGAAGCAGCCTATTGAGATCAGTGAATGATATGGTTTGATATTAGTGTTTTGGATGGAGGATATGGTGCCAGTCTTGAGGCTTTTCTAAATCTGGAATTTGTAAAAGCATTCACACGTGTTTTTCAACACTTTAATTCCCTTTACATGTGATTAGAGTTATCATAGCCCTTGATAGAATCTCACCCCTGTGTGATCCGCCGATAATTTAAAGCTTTTGGTGTTTCTGTGGATCGTTTGTTGGTGGTGTAGCATTTCAATCTGTAAGACTGGGTTCTATGTTATCTGTGTATGTGTTGTTGCTTATGTAATTTGCTTGTTGTTTTAACTTGTTACAGGTGATGCAAGTTTGAGAAACATGAGCTCAGGTTGAGTTAATGGAACTGAATCACACGCAGTTCAAAGGGGTTTTGCTTAGAATGGGCGAAGTTTCTTTTTTGGAGATTCAGAGGAGGTTATTTATAAACGATAGGTTGATTCTTCACGAAATCAGTTGATTTTCTTCTCGCGCAGGCTGTGATAGAAGATTTGATTGTTTCGTGGCCCGCTAACATTTACATCTGCAACAATATGTTCAAATTCGGTGAGATCAAACACAATATGCTAGATCTAACTGTTAATCTGCTTCAAGCCAGCACCCACCATTCTGTTCACTCCATACATGCCTCGTGTTAGAGTACTTTGGAGACTCATCAAAAATTTGTAAATTCATCGCTTGATTTAACAATAGCAATGGAAAGGTGAGCCTGATTTTCTTAATGGAAGAAACTATCTTGACTTGCTTATCAAAATGGGTTTCGTGATCTTATTCAAACATATGATTTCAGATACAGAAAATTGGAAGAACTTGGAGATGGGACTTGTGGAACTGTTTTTAAGGCCATGAATTTGGAAACTTTTGAGATTGTAAGAGTCTTTACTAAAACATTCTATCATTATATTAAATATCATGTATTTGTTTTTCATTTTGGAAAGAGGTAATAACACATGGACGTGATTTATTTCCTCACATCCATGTGTCTGATTTTATCTACTATTTTTGTTATTCCAGGTTGCGGTGAAGAAAATGAAACGGAAGTTCTTTGTGTGGGAAGAGTGCATTAATCTAAGAGAAGTAAAGGTAGAGTGACTTATTGCTATCTGCAAAACTTGTATCTCGCTCTCATGATTGCGTGTTCATTTTCTTGCCAAACACATATGGTTAGATAACAATCATAAATACGCAAACACATGTTTATAACATATTTTATCGATACAAATTCTTTTGCAGGCACTTTGTAAGCTGAACCACCCCAACATCATCAAGCTGAAGGAAATTGTCAGAGAAAATAATGAGTTGTTCTTCATATTTGAATACATGGTGGGTGATATTTCCAGATGTACTGTTAGAAGCGTATCCCTCACATTTTGTTTCACTATTTGAACTTTTAATTTTAAGTGGAGACTTTTAATTATTTTTTGTTTTGCTTCCTGAGCTTTTTTTTCTCTTCGAGACTTGAGACGTCAGCTGTTCAGTAAAAATCGTGGTTTATTATTTGGCATCATGGTAACTGAATATTACATTCTTTTTGAGGAAGGGTTAGACCCAAAATATTTTAGGATTCAAATGCTCGTTTAAAAGTTTTATCTTTGGATTTTTTTTTTTACCTTTTTGAAAAATAATTGCAGTACCTTTCTATGGTATTAATATCTAAGGAAGGAAATGAACTGTTCTTTAAAATTTATATTAAACGTAGAGATATTTTCTTTCTTTGCATAATTATCACGTGTTGTGAGTTTGTACGTAACTGATAGCTATTTCCCTTTTGTGGCTTTGCATCATCATTCTTAAAGCTGTTCAGTGTTGACATGAAGTTGTTGATTTTCCTTTCACACATTTACTTATAGCGATCAGTTATTACTACACGCTGGTCTGAGTAACTTTTATTGTTTAAGTAGTAAAAAGTGTCCATGATATTGAATGTTGTGGCTGCTAAGATTTATGTACGACAAGATATTGTTAGCATGGGAGTGAAATTCGTTTGTTTGTGTCGCTCACGAATCCTCCTTTTCTGTTTGGTGCCAGGAACACAATCTTTACGAGATGATGACTAAACGGCAAAGGCCATTTCAAGAACAAGAGATCAGATATTATATGTTCCAAATTCTGGAAGGATTAGCACACATGCATAACAATGGCTATTTTCATCGGGACCTGAAACCTGGTAATGGAGCCTTCTTTTGTGTTATTTCTTTCTGTTGCATAGCAGTTAGAATTCTACCTTAAGTCTAAATCAACTATCACTCGCAGAGAACCTTTTGGTTAAAGGTGAAACTGTCAAAATTGCTGACTTTGGATTGGCTCGAGAGGTCATGTCAACGCCACCTTATACAGATTATGTTTCTACTCGATGGTAAATCATTTAAAGCTCCCATGTAATACTAATTCATCTTTCTAACTGTTGCCTGCCCATCCCATTTCTCCTCTCTGTGTACAGCAGCCGATTACTCAGTGTGAACATTAGTTCTTCTAATGTATCTTTTTCATGGTTAGTTAAAAATTTGTGTATCAGGTACCGAGCACCAGAAGTGTTGTTGCAGTGCTCATCATATACGCCTGCTATAGGTAAATACCTAAACTCTATAATTTAACTGCCTTTATTGTAGTTTCTCCTGCGGCTTAACTTCTGAGTTTTCTATATAGAGAACACAGTCAAATCCCATGTACCATATTTATCTGATATTCAATTATTGTTGGTCAAAATCTGATCCATAAGAAATGAAATTACACGCAGACATGTGGGCGGTTGGAACCGTAATGGCTGAACTGTTTACTTTATGTCCTATCTTCCCTGGTGAAAGGTAAATCCACTTTGTAGAACTTTTTGGAAACATTGTTTTTATTGTCGTAGCCCACGCATACCTGAGTTAGTTCAGACAAGGTGCTGTTGATTAAGATTTCATTCCGATAGTACAGACATATCTTGAGTTCGGTTTTTGTAACGAATCCTGCGATGCACTTGAGTTAAACATTGTTTTATCGGTGCTCAGTGAAGTAGATCAGTTGCATAAAATATGCTGCATTCTCGGTGCTCCGGATTGGAATACCTTCTCGGACCTGACAAATATTTCCAGACTGAGGAGTGTCGGTTTTTCAGAGGTAAGCTGATAGATTTTTTGTTACACCTTGTTTAGGCCTTGCTCTTTAACTCTCTTGACTGTCATATATTTTACATCGTCTGTGGTCATCCTTGGCAGATTTTACCCGCCAATCTTTCTGATTTCATCCCCTGTGCCAGCCCAGAAGCTCTAGACTTGATCATGGTGATTATTCTTGCTGTTATTCACGTTTCATAATTTGTCGTCTGAGGTTAGTTTATTCTTGACAGCTGTTTTTTTTGCTGTCGTCCAGCGACTTTGCTCATGGGACCCAAAGAAGAGGCCAACTGCAGAAGAAGCTCTTCAACACCCTTTTTTCAGTGTAATATTATATCACCAACTTCTACACATTTACTGTTTGTCTGACAACATTTTAACTCAAGTTTCCGCAAGAATAGGTGGAAGCTTGCTCTCCCTACAGATCTGAGGACTCTCAGAAGCTGAAACTAACCGGTGAGTGTCTTCGGACAGAACCAAATCTTGAGCTCAACCTCTGGAACTTTGATGCTGAACCAGATGATTGCTTTCTCGGCTTGACGCTGGCTGTAAATCCTAGTGCTACCGGCTTTGGTATGGGAAAGGAAAGCCAACGTAAATCTAACTTATTTACTCTTAGATACTCATCATGACCATCATAGCCATGCTGCTTCTGTCCGATTCTCGTACCACCAACATCAGGCTTACACATTACTGTCTGTTGATCTCTGCAGACATGATTCAGCAGGTATCTCAAGGCATGTCGGTGACACAGGTAAAGGCCGTGCCAATTTGAGAAACTCTGCGTCGTCACAATTTATATATCTCTCTTTCTTTGACAGAGCTTCTTGATGCACTGACTCAGCTTTGTTATTTTAACTGTTCCAGGATATGTTGTTTTGCTCAAGCTTTCAGAATTATTCTAGTAATTCAGCAGGTCTTTGCTAGTTCAGAAATTCCACATTTGATCATTTTCAAACCTGCACAAGTCAGCTTAGAACTGATATATTGAATAAAGCAGATAGCTTAAAATTTGTTCTCTTCTTCCTTATTTCAGTTTTCTGGTCTTTTCTGACTCCCGATGCGAGTGGGAGTTCAATCCCAATCGATCTGCAGCCACAGTTAGCATTGCCTTTCAGGTATAAGTTCATCCATATATCATCTATATCGCTATAAATGCCTTACTAGTAAGTCCCTATCTGTAGCTAAGTAAACTTAAATGTGCTTATCTGACCAACATTTCCTTCACCCTTCATGCAGCTCGTCGTCAAATGCTCATCCACCACAATCCACGTCCGGGTTCTCCCTCGCGTCATCTCTGCCCTCACCCTTGCTGTCTCTATCCATCCCCTGTCAACATGGCCATAGCCGCTGACCGTCCTCCTCTCAACACAAAAGAAGCACCTGTAAATCCCCACATATCTAAACCAACTGTAAGTCATAGCAACTCTACTGAATTACTTTCCTGAATGGCGCCAGATTTACCTAGAACAAGTTCTTAGGTTTCTGTACCTGGGGTCACAATTCTGAGATATTGACGGCCTAAATATATGCACAATACATTATCTTTGCACTTCAAAATATCCAGGGTAATTTCCTACTTTACTTTCAACTGACATTGCCAAGCTTCACTGACATCTACGTTAATTTTAGAACCTGAAAATTTACATTACCATACATTTAGCATCTACTGCGGATTTTTTTGCTGAGTACTCTCTACCCTCTGTTTAGCTTGTTAAGAGCGGTAACGATCTTCTCATCAGTGATGCTCTTTTGGTTGTCGTAGAAGTCCAGGATTTCCATTGAAATATTTTTTACCTGCCAGAGGCAATAAATCACTCAGTGGTTGCAGATAATAATGGTTAGAATATTGTTGCGAATTGTTAGTAATTGCACTCACCACGTTCATGTCCACGCGCAGCTCTTCGAACCAAGCAGTCGTGTCTTTCTCCTTGAGCACACTTGCGATGTATATACAGGCTAAAGCGATCAGATGAGGTGGATGAATGAGAATGAGGTCCGTCTTATACGTGTCATTGATCAGTCCCCTACGCAATTAAAATTTCTGATCAAGAAATCGTAAGACTAGCTGAGATCATAGAACATGATGGAAAAAACCTCCCAACCGCATCAAACCCAAAAGTTCAGTTCAATAGAAAGAAAAGAAACAAAACTTTGCGGACACGGAAATCCGGTTTTTGACATCAAAAAAAGGACTAACATGATGAAATCAAACTTACCATGTCACATGCGTCATGCTGATATAATTTATGCCAGCATCAGTAAGCAATCTGCAGCATAAAGGTTAAGGCTGCGGATTAGTGCTTTGAGAAAAAAACCTTAAGGGTTAGATTAAGTATGGACGCGCTCGAGACACTTACTGGGAAAGTGGGCGGTACGGGTGAAATACTACTAAGTAGTAGTTGAGAGCTTCTAATACTTTCATCTCCATTTCGAGTATATCCTTAATTTCATACCTGTACTTTTCATCAGAATCTGTAAGTAAAAGATGAGAGTGAACTTGGGGTACCGAGCAAATCAATTTTCAGATGTAAATTACTCGATGATGTACTAGCCTCTTACATAATTTTTTGATGTAAAACACGAGGAGTCTAGCTTGCACCGTGCATTCCTCAGCCTTTGTAGCCAAGTATAGACAAGTTGGCCCTATAAGCCGTGGATCAAGTTCCGTCATGCTCTTCCTAGAAGCAAAAATATTAGATTGAATAAACCAACGTAGATTTCATGTACATAAGTTTCGTAACAAGAATATATACCCGCAAACAAAATTTGCAAGTCAAAGTAATGACGTTATTCAAGAAAACATGAAATGGTCAGTCAAGAAACAATCCACATCGAAATCAATTGTAAGCAATTCTACGTAACTAACATAAGTGGAAGGATGAAGATCATACAGTTAGAATAAAAAGAAAACGACTAACCTGGTATAGACTCGTCTCATGTATGTAACAGCAGTAGCGACAACCCTGATAATTGTTGAAAAATGAAGGTGAGCATTATCAATCGAAAAAACTACAGAATTGTTATCAGGTAAATATGGTATCATGAATGACAACGAAATTGAGTCGGTGATGCAAAACCTTTGCCGGACTTTAACATTTTGTGCCAGTTTCCAGATATCTGAAATAATAAAAAAAAACATACGCACAGGCTGCGAAAACCAGATATGAAAGCAACAACCATATACAACTGAAGCATTTCTACTCCATCATCCCTTGATACAAAAACATATAAAATCCCACACGCAGCGAAAACCAGATATACAAGGATTGGTCTTCTCAGTCTCCGTCTCCACTCAAAACTACGCCAACGCAGATAAATGACATTCTGAAAAATACCCCCAAATCACTCATTCTCCTAACATATATCTTCCGATGGAACCCTACCTTTCCACAACTGATACCGACAATAACCGATCAATAACTTAATGCCTTCCCACCATCACTCCATGAAAAATCTCCACACTTCAAATCAAAAAAACTACTCTAACAAAAACCCAATAAACTCATAAAACACAACCACACAGCCCTAAAAAGTGGACACATATTCCTCATCATTCATTAGCAAAACCATAAACCCTCCCAAAATCGAAACATCCAAAACCCCAATCTCCCAATCTACACACAAAATCACAAAGCCTTTAAATCACAGCACACGCAACAAACTTCCAATTCACATACAATTAGCAGTGTGCAGCTTAATGAGCCTGAAATCCCCAACAGTGATGCCTCTTTCCTTGTCCAGCGGATGAACCACATCAACCTCTTCCTGGTCCAGCAGCTGCTTACTAAACCCACAAAAAATCAAACGTCACACATGCCCAGAAACCTCTTAAAACACCTCAAGGACGGATCTTTAATGTTTACACAAACTAGGAACTCAAACCCCAAAAAGGGCAAAGCTTGAAATCTGCAAAAACTTACCATTGCGAGGAAGTCCAGAAATTCGCAGCCATGTAAAATTTCTTTCAAAAGACACGGATCGAGAGATGCGCTTTACTCTCTCGTAGATTTTGTGGTTGCGATGTTTGAGTGACTGAGTCGCTCGGAATGGATGATGGAATTTGTTGGTGCGTGGAATTTATTTATTTATTTATTTTTTTTATTTAAAACAAAAAACAGCTGGAGGTAGAATTGGCCCGACCAGCGGCTTAGAATTATTTTTCTCCTTATTAATTGGCACGTGCGGGAAAGTCTTCTATCAAACATGTCTGTGTAAATTTGTAAAATTTATTTCAAATTTATTTTTGTTTTTGACACAGTTTTGGTAATTAGTGTCGCTATAAAATTTCCCTAAAAACGAAATTTATTTCAAAGAGTGGTTTTGGTATTAATTTTTTGTACATATTCTATCCCACACTTTTGCCATCTGTTCGACATCTTCAAAAATCGAACTCTAATAACTGAGATATATGACTCATCCGACCATGATGAACGAAACCAGGAGCGAAGCCAGAATTCTATAACTTATAGGGCTAAATTTTTTGTACGAACAAAAAGGGAGGCTCATCCCAAATGTTTCATTGCTCCAAAATAAAAAATATATTATAAGGAGGCAAAAATGAAAATCATACAAAATTATACAAAATATATAACTAGCTAAATTTTTACCCTACAAGGTTCGCTCATCTCGATCTCAGTAATTACATCATCATTACTGATACAATCTGCAAAACTCTTTTCAACGTAAAGGCCCATGAAATCATCAGGAAACTCATCATTCATCTTATTTCTAAGTTTATTCTTGATAATGTTAAAAAAATGCTATTTCTGTTGATGTTGTAGATACTGAAAGATTTAAAACCAGGCAGATCATTCTATAGATCATAGGATAAAATATCGACTTTCCCAATTCGACCAACCAACACGAGGATTTTTAACAAAATATTTTGAGTTTCTACCCCATTTTCATATTTAATATCACGAGGATCACTCTCATTACCACTTGGAGGCATCACTTTTCCACCATAATAATAAATTCTTCAAACGTTTCGGATTCCTATTTTCTGTTATTATATTTACTACATTTGAAATATTATTAGTAGCTGTAAAAATAAACATGTAGTCAATACGTTTCAGATCCACACAAGAAGAAGCCAGATACAGTAAGCAATTTAGTGGAAATTTAAGTACAAAAGGTGCCTCTCGATGAGTTACAATATACCATCATTAGCAAGACGCCAACAAAATAATTTATAATCACTACTAGAATTCTAGAACTCTAGAAACACTAGCACATAACAAAAATCAACGCTTAAGTAGCAAAATAAACTACCAAACTATATATAATAATTTTAAAAAATGTATAGTTTTAATGGTAAAACGACCTAATTTTAAAGTAAGAAATTTTTCTAAAATTACAAATTACTTCATACGACAAATATTTGATAGAATATCACGTCACATTATATTTTATTGTATTTATTGTGCTACGGCGCTTGATCTGTAATTTGCATGAAAAAGATGTGAAACATATTACGTTCCTTGATTCTTCATCCCCTCAGATAAAAAAAATTAGGTAAATATAAGTCGTGTTTTTGAAAAAAATGAAAATTGAAGTTACTAATTTGATTTTTCTCTGAAACGCAGTAAATATCGTGAAAATCTAATTGGTTTAAAAAATAAACAACCTCGTTACGATCTGCATGCCGTCCTGGTGTCTTCCTCAGCAGTTGCTCCTCCTCTCCATGAATAACGCTTCTAACTTTGGTGACCCGAACGTCGAATATTTTTCGAGCGAATCAGATGGAGTTGAGAAATGGGTCGGAATCCCACGCATCACGTATTCGGCCCAGATTATGTACTTGCGATTTTGATATTATGTGAATTTACTAGATATTGAGACTATCTCATCATGTAATTCAAAAACATACATTCAAGAGATACTTTTGTAATTCAATATATTATTATCATTATAATTATTCAAGTGTTTATCTCTCTAACATGTTTGCTTGATTGATTGATTGGGTCGATCATTCCTCGTTTTTCATCAACTTCGAGCTCTTCCTGACAACCTGATTGGTTCATTTTAACCTAATTTGGTGTGTGGTCGTTTAGTTTATATCACGCTGAAATGCAGGAGTTCTGGACCGTGTGAACATCTCTATCGATAATTAAGGTTTCAGATTTTGGGCATTGATCATGTCGAGCTCAGGGTGGCCAAGTGGAACTCCACTTGCTGGCTTTTATTCAGACCCAATCATATATTGACACGTGACATGTCTGTATCGCAACCACGTCACCTACCAGAAGATAACATAGTAAAGATGAATTCTAAAATACAACTTGCCCTGCTTCAACTCATTAGCTGGCAGACCACTAGATGCCACCACGTGTCGTTATTCTGTCCACCGACTACCTCCTTGTCGCGGGTCCCACCTGTCCAACATCGTACGTGGCATATTGTAAATCTGACACGTGGGTGATGAGGAGACAGGACGATCTACGTGTTCGTATCTGTTTGACAGTACGCGCGTCAGTTGCAGCCTGCAACTTTATTAATCTTTTCTCGTCCCCCAACGTTTACTATTTACTATTTGACCCCTAAACTTCGATAACATAATAATTTTCCCAAATCGTTTTATCTAGGGACCAAATTCAAGAAAATTCATAGGCAGAAGCTCGGCATATTTTTAAAACCAAGGGACCTTAATGTAAATACGTATTACTTAAAGTACCGGAGAGCAATCCGAACGCCGAATATTGTTTTCCTCATAAGCTGCACGCCACGTGTCATTTGCATGTCGCAATGCATCCATCCACCCACTTCAAATTCCGACACGTGTCACCACCAAACCTTAATTAAAATATTAACGCTAAAACCATAATTAAAGAAACAGCACAACATGGCTTTATCGGCTTAACCTTGTAAAACGTCTGGCCGCTAATCAAGCGGGTGTACGGTAAGCCACTACGTGTCAAAATAGCATCGCCTCCTCGGCTTCTCTCCGCCCTCCACGTGTCTTAACCTCATCCGTCTCCCGCTACCTTTTTTTCATATATAAATCGCGTCCTCGTGTTTTCAAGTATTCTTCGAAAAATCGAAATCCCTAGAAAGAGGAATTCTCTCCGACGACAACGGCAACGACGACGGCGAATCGGCGATCTTGGTGGATTTCGGAGTAGTTGTGTTATTGCAATGGAGTTTGGTGATGAGGAGGAGATTGAGCTGAGTTTGGGGCTTGGGATTGGGGGAAGCTGTAAGAAGAGGGCGAGGTCGGAGGATCGGATGCGTGAAGTTCCGGCGAGGGGTGGAGCGGAGGGGAAGGAAGGGGAGGAGGTGGATTTGGCGAGGAGGAGGGAGATGCAGGCGCTGAGGAGGCAGGAGGCGAGGAGGAAGCGGGAGGAGAAGAAGCAGATGAAGCGAGGCGGTTTGAGAGTGGTACGGCGAAGCTTGGTTAACCAGCAGGTTGATAATGGAGGAAGATCAGTCGTCTACGACGGAGGTAATGTTGATGACGTCGTTGATGACGTGGTAGCCTTGAAGCGGGAGAAAATCGAGTCAGATGCGGCGGAAGGAGCTGATCAGTCGAGTCAGTTTCTCCAATCGGAGAATCCGGCGCCGGCGTGTTCCAGCTCTGCGTATGCGTTTCCGATCTACGCATATCCTTCATTTCAATACGTCCCCTTTGCGTTTCCTTGCATCGCACCGGTGTACAGGCCGGAGTCAGATGCCACGGTCAAAACCGCGGCGGAGCAGACGGTGAGCTTCCGGCCGTTTCTAGGCGGCGCAGCCACCGTCAACGGCGTGAAGGACGAAGTGAATGTGACAGCTATTTCTAATGGTTCTGTTGGTTGCTGCTCATCAGCCATTTCAGAGAACAGAAGCATCTCTTCTCAAGGTGATTTTCCATTCCATCTTTTTCTTAACTTCTGTCTTTTTTGTGTGCTTAGGTTTAATACTAAGATTGGTCGTTGGATGTTTGGTCCCAAAAAGATTGATTTTTATAAACCAAGTAGGAATACTTAATGGTTGCTTGTAAATTCTGATGATCCATTGGTCATATGTGAACTGCGCATTAGTGCTGATTAACTATAGCTTTATTGTGTTTCAAAGTTGTCGAGCCAGTTGTTTTGAATAGAGTTTTTTTATTGCTGGAGGACTGGTATGAACAGAATCCAGTTATATCACCTTATGATGATCATTCTAGCTCTTAAAAATGAGAAGTGCAAGTTGGGGATTCATTCAGTTTTTATGCTCTACAAGTTTGGCATTAGTTTTTGTGTTAACTGGATATGCAGACAGTGGTTAAGAATGTTTGAACTGGAACCAGACAGGACCAAGCTCTGTGTCGCCTGTGTTAGTTTTTGTGACTGATACGGCTTCCATGAATTTGCAGACGGCAGCAGCAGTGATAGTGGAAGCCATCGGAGCGACCACAAATCAGCTAAGAGGGAGCTGCATTCATCAAGCGGAAGTGACGCGCCGGATGGAGCTGCTGACAAGGCCGACAATGCTCCACCAACAACGTTATTCCAAACATCCTCGGCAAAAGTCAGGACACAAGATACATCAGCTGTGGAACCAAAACCTGCAAACATTCCCATTTCAAGAACAACAAGCCTACCCCAACCAAAGACGCCAATAACCAAAGACAACAAGGTAGACAGCAATAGTCCCGGCAAGCCTCCGAGGCCTGTTCATAATCAGGAACCACGCGCCGCCCCCTCTCAAATGCCTTGCGTCTCGACCACAGGAAATGGCCCAGATGGGAAAACCATAACCGGCTTCTTGTACAGATATAGCACGACAGCAGAAGTGAGCATAGTATGCGTCTGTCACGGCGAGTCCTTCTCCCCGGCCGAATTCGTCAAACATGCCGGAGGTATAGACATAATCCATCCACTCCGGCACATCACGGTTGTCCCCTCGGCCTTCTGATCAACTTAAATTTACCTCTTCTTGCTAACCTTGTTAACCTTATTCTCCATGTGTATCGAAAAAAATTTGTTTTTGCTCACTTTTTTTTGCGTTTGGTATTTTTAAATTACTGTGTTTTTTAAGAACAATTTTATCAGGACTGTTAGAAAATTTTAGAAAATTCTAAAAGACCGATCTTGTTAAAACTGAACTTTTTAAAAGTCGTGCGAATTCGTATATGAAAATGCAACTCAAAATGAGCACCAAAACCGATCTCTTTTGAACAGGGTAGAATTGAGAACTCAAACACGATTTAAAAAAATAAAATAAAATAATAAATCGGAAAAAATTTCCTCAAAAAATAAAGCATTTAAAAAAAATGAAACTCAAAATGGGGCAAGTCTAAGGTTTAATCTACTTTGATCAACCTCTGTTTGTTAATCAAAACGCGTACTTTTTCTGCGTTTTGGTTTATAATTTATATTTATTGATAATTAATATAATAAAAATATAAGCGTCGACTACAGCGCTATACCAAAACCTTGAACTAAACGCAACACATCAGTTCGGAGAAGAAGAGGAAGCAGCCGCACACTCCTCTGCTCCAGCCCATCCCGACAGCCAGCCGCCTTCCTCGATCCTTTCTCAGGTATCATCTCGGTCGAATCGTGTCTTAAATCCTCATTCGCCGATCGATCGATCTGTCGATTGATTTCACATCAATATTCGTTTAGCTAACGCAACTCACAAAGCCCTAATCTGTTACTGTTTGAAAGATTGCTCTCGGAGTCATAGGATTCCTTGCAAGAGTTTCACTCATGGCCTGAACGCTGGTTGATTGGTTTTGGTTTTGCTAGGGTTTTGTTTGTGTGGGTGAGTGGTTGAGATGGGAGCAGCTGCTGTGCAAGAACCTGCTGTGGATTCTCCAACTGTGGAAGTTGTATGTGATTATTTCACTTTCAATTTTTGTGTGAAAAGAAAAGAAGATTTGAACTTTTCATGTGTGTGATCCTAGGTTGGGAATGCATTTGTGCTCCAATACTACCATGTTCTACATCAGTCGCCTGAGCATGTCCATAGGTTCTACCTAGAGGAAAGCAAGATGGGCCGTCCTACGGCAGATGGGGCCATGGGTATAACTACCACCATGGAAGTAAGAGTTTTGTTCCCTTCACATATGTTTGTGTAGGAGTGTTGGGGCATATAAAAGATTTATTTATGAGTTACGTGTTTGATTTTAGACCGTTTTATGTCATCTGAACATTGATTTCGGAACATTGGGTAGAAGCAAAACTAACTGTTTGTCGCACAAATTGAATACCTATTAGAAAGGACTGAAAGTTTTACTTCTTCTTTTGGTTTAGTTTCTGACAGTCAACCCAATTATCATTCGATATGTGCTCTTATGTAACTTTGGATATGCTTACACTTGTTAGGTTACTTATCAGGGCTAGTTTGCTGGATATTAGGTAAATAAGTTTTCAATTGCTAATTTTGGCGTCTGTTTTTTTATTATTCCTGCTGTTTCTCAGGCTATCAAAGAAAAGATACTATCACTTGATTATGGTGAGTTGAGGGCAGAAATCAAGACAGTGGATGCTCAAGAATCTTTTGGCGGGGGAGTCATTGTGCTTGTCACTGGATATCTGACTGGGAAAGATGAGGTCACTCGCAACTTTACCCAGGCCTTTTTCCTTGCACCTCAAGACAACGGTTACTTTGTGTTGAATGATGCATTCAGATATGTTGATGATGTGAAATCTCAAGAAGGAGCTGACGTTACTGTAAATGAGATTGAAAATCCGCTGACTCCAGTCCAAAGTAATTAACAGACAGCTTTCATATAGTCCAATTTTGATACTGTTGTTCCCTGCAACTTATTTATGCAATTCATCATCTGACAGAGACCCTGTTGCAAGAAACTCCTGTTCTTGAAAATCCTGCTGTTGTGGAGCAAGGGATTGTGGAAAAGTCGAGTGATCATGCTGTTAGTGACGAGTCCCTTGAAGTGAAACATGAAGAGCCAGTTGCAGAAATTGTCAGTGAAACAACAGAAATCTTACAGAGTTCGCATCATTCCATAAACACAACAAAGGAGGTTCAAAAAAAGTCTTACGCTTCTATAGTAAGTACTTGTTTCAATTCACGACCATTGGATATCTAATAAGTATTATTAGTAGCCATTACATTCATGTTCGTTTGGCACTTACATACATATATTCTTTGTGAAGTTAAAATTTGTTCAAGTTAACTAGAATTCCCTTGCATCTACATGTTGTCAGTTTGCAATTTTGATGAGCTGTATTGATCTTTTCATTTTTCAGGTCAAGGTCCCTGCACCTTTGGCAAACAGTGCTCCTGCTGTTGCTAAGGATGCCCCAAAGATTGCTGCAAAGCAAATAAAAATTGCGGCTGCTTCTGTTACAGGAACTGATACACCAATTTTAATCAAGGAAGCTGTTGAAAATGGAAATCAGCAACATGAAGAAGGCGAGTTTTGCATCTCACTTGCTGTACTATATAACTAACTCAGTCATCAAATTCAGTAGCTCGTATTAGGACAAACTGTTATCGTCTCTTTCTTATCCTGTTTGCTTATTAATCAGTGTTCCTGGGTGCTGTAGGTCATTCCATTTACATAAAAGATCTGCCTATGAATGCCACCCCAAGTCAGATCGAGGCTGAGTTCAAGCAGTTTGGACCTATTAAAAGAGGCGGCGTACAAGTCCGAAGCAGCAAGGCATGTATCAACTTAGTTTCTTGAGATTCCTTTTTCTTCTTCTTAGAATTAATGCTTACATATCTCTTCAATTGTGATACAGGGATTTTGTTTTGGTTTTGTGGAATTTGAGGAGGCAAGTGCAGCACAGAACGCAATTCAGGTAGTCTCAGTACTCGGAGAATACCATATATAAATTCACTCAAAAGAAACTTGATTTATGCCGTTATTTAGTTATGTACCTATTTTTTGTTTGCATGCTATGCAAGTGGTCCGTTTCATGCTTACTCGGTGACATTTTTTATGAAACTTTCCCTTTATACTTAAATCTTCGGTTGTAATCACATATCTTATACATATTCTGGATTCTATCAAGGTCAACAAACCAATATCACAATTTTGTAATCGTCATGTGAAAGAATGCTTTTCTATGGTGCCTTTGTGTTGGAATTTGTTATTTATATTTTAACTGTTATACGGTTTCAGTGGCCTATTTATTCATATTTCGGTAAATCTCTGGTCTTCTTTCTTCGGATCCTCTTAATGGGTAGCGATGTGGAGTGTAAACTTAAAACAACTTAAAATCTTATTTTATTCCAACTCAACTGATAAAGAATAGAACAAGCGTATTTACTTGCTTCTGTGGTTTTGCTTTTGTAATTTGATTCGTTAGAGTAAGTTACTTGGCGAGTATTCTATCTCTCGACAATGATATACTTGTAGTAGTGTTTTTAAATGAAATTGTAGATTGCAGAATCAACAAAATCTCAAAGTATTACATTCCCGGGCACATATGTAGGGTGCTGTTATGTTTCATGAACACTTAGCATAGTTTGGAAATCATGTAACGCCTTTATCCTCAATTATGTCTACAGGCTTCACCTATCATAATCGGAGGACATGAAGTTTTTGCTCAGGAAAAGAAGTCCACAAACTCTCGAGGTGAGTAAGAGTAATTACATCATCTTGGTGAACTTAGCTTAAGCCCACTTACGGCTAGGCAAGTGACTTGCCCACAAATTTTGGTATTGTACATGCTTGATGATGAAACTTGCTAGGTTTTAATTTTTTTTGACATTGTTCCTCTTCGACCTCTGTTCATTCAACACTGTTAGGAAAGGGCTTGCACATCATACTACGCATATACTGTCTATGAGTATTAACAAATGAATAAAGCACGATGTTTACAACACACAAAATTATTGTGTTTGTTTTGCAGTGAACAAGCCACGATTTCCGGCTGGAAGAGGGAATGGTTTCAAGAATGAAGATGACCGAGGTCGTGGAATTAATGGAGGCACTAGGGGGGGCTATGGCAGAAGTGGTTTCAACAACAATTCAGAAATTACTTCCAAGGGCAATGAGAGAGGATTCTACAACCGCGGAGGCCGCAGCGGGTATCAAAGATCTGACAATAACAATGATAGAAATCCATCCGGAGGAGTAATGACGAACAAGCCCACAGTACCTCGTATTTCCGCATTAGCTTAACTGGCAGCCGTGACTTATAATCAAGAAATGCCAAGACCCGTCGCAGCAACAAAAAATCCGTGAGTTTACAGCCAAAGAACTTCTGTCTGCTTCTCGCATTTATCAGGACTCCCTCATCATCCCTCATGCAGCAGTACCTACTTGCGCATTTTTTCCCCATTGATGCATGAAAAGAATATGAAGCTCTTCACCTGTTGGAACTTGTTGAGTTATAATTTACTTTCAGATATTAACAGCTTCTTATTCAGTAGTAATTGTTTTCTTACTGCTTTTATGCTCCATGGAATTACAACCTTAAATGTTGGCATACTAAGATAGTCTTTGTCCAAGCCATAAATGTTGGGCTATTAAGACTTGTACATGCTTTACCACTTGAGCTTTTCACGATCATGATCGCTCGGTTGTCGTAAAAAAGTTTGGGTTTTCAGGATGTCATCCATCCAAGTTTTCTTTGCGATATGCCAAATTTTTTAAAAATTATTCTTGTCAAGAGCAGCATTTCGGAAATTAGACTTCATCGTCTAGTCAGCATTGAACTGGTTCTTATGTGTACTTAGAGTAAAAAATCGTTAATCCCAAAGACGGTTTTCACTAAAAGATAGTTGGAAGTGGTTCAATGACATGCATCCGTGCAGATGTCACTACATGTCATGGTCTCTGTATTATTTTGTATGGGCAAGTTGGAATCATTAGCGCGATGAAGGAAGTTGAATGGAGACTTCCAAGGGCATGTCACTAAGTATGCGCAATGCATTAGCCGGCAATTTCGATACCAAAGTGAAATGAATTAGAAGAAATCACTATGTTGGGAAATATCCAGATAATGATGATGGATATATCACTTAGTACTATGCATGGTACGATTCTGTCACTCTGCGGTACATCCAATCTCGTGCTGATCATTATCGGTCATACCGTCCTAATGTACCTGAACGCACCGTCTATGTAAGTACTTACTAATTAATTTGTTCATATTATATATTTTTATATCAACATTAATATGTAAAATCCACACACTTTGCAGGTACACTCTGTATTGCGTTCAGCTCTTATAAGGACGAAAATATTCTTGAAAGATATAATTTCTCTCTCATAACAACTAGCTCATCATTTATTTCATGCATCCTTACATGAAATGGAAGAGTTTGGGGAGGAGGGCGTATTAAATATCCATCCGTCACTTATTCGGTTCTCTACTGGTACGTTCCTAAACCTCAAGCCTAAATCACTTTAATTATTACATTATGTAACCATCACATTTTTGTTACAATGCAGGATCGCAGACATACAAGCGAATGCAAATGTCTATGACGATTCACACTAATCATCTCAGATTACTCAGGTTGAGACTCAAACGCCGAGAAAGAGCAGACGTCAAAAGAAAATGCCGGATAGATTATTGTTAGGACGATATATTATATAACATGCTTATATGTATGATTATGACAGGTTTAATATGATCTTTTTTCGAATGAATTATTCTTGCTTAAAATTTTATGTCTTCAATTGATAATCATTTAAAGTTGTAACTTTTAAATCTAAATTACAAATTTACAATAGCAACTTTCAATTCCAAAGTACAAATGCCGCCAAATCAATTAAATATGTGACTAAATGCCGCTCATCCCAATTTTCACTAAAAGCCGCCTTTGGGATGAGCGGCTTTCAATTTGTTAGAATTCAGTATGCTTTTATTTTTATTTTAGATAAAGTCGTTCATCCCAAAAGCGGCTTTTAATGAAAACCGCCTTTGGAATGAACAACTTTTGGAAAAAGTGACATATCGCAAAGAAAAATTAGATGAGTGACATTCTGAAAATCTAAACTTCGTTCGGTGGCAATATATAAATTTTTTAATACAATAATATCAAATAGTTGTAATTACGTCACAATTGATACACGATATTTTCATGTTTATATTTTATTATCGGTAAATGCAATTTCCAATATAAATTATAATATTGTTGGTGATTATCCAAAATAAATGTCATATGAATAAAGTACAAATAAGGCAACACACATTCTTGGAATGTGATTTCTCTATTTGCATTTATTGTTTATCCATTCTTAAAAACACTTGCCTTTAATTCAACTTTTAATTTACTTCAAATAAAAATTATGGTGGGCAACAGAATATTTTTTTTTATACGCTATAAATATGACTTACAACGACATGGCTAGATTTCGTATCCGAAACTCGAAAGAAAACAAGATTCAAATCCTTCGTAACCATGTCGAAATCCTTTTCATCTGCCTGCCTTTGTTTGCTTCTAGTGTTAGCAACTTTCATCTCTGTCATCCAATGTGAGTAATTTAATTGGATTTGTTGTTAAATACATCGATAAATATAAATTAATAACTTTTCTCTTTACAATTTTACGAGTGAATTCTCAGGTAGGAATATTGCTGTCGCTAACAACGCTCAAGTTGATGATGCGAATCAAGCTTCCAATGGCATCTGCTACCACAAGTACCGATTTTTCGGCCCGTGGTGCTGCTTTGCTGGTCTTTTCGTACCCGAGTGTTACGACCATAAGGCTGATTGTGAGGCACATTGTCCGTGATCGCGACCATGATAAAATCATCAAATAGTTTCGAATAAAGGATCTTTTTTACTTGAAAATGTCGTGTCAACGTATATTTTTACACAAATAATCAACTTGGTATGACAAAAAAATTACGTTGCGGGAAATAAATACTTAATTGGGCAGCCAAACATATCTTATTACTCGAATTTTTGCTTTTAAAATTGTAAAAGTTAAAGTTACATAGAACTTAGAGAAAAAAAAATGGAAGTATTTACAAGCCTACTCTCATTTCATTAAATCAATTTTGTTGTAAGTCAAAAAAATAAATTCATATAAAAATATATGGAATTTTATTAAGAGCAAACATCTTGCAGTCGCATTAATCAGCATTTTATATAACTAATCACATTCGCTTAAGTCTCGTTTGGATCTTGAAAAACTTGATGGATTGTTTCCTAGCAGCTTTTCATTTTGCTTTCTTTCCATCTAGATTTTCAAAATCGAAACGAAGGTTGAGTTACAATATACGTTTTAACATTCATTTTACTGAAAGAGAAATATAATTAAAATTTTTTTTTATAAATTTGTTGGATCGTTGTGTTAGCTTAAGTTTAACTTGGATTCAATGTGGAAGTGTCCCCAAGTACAGTTTACACAGCGGATAAATAATGTAATGTAGAAAGGTAAAGTAAGGGACTCGTACACAACAATTTATAGTGGAAACTCTAGTTTAATTAGTACTCAGAGAAAAATCACTACCTTTCAGATTTCACTGAAAGGATTTAAGAAGCAGTCTTTTATTGCAGTGTACCGATAAACTTTTCACAAAAGACCAGACAAGTTGAATAGCACCCGAATCTCTAATTCGTCCTAGACCCACCTTCTATCTTTTATGAATCAACCGGATTGCCCTGCGGAGACGCTTCCCCTTTGCGTTATTCAGCAGCTCACTTGATTGGTCTATCGGATCCTTCCTCAGACGCAGCAACGTGCAGCAGCTCTAAAAACACAGATCGACCTCACCAAAATTCTGAACTCTCTTGTGTTGACCCACATCTTGATTTGAGACTTTGAAGCTCTATTTATAGCTAGGATTTCCATCTTTATCTTGTATCAAATCTTCTTGTTTCCTAATCAAGAAACCAAAAAAGATAATAAAAAGATAATAGATATTTCTAAATATTTGAACTATGATTAAAAAATATCTAAAAGAATACCCTAACAATATTTCGAATATTTCCTAGATTACTTAATTATCTTGTTCTTAAATATCAAAAGATATTTATCTAATCAATACAGATTTAGAAACTTAATAATAAGAAATTCAGGAATAATCCGTTGCGCCGCGTGTGAACCTGTCCACACGCTGCTCTCTGTGGAAGGGTCCATACCCGTCCACACAGACTTCATTCTGCGCAGTATTCAACTCTTCCTGTCCAATTGTCCATCTGCTTAGCTTGGTGTTTATTCCATCAAAACCTGTTGAATACATGTCCTAACAAAAATTTCTATTTAAATAATAAATAAAGACATTTCACGCATAATCGTGTTTAAAAGAGTAAAATATTCCTAAAGAACTTTTATTTACAAAAGACGTAAATCAAATGATATAAAGATTGATACGAAAAAAATAATATTTTATATCTCGTCTCAAAATGTTTTTCACACAAAATGGAAGTTAATGTTTATATGAGAAAAATTAAAATGATAAATTATTTATGAAATGAAAAGTATTAGCAACCAAAAAAGGTTTTTATTACGAAAAGTATTCACATTTTAAAGTCGAATAAAGAAAACAAAATTGGACAAGACGAGTTCAGCTGTAATATCATATAAATTTCGTCGAAAACTAAATTCCTCAGTCTGAAAACTGTCACAAATATGACTAAAATTTATCTTATGTAACCCGGGTTGGTGTTGGCAGTTCCGATTTCTTCCATACATTGTGAGTAAAAGCTGCTATAGAAAATACAGGCTCATCAGAATCGGACCATGGTGCTGCCTTAAGCCGGAATCGGACAAACTGTGTGATATCGAAGGTGGATCTCACTATTTACACAAGAAGCGCTATAACTTGGCTGCAAATTTTGGTATTGTACATGCTTGATGATGAAACATGCCGTATTTTAATTTTTTTGACATTGTTCATCTTCGACCTCTGTTCATTCAGCACCGTCAGGAAGGGCTTGCCCATCATACTACGCATATACTGAAAAAATCCTTGAGTTTACAGCCAAAGAACATCTGTTTGCTTTTCACATTTATGAGGACTTTCGCATCATCATATTTCCCTCATGCTCCAAAACCTATGAACTTGCACATTTTTTCCCATTGATGCATGAAAAGAGTGGCATGCTTTCTCACTTGGAATTTTTATCTGTCCATTACAGTAAAATCAAATACAATTATAATTACACATTCATATTATCACGGGACAATTGGCCCAAGATATTTTAATATATATTTATTATCGGAAATGGCAAGTTCCAAAAGAAATTATAATATTTTTGGTGATTATACAAAATAAAAGTCAATAAAATGTACGAATAAGACATCACAAATTTTTGGAATGTGATTTCTCTATTTGCATTAATTGTTTATCCATCCTTGAAAAAACTTGCCTATAATTCAACTTATAATTTACTCCAAAAAAGTTTATAATGTAATAACTCCTTAATATTTTCTAAACAGTATAAATACGACTCATCAACATTTGAAAATTTCTTATCGAAACCGCGAAACAGAACAAGAGTCGAATACCTCATAATCATGTCCAAATCCTTTTCATATGCGTGCCTTCATTTGCTTCTAGTGTTAGCGAGTTTTTTCTCCGTCATCCAATGTGAGTAATTTAATTGAATTCGTATTTACATAAATTGATAAATATAATTTAATAACTTTTTCCTTTAAAAATTTTACGACTAAATTTTCAGGTAGAAATATAGTTGTCGCTGACAATGCTCAAATATATATATTCATTCTTATAACTCAAAAAGAGACAGTTACAAATGAGAGCTCAAATTGATGATGTGAGTCATGTTTCAAGATACTACTGCTACTACTCGTCCAAATTTATCATCCCATGATGCTGCTACTCTGGTCTTCCCGTGTCCAAGTGTTACAACCAAAAGGCTGATTGCCTGGCAAATTGTAAATGATCGCGACTGTGATCAAATAATTAAATAGTTTTGAATAAAGGATTTGTTTACTTGAAAATATGGTGTCAGCGTATATTTATACTCAAATAATGAATTTGGTACGAAAAAAATTTATGTTGCGGGAAATAAATACTTATTTGGGTAAACAAACATATCTTATTACTCGAATTTTTGCTCATAGAATTGTAGAAGTTAAAGTTGCATAGAATTTGAGAAAAAAATTCAAATATTTACAAGCATACTCTCATTTCATTATTTAAATCTTTTTAGTAGTCAAAAAAGATAAATTCAAGCAAACATTTTGCATTCAGATTAATCAACGTTTTAGATAATACAACAACATTCGCTTGAGTGTCGTCTGGATCTTGAAAAACTTGATGGATTTTTAAACATTCCGAGCAAAAATCATTCTTCTGGCACTTTTTCATTTTGCTTCTTTCCATCAAGATTTTCACAATCGAAACGAAGGATGTTTTAACGTTCATTGTACTCAAAGAAAAATATTATTTCACACATATTTTTTATATTTATATTTAAATAATAAATAAAGACCTTTCACGCATAATCGTGTTTAAAAGAGCAAAATTTTCCTAAACGATTTTTAATTATAAAAAGACGTAAATCAAATAATATAAAGATGATCCAATAAAGAATAATATTTTATATCTTGTCTCAAGATGTTTTTCTCACAAAATGGAAGTCAATGTTTATATGAGTAAGTTAAAATGATAAATTATTTTTGAAATGAAAAGTATTTGCAACCAAAAAAAGGTTTTTATTATTGAAAAGTATTCACATTTTAAAGTCGAATAAAGAGACAATATTGAACAAGACGAGTTCAGCGGTAACGTCGTATGAATTCTGTAGAAAACTAGATCGTCAGACTGAAAACCTCACAAGGATAAAATTCATCTTATGTTACTCGGTTTGGTGTTGGCCGATCTGATTTCTTCCATTCGTTGTGAGTAAATCGATCTTTCGATGAGATTTTTTTCTATAAAATATTTTATTTATTCAGTTGTTTTCAAGTATAAATGTTTTTTATGACGAGACGAGTAAAATGTATGAGACTGATAGCATAAATCTGGTGTATCAGAGGCAGAGACCTATCCGAACCTGCTACAGAAAATACATGCTCATCGAAATCAAACCATGGTGCCGCCTTCCGCCGGAATCGGACAAACCCATGTGCTATCAAAGGTGGTCGGAATGTAGACAAGCTTGTCATGGCCATGAGTAATTAACCGTGCTAAGTAAATTATCAAAAATTAAATAAATAAAATTATATCATCATGGCGTACTACAAAAGCTTAAATAAAGCGTTAATTTTAACGAATCTTCAGTCGGTTAGTAAAAAGATCTTGATTATCGAATTTAATACAATTTCATGTGTCTAATGTACTTAGAGTGCAATTTTCAATCCTCTTCACTTCTAGTGCAATTTCATTTGATCAATACATCTAAGTTGTTATAGTGCATCAATTCAAGACCAGCATTACATAAGTGAAATTTTCATGTGACTAATGCATTAAAATTCAATAGTGCGATGCTCAAAGTACATTGTCTGACACGAAAGCCATTTGTCCGGTGCTCGAATACTACATTCCGGGTCATTTAAGCACTTTTTGTGGCCAACAACCATGACATAAATCTCACCATTCAGACGACAAGCGCTATAAGTTGGCTGCGAATTTTGGCCTTGTACATGCTTGATGATGAAACATGCCGCATTTTAGTTTTTTTGACATTGTTCATCTTCGACCTATGTTCATTCAGCACCGTCAGGAAGGGCTTGCCCATCATACTACGCATTCAAAGAACATTTGTCTGCTTTTCACATTTATCAGGACTTTCGGATCATCATATTTCCCTCATGCTCAAAACCTATGAACTTGCACATTTTTTCCCATTGATGCATGAAAAGAGTGTCCATGCTTTCCCACTTGGATTTTTTATCTGTCCGTTGCAGTAAAATCAAATACAATTATAATTACACGTTCATATTATCACGTGACAATTGACCCAAGATATTTTAACATATATTTATTATCGGTAATGGCAAGTTCCAAAAGAAATTATAATATTTATGGTGATTATACAAAATAAAAGTCAATAAAATGTAAGAATAAGACATCACAAATTTTTGGAATGTGATTTCTCTATTTCAATTTATTGTTTATCCATCCTTGAAAAAACTTGCCTATAATTCAACTTATAATTATGTTGCGGGAAATAAATACTTATTTGGGTAAACAAACATATCTTATTACTCGAAGTTTTGCTTTTAGAATTGTAAATGTTAAAGTTGCATAGAATTTGAGAAAAAAAAATACAAGTATTTACCAGCATACTCTCATTTAATTATTTAAATCTTTTTAGTAAGTCAAAAAAGATAAATGCATATAAAAATTTATGGAATTTTATTAAGAGGTAACATTTTGCATTCAGATTGATCACCATTTTAGATAACACAACAACATTTGCTTAAGTATCGTTTGTATTGGATCGTTGTGTTAGCTTAAGTTTTACTTGGGTTCACTATGAAAGTGTCTTCAAGTACAGTTTGCACAGCGGATAAATAATGTAATGAAGAAAGGTAAAGTAAGGGACTCGTACACATCAATTTATAGTGGAAACTCTATGACAACAACCAGTACTCAGAGAAAAACCACTACCTTTCAGATTTCACTGAAAGGATTTGAGAAGCAGTCTTTTATTGCGGTGTACCGATATACTTTTCACAAAAGACTAGACAAGTTGAATAGCACCCGAATCTCCAATTCGCTCTAGACCCACCTTCTATCTTCTATGAATCAACCGGACTGCCCTGCGGACGCTTCCCCTTTGCGTTATTCAGCAGCTCACTTGACTGGTCTATCAGACCCTTCCTCAGACGCAGCAACGTGCAGCAGCTCGAAAAACACAGATCGACCTCACCGAAATTTTGAACTCTCTTTAGTTGACCCACGTCTTGATTTGAGACGTTGAAGCTCTATTTATAGCTAGGATTTCATCTTTATCTTGTATCTATCTACTTGCTTCCTAATCAAGAAACCAAAAAGATAATAACAAGATAATAGAATATAATAGATATTTCTAAATATTTGAATTATGGTTACGAAATATCTAAAAGAATATTCCTAACAATATTTCAAATATTTCCTAGATTACTTA
Source organism: Umbilicus rupestris (assembly GCA_963678935.1). Lineage (NCBI taxonomy): Eukaryota > Viridiplantae > Streptophyta > Magnoliopsida > Saxifragales > Crassulaceae > Umbilicus > Umbilicus rupestris. The sequence continues at coordinate 1,028,161 of OY787610.1, forward strand.
GTTATCTCGTTTCTAAATATCAAAAGATATTTATCTAATCAATACAGATTTAGAAACTTAATAATAAGAAATTCAGGAATATTCTGCTGCGCCGCGTGTGAATCCGTCCACACGCTGCTCTCTGTGGAAGGGTTCCTACCCGTCCACACAGACTTCATTTTGCGCAGTATTCAACTCTTCCTGTCCAATTGTCCATCTGCTTAGCTTGGTGTTTATTCTATCAAAACCTGCTGGGTACACGTTCCCCACATGTCCCAACAGTTTGGATCTTGAAAAACTTAATGGATTTTTAAACATTCTTGGCAAAAATCATTCTTCTGGCAGCTTTTCATTTTGCTTCTTTCCATCAAGATTTTCACAATAGAAACGAAGGATGTTTTAACGTTCATAAGAGAAATAGAATTTCACACATATTTTTAATATTTATATTTAAATAATAAATAAAGACATTTCACGCATAATCGTGTTTAAAAGAGCAAAATTTTCCTAAAGACTCTTAATTATAAAAAGTCGTAAATCAAATAATATAAAGATTGATCCAAATAAAGAATAATATTTTATATCTTGTCTCAAGATGTTTTTCTCACAAAATGGAAGTCAATGTTTGTATGAGTAAGTTAAAATGGTAAAATATTTTTGAAATGAAAAGTATTTGCAACCAAATAAGGTTTTTATTATTAAAAAGTATTCACATTTTACAGTCGAATAAAGAGAATAAAATTGAACAAGACGAGTTCAGCTGTAACATCTTATAAATTCCGTTAAAAATTAGATTCGTCACTCTGAAACTATCACAAATATGGCTAAAAATCATCTTATGTTACCCGGGTTGGTCTTGGCTGCTCTGATTTCTTCCATACATTTTGAGTAAATCGATCTTTCGATGAGATTATTTTTGTATAAAATATTTTATTTGTTCGGTTGTTTCAAGTAGAAATGCTTTTATGACAAGACAAGTGAAATTTATGAGATCTATAAGACGAGACCTATCTAAAAATGCTATAGAAAATACATGCTCATCGGAATCGGACCATGGTGCTGCCTTCAGCCGGAAACGGACAATCCCGTGTTCTATCGAAGGTGGTCAAAATGTAGACAAGCTTGTTATAGCCATGAGTAAATTTTTTTGCTAAGTAAATTTTTTAAAAATTAAATAAATAAAATTATATCACCAAGTTGTATGACGGATGCTTAAATAAAACGTTACTTTTAGCGAATCTTCATATTCATTTCGATTTGTAAAATTATCTTGATTATCGAATCCAAAACAAATTTCATGTGAGTAATGTACTTAGAGTGCAATTATCAATACAATGACTGGTGCACTTTCCTCTTCACTTCTAGTGAAAATTCAATAGTGCGATGCTCGAAGTACAATGGTTCAAATAATATAATTAGATCAATTCAATTTCGGTCGATCTTTTATGAAACTAATTCAATCTCTATTCAATCTCAGTACACTTATGTTTCAAAGTTTAACATTGCTCATAACATAGTTCTCAAAACTATGGATTAAACAAGGTCTTTTTCTCCCATGTACTTTTGTTACATATTACTTATTACTTTTATTTCAATATGATAAAAAGGTGCAGGTTGAAACAAATATCTTTCAACAATATCTAGTCAGTCACAAAAGTCATCCGTCCGATGCTCGAATGCTACACTCCGAGTCATTTAGGCACTTTTTGTGGCTAACAACCATGACATAAAACTCATTATTTAGCCAGGAAGCGCTATAAGTTGGCTGCAAATTTTGGTATTGGACATGCTTGATGATGAAACATACCGGGTTTTATACGGCCGTTGCACTAAAATCAAATACAGTTATAACTACATGTTCATATTATCGTGACAATTGCCACATGATATTTTAACATATATTTATTATCGGTAATGGCAAGTTCCAAAAGAATTTATAATATTTTTTGGTGATTATACAAAATAAAAGTCATATGAATAAATGTACAAATAAAATAGCACAAATTTTTGGAATGTGATTTCTCTATTTGCATTTATTGTTTATCCATTCTTGAAAAAAACTTACCTATAATTCAACTTATAATTTACTCCAAAAATGTTTATAATGGGACAATAACTAATGTGATAACTCCCGAAAATTTTCTAAGCAATATAAATATGACTCATCAACATTGGTAGATTTCGTTTTGAAAAGTCGAAACAGAACAAGAGTCGAATACCTCATAACCATGTCCAAATCCATTTCATCTGCGTGCCTTCATTTGCTTCTACTGTTAGCAACTTTCGTCTCTCTCATCCAATGTGAGTAATTTAATTTATTTCGTATTTAGATAAATCGATAATTATAAATTATCAACTTTTTTACTTAAAACTTTACAAGTAAATTTTCAGGTAGGAATGTTGCTGTCGTTGACAATGCGCAAGTTGATGATGCGATTCAACCTCCAAAGATTCAACCTCCAAAGATCTTCTGCTACTATGCGTTCCGAATTTTCTATGGGTGGTGCTGCTACACTGGTCCTGCCCCGTCTAAGTGTTACAACGGTTTAGCGGATTGCAAGGCACATTGTAAATGATTAATAAAAAAATCAAATAGTTTCGAATAAAGAATATTTTTTACTTGAAAATATTGTGTCAGCATATATTTTTACACAAGTATTCAACTTGGTATTAAAAAAAAATTACATTGCGGGAAATAAATACTTATTTGGGTAGCCAAACATATCTTATTACTCAAATTTTTGCTTTTTTTAGAATTGTAAAAGTTAAAGTTGCATAGAACTTCAGAAAAAAATTCAAGTATTTACTAGCCTACTCTCATTTCATTATTTAAATCTTTTTAGTAAGTCAAAAAATCGATAAGTTCATATTAAATTTTATGGAATTTTATTAAGAGCAAACATTTTGCATTCGCATTAATCAGCATTTTAGATAACCAACAACATTCGCTTAAGTCTCGTTTAGATAACCACCAGCTTTTCATTTTGCTTCTTTCCATCAAGATTTTCACAGTCGAAACGAACGATGAGTTTCAGTATACGTTTTAACATTCCTTGTACCGAAGAGAAATATAATTTCAAACAAATTTTTTTATATTTATATTTAAGTATTAAATAAAGACATTTCACACATAATCGTGTTTACAAGAGAAATATTTTCCTAAACTACTTTTATTTATAAATGACGTAAATGAAATAATATAAAGATTGATATGAAATAAAGAATAATTATATCTTGTCTCAAGATGTTTTTCCGAGAAAATGGAAAATATTTATATGAATAAAGTTAAAATAATAAATTATTTTTGAAATAAAAAGCATTTGCAACCAAGGTTTTTATTATGAAAATTATTCACATTTTAACTCTGCTAAGTAAATTATTAAAAAAAAAATTATGTATGACTCATGAGTCAAGACTTTTAAGTCATACATGAGTGTAAATCGAAATATCCAGTTAATTTCCACACTCCAAGCCATATGACGGATACTTAGATAAACGTTGATTTTATCGAACAATTGATAACTTGAACTTTTCTTCATATTTATTTTGATTCGTAAAAATATCTCGAATCTAAAACAAATTCATATGGCTAATGTACATAGAGTGCAATTTTCATGTAACTATTGCATCAAAATTCAATAGTGCAATGGTTCAAATAATATAATTAGATCAATTCAATTTCAATCGATCTTTTATGAAACTAATTCAATCTCTATTCAATTTCAGTGCAGTTATGATTCAAAGTTTAAAATTGCTCATAACATAGTTCTCAAAACTATGGATTAAACAATGTCTTTTTCTCCCATGTACTTTTGTTACATATTAGTGTTGTTGATTCATCATGGAGAAAATCCGAGGGCTGGAGCACCGAATCGTATACACCATTTTTCTCAAAAATCCCCCGACCCTAAGCACATTACTTATTTCGATATGATTAAAAGGTTCAGTTTGAAACAAATTACTTATTTCGATATGATTAAAAGGTTCAGTTTGAAACAAAGATCTTTTAACAATAATTTACTTGTCACCAAAATCATCAGTCCGTTGCTCGAATACGTTCCGAGTCATTTAAGCACTTTTTGTGGCCAACAACCATGACATAAAACTCACTATTTACACAAGAAGCGCTATAAGCAGTTAAATCAAATACACTTATAACTACACATTCATATTATCACGTGACAATTGACACACGATATTTTAATATATATTTATTATTGGTAATGGCAAGTTCCAAGAGAATTTTTTTATATTTTTGGAGATTACACAAAATAAAAGTCATATGAATAAAATGTACGAATAAGACAGCACAAAACTTAGGAATGTGATTTCTCTATTTGCATTTATTGTTTATCCATTCTAAAAAACACTTACATTTAATTCAACGTTTAATTTACTCTAAAAAAATTTACAATGGGATAATTCCTGAATATTTTTTATACAGTATAAATATAACTCATCAATATGGGTAGATTTCCTATCGAAAACTAGAAACAGAACAAGACTCGAATCCCTCGTAACCATGCCCAAATCCTTTTCATATGCCTGCCTTCATTGGCTTCTAGTGTTAGCAACTTTCTTCACTATTGCCGTGCAAATTGTAAATGATCGCGACTATGATCAAATAGTATCGAATAAAGGATCTTTTTTACTTGAAAATATTGTATCTATATTTTTACACAAATAATCAACTTGGTATGAAAAAAAAATTACGTTGCGGGAAATAAATACTTATTTGGGTAGCCAAACATATCTTATTACTCGAATTTTTGCTTTTAGAATTGTAAAAGTTAAAGTTGCATAGAACTTAAAATGCTAGTATTTACAAGCCTACTCTCATTTCATTATTTAAGAGCAAACATTTTGCATACGCATTATCAACATTTTAGATAACAACAACATTTACTTAAGGGTGCGTTCTTTTGTACTTAAACTTATTATTTTACTTATATGTATTTATATTTATTTATATATATTTATATGTACTATTTATTACCACCACCACAAAAACAACACACCACCAGTGAAAAATAATAATTCAACTTAACTTAAATTAATTTCACTTGACTTAATTTAATTTAATTTAACGTAACTTAACTCTACCAACAACACCACCACCATCACAACAGCACTACCACCATCATTACCACAACATTACCACCACCACCACAACCCACCACCACCACCACAACAACCCGCAACCTCCACAAAAACCCACCACCACAATATGATTACCACTACACCACTGTCATCACCATTACCATCACACTTTCAAAACCACAACAACCCTGCACTACAAAAACAACGCACCACTAATAAAGAATAATAATTTAATTTAATTTAATTTAACTTAATCTACCTTAAAATAATGAAAGATATGATGAATGTGGTGGTGGTGAATAGTGGTGATGGTGTTGTTATGGTGGTGGTGGTGGTGATGAATAGTGATTGTGGTGTGTTGATGAAATAGATAATGAATAATGGTGGTGGTTGTGGTGTTGTTATGGTGGTGGTAAATAGTGGTGGTGGTGTATTGATGATAGAGATGATGAATAAATGTATTTACTTATATGTACTTATATTTATGTATATGTACTTATATAAGTACTTTATAAGATCAATAAAACATAGCCTCAGTCTCGTTTTGATCTTGAAAAACTTGATGAATTGTTTAAACATTCCTTGCAAAAATCATTCTCCCAAGCAACTTTTCATTTTGCTTCTTTCCATCAAGATTTTCACAATTGAAATGAAGGATGAGTTTCAGTATTCATTATACCGAAGAGAAATATAACTTTTTATATTTATATTTAAATAATAAATAAAGACATTTCACGCAATCGAGTTTAAAAGAGTAAAATTTTTCTAAATGATTTTTATTTATATAAAAAAACATGAATCAAACAATATAGAGATTGATCGAAATAAAGAATAATATTTTGTATCTTGTCTCGAGATGTTTTTCTCACAAAATGGAAGTCAATGTTTATGTTAGAACCAGGCTGTTCATGTGGGGCATACATTTTTGACAAACAAGGCAAAGCAGCTAGAACAGACTGAAAGACAGCATCTGTTCAGACAGGAGGAGCAACATGGTCAGTCGATCTATATTTATAATCGAATTAGCAAAAGATTTATTTTGGAGATATACTGAAGATATATTCTTCAAGATTCTGCGCCTCAAATATTGAATCTCCCCCGAAATAGGGTAAGTATGATCAAGCATGATCTACTTCAGGGAAAATGGAGTATGCATCGAGAATAAAATATACAGAGGCAGATCGGCGACATAGAAGTGTGATCATCAGAGTTGGCCGGAAAACCCATCGGACTAAAAGCTTGAGCACCGGAAGTTTAAGGATTTGGTTGAACAGACTGTGTCCAAGGTCTGTAATTCTCGGTAAGAGAATCATCGATCTGTAAGAGACAGATCGAGGTGGAAAGAGGAGGATCTTCGTCTGAGGGAGTCAGACGCGCTCACATTAGATCAATCACACAGTGGTAACTAGTGAGGATAAGTTACTTATAAAATGTTATTGTCATGAGTAAATATTTTTGCTAAGTAAATTTTTTAAAATTAAATAAATACAATTATATCTCTAAGCCGTATGACGGATACTTAAATAAAACGTTGATTTTACCGAACAATTGATTACTCGAGTTCTTCTCTACGGATTTATTTTGGTTTGAAAAATGTCTCCCTTATCGAATCTAAAACAAATTCATGTGACTAATGCTACTTCAAGTGCAATTTTCAATACAATTTAATGTGACTAATGCACTTTTCTCTTCACTTCTAGTGCATCGGTTTAAATAATATAATTAAATCAATTCGATTTGAGTCCATCGTTTATGAAACTAATTATGTTTCTATTCAATTTTATGACCCCAACACATCACTCATTCCGATATGATCAAAAGTTTCAGTTTGAACCAAGATCTTTTATCTTGTCTGACATGAAAGCCATTCGTTCCGTGCTCGAATACTTCGTTGGGGGCTATTTAGGCACTTTTTGTGGCCAACTAACTTTACTAGAGGAGAAGATATAATCGAGACAATCATACCATATATTACACGACTAAAATCAATACCATAACTAAATCTTATTATTTACACAATATATTACACGACTAAAATTATATGATTCTATTAAATTTCAATAAATAAGTGCATGAAAATAAGGAAGGAACTTTTTGTGTCATGTTGAAAGTTTTTGGCTCCCATGAATTTTGAAAATGTTACAAAATATCACTCGAGAGTATTAATTTATAGTCTCGGCATTGAAGTGGGTTTTGTTTTATGTAACCATCCAAACCTTCTCAATGCCTTAGAAAATTTCATCATGTTTTTTCTACCAATTCCCAGGTTGACTTTTCCTGACGACATCTTCAGCGCCTGCAAACAACACATATTTTCACTCGCCACGTCAGCATCAGCATCAGCATCATCTTCTCCTCCCTCATCTTCTTCATCCACCGAAACCCTAAACGTGTCATCTCGGCTGCTCCGCCTCGACATTGTCCGACGCTGGTCGTCGTCCGGCGAGTCGATCGACTCATAAGTCTCCCACAGCATGTCCATTCCGTCTTCTCCTTCGCGGCCGGCGCCGCTGTTGTGACGCTCCTCGAACAGCTTGCAGGCCAGTGTTCTCGTCCACTCCTTCTCTCTCCGCAGCGATCCGACGCTCGAGAAGTCGTAGCTCTTGCTACTGGTTTTGAAGAAAGATGTTTTGCGGAGGACGGCGGAATTCGGTGGTTGAATGTCGGGAATCGCTGCATTGGATCCGCTTTTCTGAGTCTTCATCGTCGTTGGTGGTTCCTCTGCTTGATCGATTTCCACGCCAACTGCTGATTTGAGTAGCTGTTCATGTTCATCTGGCTTGTTGATTGTGCTGCACACCATGTGTTTGATAATTTCAGTCTCATCACAGTTGGTGGATTTTCTAGGGTTTTCAGCTGAACAAGGCAGCTCAACCTTATCACAAATTGTTGTTTCAGCAGCAATTTGATGCAATGGAGAGGATGAGCAGCATGATTTCACAATCTCTGGCATTGATGCTTCAGTCTTGATCAGCTTGGAGGCTTCAACTTCATCAGACTCATCAGCTAAAGTGGTCAGTGAGTCATGAAAAGTATCGAATATGATCTTGTAGGCTTCAGCTTCCAGAAGAGTTCCAGAAGCATTTTCTTGGTCTTTGTCGCTGAGGAGGAGGAAGCTGTTGTTTGTGCTGGCAGTGGCGATGAAGGCACAAAGGGCAATTGCTAGAAGGAGGATGAGGAGGGGAGATAGGAAATAGATGAGCTTGAGAATGTATGGGGAGAAGAAGATGAGGTAGGAGATGTACAAAGGGTGCCTACATATCGATTTAGCGACGGCCTTTGCGATGGAGGGCAGCTCTCTAAGGTTATGCCCTAAGGATTTGGAGATGTCTTGTGGCATGTTTTGATGCAGAGATGAGTGAAGTGAGTGAGTGAGTGAGTGAGATGAGATGGGTGTGAGCAAATGCAAACCCACAAGGGCAGAACACATAGTAAGAGAATGTTAAAGATGTGAAAAAGTGGAGAAGAGGTTGAGAAGGTAGATGGATGATGCTGGTGAATGGTGATAATTGATTCCCTCCCTACCCACCATTTGATTCCAATTTCATCTTTGTCCTTTCACTGCAGAATCACATGAATAGTTTTGAGGCCTTGGAATGATGCTTTTGGTTCTTGTTTTGGACTCTATGGTGCTGGCAGTGAGACATATTTTCATGCTTGAGATGGACAGCAGATGGTGCCCTTTCAATGTGGAATCATAATGTTCATCTGGGGTAACATGTGAAGGTATGGTGATGACTAATCAAGTATGTTTTTGCTCTGCTGTGCTTTGTTAACCTCTTTTAACTGATCCTTGTCTGCTGCTTTTACCTTTAGGAGTGATCAGTGGAGAAATTAGTGGCAAGATTGGGTTCATTTTTTTGTCCATGTCTGTTGACTAGCTAGGGGATCTATTGAAGAAATTTTATGCACTAGAAATGTTGACTATTAAGAAGTTGACCGTTTTTGGCAGTTACACCAACTGGCTGATACCACTTATAAGCTCTTTTCAATACAAATACAAAATGAAGACGTTACAAGCTCAGTATCCAAGTTTTGGGTACAGTTTAAAAGAAGACATAAGATCACGACGACTGTCTGATATCCACTCTGCGCCTTCCTTGTCTTCTTCATCCTTCATTCTGCGGAAGATGAAGTTTTACTCGTTCATAACTGGCTTGTTCTCATTGGCCTTCGGTCTCTGCTCCTTGGGCCTCTGTTCTTCAGTTTTCCTGTTAAACCAAAGGGTCATATCGTTTCATTGAAACAGAGCATGTAACATTTCAAGCTATAGGCAGTAAAACTCTCATAATATACTTACATACATGGCATACCATTAAACAGAACACCGAGCGCTAAATCATTTCCTATTCAAATAACTGAAGAAGCAAGCTTCGTAGAACCAATGATGTTCAGAAGTTTTAGTCAAATTAAAATAAAGGCGGACAATCTTAGAAAGTCTAGTCCTCGACCCTGGAGAGATACTTCAGGATGAAAACTCTACTGTTCGAAAGGGATCAACAAGTGCAACAGAAACAGTAACAAGGTTGAAACCAGAACTTATTCTGTAAAATGGAAAACTCAACGGGAATTTATCTATTTCTCAACTAAAGGCCTGATCAATTCATAATCGGTAGCAAAAAGTGCCTCCTTTATTATATCAATTCCTAATGTCCTAAAATTGCACTTCTAACGCTGAAATGTCTTTTGATGATCAAGTAATCATCCTATACAACTAAAAAATTGTAAGTCCAAATGTTGCCGATATCAGACCACAAATAAACTAAACCCAATCACAACACAATTCAAAATCAAATAGATGCTCACATAGCTATGAGAATTAACTCCACTACTTACAGCCAACCATCTTCATAGTGCACTACTTAAATCGCAACACAACAACAGAAACTTCAATCAGATACACGACATTACAAACTACCTACTCTGAGATAACCTTAATAGAGTCGATCAAATCAATATCCAATCCTACAAAAACATCAATCCCTATATCATCTCCTCGTAAACTCATCATTCTCCTAACCAAATAAACCAATCTCTCAATCCAACAAATCCATCATTTTAAACAAAGTCCTGAAATGCCAATACCTCTTGTCGGAGGCGCCTCCCTTCTGGCTGAGGAACGATCGGAACAGCTGCGAGTTGACGTCGTAAATCATGGCGTCGAGATGAAAAATCAACGTCGCTTCACCCGATCCTCAAAACCCTAATTCCGCTTGCTGAGCTTCCCTCATGCCAGTCGCAGATAATACGGCTACGACGTAAATGGGCTTTCCCATATTGGGCCGACTCATGGCCCAATATGAACTGTTTCGATTACAGCCCAATACGCGACGTTTGAGTTGGATTACGGCTAGCGTGTAAATGGGCTTTAACTATTGGGCCGACTCTCATGGCCCAGTCACAGCCCAAACGCCGCGTTTAAGTCGGAATTTGTCGGTGAGGTTTGCGGTGGTTGCGAAGTGATGTAGTTAACAGCCAACCAACTCAACAAAGCTATTGTGTGTCCTACAATAATTTTGCTCCTTTGCCTAAATAATCCTTGAGAAAAAACCTCAAAGTTAATTTCGATCATCAGTTAAAAACATTATCTGATTCTATATTTGTGGTCGACAATACGAGTAAACTCAGGATTGTCACAGAAAGAAAAAACCCTAAAAGTTTATCTAACACAAAAAGTTCAGATTTCATATATACGTGAAAGAATGAATCTGACACAATATAGAAGACAAGAATAAATAGGTAACAAACAATATTAACGACTAAATTATTATTATAATAATATAAAAAATATTACTGTAGTACTCTCTAATAAGTTTTATATTTATATTTAAGAAAAGGACATAACTGTCTAATTTTATATTTATTTATCGAAGGACAGTGGATATTCTGATCGAACTCTCAACTTATAACTAAGAAAATAATATTTTAACTATTTGTAGATATTTATTCTTTTATATTATATGATATTATTTATGGTCCGACGGCGGCGCGGAGCCTGAAAATTCAGGAGGGCAAAATGGTAATTTCATATTTCATCTTCTTCGGCATCTCTATCCGCCATTATCGCGGCCTCCGACCTCTCTTATGACTTCTCTCCCTTGAAGACGAAAATCTCGGAAATGTACGTGACGTCATCGCCTTGAATTTACACACTCGTTCACTTCATCCGCCCGCGCGCTGATCGGTTGCGTTCCGTCAACTCGCACATACCGTATCACTGATCAGCTGGTTACTCCGACTCTCCAAAACCGATCAGGTTTCCGTCTTCGGTTCGGTAATCTGCGGCGTTTCAGGTATGATCGATGAATTTTACGCTGCGTGGATTGGTTTGTTGATTGCGTTTCGGAGTGCGTTGGTTTCGATCTTTGGTGCTATCGACATTGCGACTCGCTTCTGTGCGGAGTGGATTTGAGTGTTGTGTTTCTTTGAGTTTGTGTTCGTTGGTATGATGTTTGTTGGTTTGCTTGTTAGTTAGTGTTTTGGTGGTGGAAATGAAAGGTGGTAGGTTGACGGAGAGTTGACTTCTGGTTTTGCTATTGTTCAAGCAAGGGATAGTGTGCAGAAACCGATAAAGAAAATCAGTGCTTGTTTTTTCCTATTTATCACATTGTATGTTGGATTTGAATTTGGGGATTGGATTGATTCACTTTGTTGCAATAGACTTGGAGGGGCTGATGAGTCCACTCTGACTGAGTCTTCCATACATTATGTGGCCAGCTGCTGTGTGTCATTTTTCTAACTGCTGGAGCTGTTATATGGATGCTCTCAGTTTTTGATGGGCTCAGAGTTCATTATGTTTTAGAAGAAAGAAAATGGGAAAGGTTCTTGTATTTGTTTCATTGCCTGCATCATAAAAGTTAGCCCATTCAGGCCATACACAGCTGAAGCTGATGGGGATCCTTTAGGGCTATGCATCCATATGCTCCATTACTTTATTTTCAGAAAAGTAGCTTCATAATTGATCAACATTTTTTCAGGTGTACACTTTTGAAGAGCAATGAATAAGCAGGCACAGGTTCTGAAAATGGTAAGTTTGCAATTGTGACCTTGATGGTGATAGCTGTCCTTTACAAGGAAATGGATAGTGATTGATAGAACTATTGCAATTTCAGTTGCATTCTGAAATCTGCTTCATTGGTGACAGGTACTGTGGTGAGGACAATTGCATCTTGAATACCAGCTTTCCCGACCATAATCACGGATCAGAAGCGAGTAAGGAACCCAGCCATGGTGAGTGTGCGTAAAGCATGGCGCAAACTCATGGGACTTTCCCCTGGTAAACCCAAAGACCACTTCTTTACAGTAATACATCAAATGGCTGGCTTCCCAGTTCCCATTAACCTTAAAATTTAGTTTTCTGCTTGAGGATGGCTTATAATTTGATGTGGAGTATCAGCTAGATACTCATACCTCTGTGAAAGACTCATCTCTGAATTGACTTTCCTTGACTACTTTTTATGTGTAGGTCGAAGCTCTTTTATAGGTCCACTTGCTGACATATCCAGTAAAGGAAAAAAAACGGATACGCCTGCCGTTTTCAGTAAACATGTTAGTCTGTATCCTATACTCGCAGGAATTGAACAAACTGTGAGTATGTCTATCATACTATTATATCAGGGAATGTATATGTAGCCATAGGAGAACTAAAAATTGGTCAAGCATTCTCTGAGTTAAATGAACTGTGTTGCTGCCAATACTTGGTCTATATGTTAGATGTAAGAGCTTAGTGTTCCGTTCTAATTTTCTTGCAGGATGATTCTAGTCATATTTCAAATCATCTTTCTGCCTCTAGCACTGCGAAAGGACAGCCTGATCGTCCCATTTCAGGTTTGCAGTATGCACGCAAAACTGAACTTTTCTCTTACACCATTACCACTTGGATAGTTCCCGATATTGTTCTCCCATTTACTGCCTTTAGCTATAGTCTTTGGATCGGACGGGAAACATATATTTACAAAATGAAAATGTAGATTGCCAACTAATTAGCTACTTTTTCTTGATAGAGAGCATAAAGAATGTCTTAGTTTCATACTGCATATTTAGAAAGGATATGGTGATTCCCAAGTAAATATGTATCATTGCTGACATTTGTATGTTCCACACGGACTAGGATTCAAACGCAGAAAGCAGCACAGGAGGAAGCAGATCCAGGATCAGGAAACATGCCTGATGAGAGGAGTATATTTCAAGAATATGAAATGGCAAGCTGCAATCAAAGTTGACAAGAAACAAATACACTTGGGAACTGTTGGAACACAAGAAGAAGCTGCTCATTTGTATGACAGGTAATGATCATTAACATACAGTTCTTGCCAGCAATTGCTATTCATTTCCATGAGCAGAATCCAAAAACACCGCCAAAGTAGCACTGCATAATACCACTGCTAGTGTCTTGGCATACGAAACTAGTCTTCTTCAATGTTTCAGAACATCAAGAAGCTTATTCATATGAATTAGTGAACACTGATAATTATTCGTATAAAGTTTTGCAAATAATGTGTTGTTTTTGGTTAATTTTATCGTTCAGGGCTGCTTTTATGTGTGGAAGGGAACCCAACTTTGTACTGGCAGAGTTAGAAATGCAAGAACTGAAGCAATTCAATTGGGATGAATTCCTGGCAATGACGCGCTCCGCCATCACTACTAAAAGTATCATTCTTTCTCTCCTTATCATTTAGCAATAACAAAAGACGACCATTTCAGAAGTAATTAGCTTTTCTAAAATTTCAGAACACCAACGAAGGCGCATGGTGAGTTCCAGGAGACTCTCAGTGCTCCTATCACAGCACAGCAGCGATATAGACGGCGAAAATGGAGTCTGCAGCTCAACCCCATCTGATGAATGAGAGCATAATGAAACATTCTATACATGCCACATTCATTATTGTGATTTGAGCAAATTATGTAAACAACTCTGCTCTTGCTCATATAGTCTCTACAAGTCATTTTGTAAAGTTATTTCGGACAGGATGATTAATATTTATTGCTCACACTCACAGTTTTATATGGCATGTCGATTTGAGCTTCATGCCCTTTGGAATGTTACAAAGTTAATGCATTTCATTTAGTAGTTAGTTAGGTACTCCACCAGCTAATGACTTGGTAAATTTAAGTACCTTAAGCTTGATTCAAATTAATCTCAAAAAATGGCAACTTTGTTACAGATGTCAAGTATAATTTGACAAAAACGGTGCACTCATTTCCCATGTTTCCACTGGCATTGAAACAAGTGCAAATTATGACGATACTCATTTGCACAAAGCTATTATTAACTAACAAGTAGCAGCAGCCCACACCATGATTTACAGTGAGTTGGAACATAAAATACTAAATTACCATTTCCAACAAATAATCCATTTTTTGTGCAATGCGACCAACTCATGAAAGCAGAGAAACGAGAGACACAAATTCCAGCGTCACCCGGCCCTTTGATCTAGTGTTGATCACAAAGTGTTCTGGGTATTTTCTTAGTAGCATAAGCAGACCATACCACGGCTTTACCTTCGACTCTGGTCCCGGCCAATCTTCCGAAGTGAGATATCGTCTAACTCGAGAATGATGCCAGATACTTCCATATTGTTCAACCAACTGTGATCAAGAATGATTCGGTTAGTATAATTCAAACTGACAGCTTCATCTCCAAATTTTGTTGGATGAAGAGTGGTGTTCCAGGCATGTTGATAATCAAAGAAGCCAAGGAACAATGTTGTCCAAAACACACCTCACTGTGAAGCTTTTCCATGGGCATCCACTCTCCAGGCCCACAGAGATCAGACAGCACAGTTGCTACGGATGAAACTACATCTTTTTCTTCAAGCTGCAGAAGTTGATGGTTGTCTGACTCCCTGTCGACTCTTGATCTGCCTTCTGTCTTTTTCTCTGCAAAAAATGAGCATGCAAGGGATTGACTATGACATCATTATGCAACTTTAAATCGGATTTTTTTTATAAAAGTGCTAACCTAAGAAATCCATGCTATAGGAGTTTAAAACGGAAGTACCATAAACAAAGACATTTTAAAGTTTTAATCGCAAAAGATTCCGCATAAAGGCATTTGCTAGTCACTACTCACTAGTAGCTACCCAAGTAACAATAACCGAGCCAACAAATGGTTCCTAGGCCACTAAATGCATCTAAAATGTGTGAATGCCTGGAAAATTTCTGGTAGATAAATTCAGTAATTCTCAATTCAGTTGATTCGGCTATTAAAATAGTGGAGAACACACAACAGAAAAGACATAACGATGAATGGTACGAAGTCAACATTTTTTTACCAAGTCCCACTAAAAGACACTAATTTTATTTGCACAGCAGGTCCACTCGACTTGAGTACCATTGAAAATCGTGGATAAGAATTCAACACTGAAACGAAGAAATATAAAGCAATTCATTGATTGATGAAATTTGATAATGGTCTTAACACGACATCTACAAGTTTTCACAAAACAGCTCAAAGAGAGAAAATAGTTTTTACTAAACCAATGACAAGAACAATGAAACAGCATCAGATCCAAAATAGTAACAGGCTAACACAGAAAAAAAAGCACAAACCAATTCAATGGTAATCTTCATAATAAAACAGCCAGCTAATAAAACATAACCAGAATCTATCTACTTCTTAAGAGCACTCATACTAGCACTAACAGTAATCACAAACACTACCAAGTTTATCTCACATGATCACCAATAAGCAAACACACTGCAGCAATATAATATCAATCTGTATAAATTTCCTCACAGCAGCAGCAGCAATAAAATGAAGCCTTAACTATCAACCCTATAACTTCAGTACAGTAAATGTCGGAAAAACAAACCTAATTGTCCAGATAATCCAGCTTTCCCACCAGAAACGGGGCCATACCCAAACACCTCATCCCTCCTACCCCTCTTTCCTCCAACAGCAACATCTTCCCCTCTCCCATCCTCCTCCTCCTCCATATACTCATCCTCCAAGTATTCACCAACCCTCGCTCTCGCTCCCTTCTTCCCTCCTCCAATCCTCGGCAGCGGCACCGGCGGCACAGCCAAATAATTCGGCGAATGAATCGCCGCCACCGCAGCCGGACTAGCGTGCGGATGCACCATATGATGCCTCGAAGGCAGAAACTGACCTCCCAAAATACTCCTCACCGGAAGCAAAAAATAAAATTCTTTATCCCCAATCTGCAGCAGATCTTGCGAATCAAGCTTAACCGGCGGGTTGTCGGGCAGATGCAAACATCCCTCCACAAAACATCCGTTCTTCCCCAATACCTCTAGCGCAAACCTCCGCCGCTGAAAATCGTAGAATATGCGAGCGTGGTGGCGCGAAATGTTCATCCCGCCGCCGAGGCTCGACAAGTCGACGTCGACGGTGGACTTTTTGCTGTTTCGGCCCAGGATTATCGAGTAGGTCTGCATGTAGTATTCGAAATCTTCTCCTTGGAGCTTCGCGAATCCGGCCTCGACGTCGCTGCCGGCGGTCGCCATTTCACCGGTTTTTTTCCGATTCGAAAATTTCTAGGGTTTCGATTTCAAAGCTGAATTTTCGGATTCCAGAAATGCTCCTGCAACTAAAATTTCATATCTTTCCCTAAATAAATCGCCTTGTTTTATTTCGCTAGTCCTTTAGTTTTATATATTTCAATTAAGTCCTTTTTGTTTGAATATTGTCAAGCACTTAATTTATTTCATAATAGTCCTTTTATGTTTTTCATATTTCAAATACGTCCTTTTAGTTTGGGTTTGGATATTTTCAACCCTATGTTTATTACATAATAGTCCCTTATATGTTTTTCACTACGTCCTTTTAGTTTTAACTTACACACTATCAACCCTTGTTTTATTTTGGAAACGTCCTTATAGTTATTTTATATTTCAACTACGTCCTCTTAGGTTTGTTAAGGATATTAACAGCCCAGTAATTTGTACAATTTACTGCAAAATCCTTCATGTTGTCGTATTTAGGTTCCACAAGCGTCAAAAACGGCACCGTTTGAAGAAGAACTTAAATTTTCCAGTGCTTTGATTTCAATAATTTCTTACAGTTTCCATCTGTACTAGGAATACATGATTTCACAGACTGATCTGGTCATGAAGAAATGCTTCTTTTTGCTTCAAAACATGGAATCAAATTGTTTACGATTGCCTGGATTTATTCGAAGGGGTTGCCTCGTGTCGACGGGAGAGAGTTTTGTGTAATGGGAGCTGAGGATTTGTTTGACACAGGTTGAGTTGAGCCTAAGGAGCCAAAATCAAAGCCACTGTTGATGACTGCCGCGCCAAAACCTTGAGGACTGAAAGGAGGAGAATCCAATCAAATAAAGTTTTTGTTGTTCAATCAACATGGTAGAAATAAACAGAAGAGTAAGCATATGAAATTATGCGCGCTGGATATGGATGGATATTAAATAGAGCAGCAGATTCTGTAGATCAAAGACGTTGATTTTGAAGATACTGTCAACTTGTGTTAAGCTGTTCCTATGGTGGTAGTAAATTAAAGAGACATTACCGTGGATCAGGAGGCGGCTGATGCTGATGACCCATGTGTGCACCTGGTTCTGTTAAGTAAAGTGAGATCAGTTTGAAAGTCGAAACAAGGAGGGATAGTCTAAGGAGAAGGAAACTTGATTTTAAATGGAGATGATGTACCGGATAAATATAGGGGATGAGGCGTGAGCTGGGTGCCAGGGACAGGAGTATTCAAGAAACCAGCAGGAACTGGAACACTTGGTAATACTCCTTGTACAGACGCCATGGATGGAAACTACAAACCATTGCATGTGGAATTTATATGTTAGAGAGGTATCATGTTTTATGCTGGCAGGTAAAAAATCTCAGTTCTTTCGAATTTTAATGCTAATTTAACAAAATGAAGAGCATAGAAGAGAAGCTAATCTCAGGGGTTTGCCTCAAATGTAGAATATGATGGGAGACATGCTATACCATTTCTGTTTGATCTGGTCTACTCCCATCGCCGTCACTTGAATCAAACGGATTTTTGGACATAATGAAGTTGGGAAAACCTGCTGTTGGCTGAAGAAAAATATCGATCATTAGCAAACAGAAGGAAAAGCCATAACAAAGCCTATCAATATACTTAGTTACTTACAGGTGCTGCTTGATGATAGTGCATGTCAAAACCCATAGCATGAGGTTGACCCGTTTGCCAGCCAGCAACTGTCGGATAGCTTAGGGAGAAAAGGTTCTGCAGCATATAAATTAGAAATTATGAAAGCTGATTGGTGGAAGACAGAAAAATGTGACTTAGAGATTTAAGACGATTTTTTCACCGCTGGAATTTCTTTTCTAGGAGGAGGTTCATTTCTTCCCATGGCGCTTACTTCTGCTGGAGTACTTGGAGCTTTTATGGAGGTGATATCATGGGCTCCTAATGAGACAGCTTGAATAGATTGTTCGAGTGACGCATTTAACCGTCCCTGTGCATTATATTCCACTAAAAGTTAATCCAGTTGTTACTTTATAGACACATACCAGTGCAGGCTACAGCTTCAACATTAGTTGTTGGCGGTAAAATAACCATACAAGTAGAATATAGTGACAGTTTCAGACTTCTCAGAAAAAAGGTAAGCTAATAAAGTACTGATGGCTTACCGAGTACTTTCTTTGGGGTGTAAATTTCATAAAAAGAGCAACTATGAGTATCCGAGGAAATAAAACACCAACAAGACAACATCACTGTATATGAGTATCATTGTCATTTGAACTTCATGCAAGCAAAAATAAGTTAAGCCTCTCAGGCATGTGATAGCCAAGTACTTGAGTTAAGCAAAATGAAATGACAATACCTGATTATTAAGAGTACCAACATAAGAGCCAGATTGTTGGGCAGTAGAGCCATTCTCGAAGGAAGAAGATGGTGCAGGCTCATCAATAACTTTGGGCTGCTGCCCATGAGTAACATCTGAGAAGGAAGTAACCACTCAGTGCTTATGCTCAACAACAGAAAGGGAGAATGACTACTCCGAAAGAGAAAATATGGACATACTTTCTGATTGGTCAGAAGCTGAGTCCAGTGTAGGAGGTATCAGTACATTAATCAACTGGTCAGCATCAGAAGTTACATCACTTGCAGCAGGTTCAAATGTGCCTTGTACAAGGCTAGTATCACCAGCAGGTGCAGATGTGTCCCCTGAAGGTATAGTTGATGTAGCATCATTGTTGTTGCTTTGCTGCTCATTGGCTGGAGCGGCACTAGTGGGGACATCCAATTCAAATAGTAGAGATTCCAGAGTTGTGATACAGTGACCACGAGGATTCTTTGCATTTGCAGAGGGATTTACTGAGGCAGATGGTGCTGCTTTATTTGTTTGTTTCTCTGCAATTGCCTGAGAAGTAGTGGGTTGGGGATCCATATCAAAGTCAATCAAACTTGTTGACTCTTCTCTTTTGTTTTCTGGAGCTTGGTCATCAGTAATGGAACCTCCCACAACAGTAGATGGATCCTTCTTCTACATAGCAATTAGAGAAGTTAATGTACAAATTATAAAAAACCTTGGAATGCAAAACATTGCCTTATCCTTTGCATGCATAAGAAATCTTAATGTGTGTCTTGACCTGTTCTCTTTTCTGATGATATGTTTCAATTCACTTAAGAATGTATCTGCAGCATAAGTTAGCTTTTAAACAGCATCCAGCATTTCATTAGCATATGTCCCTAAATCTGCAGAGGGGTTAATGGATAATAGTTGCATATGATCTTCCACTACCATATTACAGATAGTTCTGCAACATCATTTATTTAACGGAATTAATCATCAAAAAATGTAAATTCTGTAACTATAGCATATAGTTAGTTCTTTACTTCTTTTGTCAGCAATTGGTGGAATTCTTACATGATTGTTGGGAGAGGCATCAGCACTCTTCTCCTTGTTTCCTTTGGCAGGATTGCCTACCTGTAACTGTGGAACATTCTCCCCAAGCAGATCGGTAACAGGGCGTACTACTGGAGACATGGATCTATTGACATTCTTTTGTGGTACCGGAGACAGGCTTCTTGCCATGACTTCTACGCTTGAATTTCTGCAGGGATCAGATTTCCTACCCCTTTCATTTCCATCATCCCGAAACCTGTCATCAACTACTTCAAACCGAATAGGGCTTCTTTTATAACCACCTGATCTAGAATTATCTCGTGTGTAGCGTGGACTACTTCTCCATTCGTCATGATAATATCTGAGGTCAGGTCTTCCACAAGATCCAGGTCTTTCGTGACTGTGCCTCCCATAAGTGTCGGCACGAGGTTTCCTGTCATAATTTTCATTTTGTTTGTCCTGCAACACATGGAAATATTACGGTGAATGACAATATTATTTAACTGTATTTTGCAACCAGAACAACCTAAACATGCAATGAGGGCCAAAATTCAAATTCAAAAGCTTACCAGCTTCACCTGTGGGAGTGAATCTGTATTTCTTTCACCAGCATATTTTCTATCAACATAGACATGCTTGATAAACTCCCTAAGCTTCTGCGGATTTCTGATTCAACCGAAACAATCATATACATAAATATACTGAACATAACACAAAAGTGCACCGATGCAATAATACCAACCTTTCATAATATCGTTGTGGGTCCCATGTTTTAAGGTATATTTGCCTAGCACGCTGTAGGTTATTCCCATATATTATAGTTGGAGGAAGATAAATGGGAACATGTGTATGGTAAAAATAAATAAGTGGCTAAAAACTCGTGAATTAGTGAGTGTGCACCTCATTTCCTCCGGCCTGAAGAGCACTGACTTCTTCAGCTGTAAATTTAGCCATGGAAACTGATTTTACACGGTGTGTGAATTCCCTGCTGCGATAGTTGTTATAGGTACACAGTATTAGTAAATGATGGTTAACATTTATCAAAAGAATCAGATATTCTTAACAAGTTCCCTTGATAAATGATGTTTGCCTGAGAATTAAGAGAAGCCAAAAACAAACAAGGCTGAGAATCACACGAGAACTTACTGCACTCCACTACAAGTTGTGCAAACAAACGTCCAAAATGTCGTGCAAACATATTGCGGCCCCTGATTTCATTGAAATGCATGTCAGTAATACTCTTTACATAAAGGCAGCATGCAATGCACACATTTGGCTTAAGTTCGGAATGAACTTAACAGAATCAATATGGGGCATACCAGAATCATTATTGTATGAACATCCACAAATCAATTACAGAATCAATGTAAGACACTTGAACAAAAAAAACATATGAGCCATACCAAGCTGTTGCAATTGATGCATCTTTTGTTCTCAGGTAGTTTTAGAAGCCCACGTATAATTTTTTCATTTCTTTCCTCTTCCTTCACCCGGTTAGCCATTTTCCTTACAGCTTACTTCTGCGCAGCTGAATCTGGACAACAAAATACAATCTCCTCAGTCCTTACTAACTCAACTAGAAGAAAGTATTACACAAGCATGACCTAACTTTCATCTTCAATGCCTCTTAACACTCTCTCATGCAAAAACACAAACACTTTGAAAAGCGGGGGATCCTGATGAAAATCTACTTGTAAAATCAGTTCACAACTTCCAGAAAATCAAACTTTCACGAATGTCAAATTAGTCTCTGATTTCTGACTTGTATTCATTGACAAAATTTCAACCAAACCTCTCATTCTTTCATTTCTTCTCATTAACCCTAAATAAATACAATAATCCCAACGCCGCATCTCCCAGATCATAAATCAAAATCAAAATCAACACCAACAAAATCAAGGTTCAAACCTGCCCTGTTCTTTGCAAAAATTCTCAAATCAACATCAAAGCTGCATTTCGATACCCTACACGAGAAATTCGACGAGGAATCTAGTTCGAATATCAAACCACGAGAGAGACGGATTGCATCATTGGCGCTGACAGTTCGCTATTTCGCGGGAGTTGGATGGCTTAGCGACGGACACGTGTCCCTCGATTCCGTTTGTTAGGGTTTGGGCTTGACAACGGGTGGAAGGAGAATTTGCCGGTTCGGTTCGATTGATATTCGAGATGCTTATATCGCGGTTCAATCTGGTTTGGTTTGATTACTCGAGTCAGGTTCAACTCTCTACGAACCTTTAACCAAAACCCAATCCTGGCAGTCCATTCAGTTCCCAAAAACACGAATTTTAAATTCCCGAAATTTGCATTTAATTTATTATTATTATTTAATTTGAGCGTATATAAAACGCTAACAATTCAACGGCCTTTTTCTCCAATCATTAGCTTTGCCCTTCTATAAATTCAAAACCCTAGCAATCTGCAAGTGAGCGGAAACCAGTGAGCCGAGGTTTATCGTGAGAGAGATCGACGAAAATGTCTGCGACGCCTGGCTCCGGAGCCGTTCCTGAGGACGAGAAGAAGCCGACGGAGCAGCATATCAATCTCAAAGTGAAGGGACAGGTACATTCACGCACATTTCCTATTTTCCAATTTTTCTAGTTTCGGTTGACGATCGGATGGTGATCGCTTCGTGTGGTTGATTCTCTGTTGCTATATATATTTTTTGAACTGGTCTGAGCTCGGTGATTGAAATTCTGACCAAAATTGGGGTGTGGAGATGTGGCAGTGTAACTGTGTTATTGTGACCAATTTACTTACTTTTGGATCACGGTTTTTTTTGAAATAGTGTTCAGTCTGAAATAGTTATGGTTACTTGAGAAAAGTAGAGTTTGAAATGGGGGAGTGTTCTGTTTGCATGCTGATTGTAAGTTGGTGAGATGGATTGCTATCTGTGGAGTGAGTGGTTGTAGAGGTGGATGTGGTTATAACAGCTGCTACTGCTATGTTAGAACTACTTGGGTGAATCTGATGTGTGTTACCATTTAGTAATCTACTTTGAGGTCTATGATAATTGTCAGGTCGCCTAAGAGCAAGATGTTTAAGGTTGAACCTGGCGTCTCTCCATGTTTTTGCCTATATGGAAACTGACCTATTGATTTCAGTTGAGAAGACTTACAGTCAGTCTCAAAACTGGATATATTGATTAGCTTGTTATATCCATTTGAAGAGCTTAATGTTTAGTTATGTGTTATCAACTTGGATTGTATAAGTTTGGAAGTTAGTGTTGGGAACTGCAGTTGCTTTTTATCTGTTGATTTTACTTTATGTAAGTTCTCGAATGTTTTTTTTTTTTTTGGTTTAAAATTTGTTATCTATTGAGTTTACTGACCTGCATTGACTCCATCTTCGTGTATACATTGGTCAGAATCAGGTTGCCTTTTTTGTTCTGTTAATATTCTAAAATATTTATGGCCAACTGTCGCGAACTAGTATTGTACCGGGGATTTGTACTATCTACGTCTGAGTATGGTATTCTAGTACCTTCTTAAATTGGAGCTCTCTTGGTTCATAACCATCATCAGTAAACGAAAATAGTTCATTAGCTCAGCGGTACGTACTTTTGTATCTATTGTGCCAGTTTTAAACTAGGTTTACTGCCTTCATACCATATGTCAGTTTGTAAACTAGGCTTTCAGACCTGTATTTTCGCTTTTATTTTGGTTCACATCCCATAAGTTCTGGAATACTTCTTCCTCTTTCTTTACTTTTGACCTATATTATCCCTCGATACTGATTCATTTTTTTTTCTCATATGTAGGATGGTAATGAGGTTTTCTTCAGGATAAAGCGCAGCACTCAGCTCAAGAAATTAATGAATGCTTACTGTGATAGGCAATCTGTTGAGTTGAACTCCATTGCATTCCTATTTGATGGCCGTAGACTACGTGGCGATCAAACTCCCGATGAGGCATGTTTCGTCCCAATTTATTTTTCCCTTAACTTCTTTCTGATTTTTTTTTTTTTTTGCTATTTAACTGGGAAACTATTAGCAGTCTGCCCAAAATGGTTAGTTCTATTATGTTCCTCCACTACTCTTTGCATCTGCCTTTTTTTGTCTGGTAGTGAATAGGATATAAATAATCATAACAATCTCTATACGAACCAATAAGGTTCTCACTTGCAATATGTTTGCTTCTATATTTGTTTTTTTTTTGTGTCCTAAAGTTTCTATTTTCACTTGTAATAAAACAGCTGGAAATGGAGGATGGGGATGAAATTGACGCAATGCTGCACCAGACTGGGGGTTATGGAACTTGCTCCTGATTAATCTATTCTAATGACAAATTGGAAGCTGGAATGTAAAAATAATGCATGTTAAAATAAGAATCTAGGTTTTTAATAACTTGCATTTTGTGTTACATTTGCTCTGAACTTACCTAAGCTCAGTCTAGTGTTTTTTATGATCCATCTATAATCAATGTACCATTTGGGCACCACCTGCTTTCATTTACCAATCCGTTTTCTTCATTGATTTTTTTGTACCACCAGTTTGAGTCTCTTGTTTCAAAGAAATAACCAATTCTTTAATTAAGGTGTGTTTCAGTCTGCTCTAAAGTTCAAGTAGCTAGTTTTTGCTGGCCGATTCAGTCAACACATTAAAATACATTCGATTGTGATTTAAGATGAGTTTGTGTATTATACAATAATATTATATATTTTTAAAAATTTTCTAAAAATATAAGTATCTCGTTTTAACTTTACATTTTGTTATCGTTCTATTTGACTTGATTGTGCATATGAACTCGAGTTTTGTCGGTCTTTTAAATTTGAAATTTGTTTAATTATAATTAACTAATTTTTTAAATTTATTAGTTAAGCAGAAAATTTGAGCAAAAAAGCCCAAAACAGTGGCTTGGCCCATCCCAGCCCGGTATCGATCGGGTCTTCCTCCTCGGCGCCCCAAAATCACCACCCGAAGCCTTAGAGAGAGAAGCTCGAGGAGAGAGAAAGTCATTCCCCCAAAATTTAGGAACTCGAAGAACGACATCAGAACCAAATTCTTACATATATAAATCTTGCACGCGCAGCACACTACGATTTTTTCAAACCGAAATTGAGCCCCAAATTCACAGCTTATCAATCCCACCAGCCACCGTTGCTCTTTGTTTGCTGTTATTTTGTTGCAATTCTTAGTTAGGGCACAGTTTCGTGTTATTGTGATTGAGAGCACGTCCTAGTGTTCCGGAACCCTAGGAGGGAGTGAGAGGTATTTTCTGGGCAATTCGGGATGCCAGGTGTGTTTCTTTGTGGTCGTTTGTAGCGTTAACTGCTGGAATTTGCTGTCGCTTTTGCTATTCAGGTGATGATCACTTCCATTTCCGAATTTTGCAAACCCTAGAATTTGGGAATAGTATGGATTGGCTGGGTTTTTTTTGTAATGCATGTTGCTGAAGCCTTGCATTAATGGCAACATATGATTCGGGAGTTGCCAGACTGACTGGGGTTTGGTTGGTGCTTTTTGTATTTTGTGAGTTCCGCATTAGGTTTGTTGTTGCATTGGAAATTATGTAGCTCGGGTACTATCTAGTAGTGGGACTTTGCTTTCCAGCCGGGGTAGATAATATTTACCACTGAAGCTGTCTGTACGAGTTGCTAAGAGGTATTGGGTAAGATAGCATTCAGTAGTAGCGTTGGAAAGTAGAAGTGTGTGTATGGTCAAACTTAATATTCTCACATACTAGCTAAGTGATGTCTGTATGAGGCTTGAAATGGTATTTTCCAGACTTTCTACTATTAAATTTATTACTGCCTTATGTAGATATATTTCTGCTGCTCTGTTGTTGTTATGGAGTCTGACTCTGTCTGTTGGATCTATTATTAGGAACCATCTTATTTAACATCTCGAAAACTTAATTATGTTGTCGTGCTGCAGACATTGTTCAGCTGCTTTGATTGTAGGATTTAGATTTTTCTTTTCAACAGATACATTTTGGTGGCCCCTCAAATGTCCATGCTAATTTGTTACGACTTCCCTTGTTGATTGGTCAATATTGTTGATAAAATGGCGCTCTTTGTTATTATGGCCTTTTTACTGAATGCTTGTGTGTTTTGCATTAAATTCATTGTTTTACATGTTTATTAAGTTGGTCAGTGTGATTCTTTTTTAATCATTTTACTTTCTCATTACCATTAGTACTTCATTCTGTTTTATAATCTGCAGGGAGTCACTTTATCACTTGGATATATGGAAAGGGAAAATACATAGTCATCGAGTAGTAATGCATGAATGTATCTTAGAGTCAGAGTTTTTAGCGAATGCGGAGGTCGATTCAATGAGAGGGGTCATTGACGGCGGAGTAGGTACTGGTTTAAAGGCCTCTCCACGCGGAGGAAAAATTGAGAAGGTCCAAGAAGTGATAAGGTACTCTGTTACGACGCCTTGTATTCGTAGGTCATTTAGTGGTGTCTCTTGTTTGAAAGTGGAACCATGCCTATAATATTTTTCAATGACAGGCTGGAAATCGACTGCCGCGAGGAACGGCTGAGAGAACTGGAATTTCTTGAGAAAGTAGGGTTATTTTTGAAGTTCTTTATGTTCAATTGTAAGATATGGTTTTGTTTAAACATTGATGACCGGAGTTATTTTCTCTCATAGGGAGGTGATCCTTTGGATTTCAATTTCGGTCGCACTGTTTCGGTGAGTGAACAATCTACTTCATTAACAGATCAGCATCAGGAACAAATTGTAACCAGGTATGGTATTTTGACTCTGGTTGAATGTAGAAACTAAATTATTGCTGCATTTATTGCGGGCTACATCATCTGTTTTTCTGCAGCAGGACAAAAGATTGTTGTGTATCGACAGCTTTGCGGTCGCAGCATGAGGAGGTTGTTGAAAGTTTTGGCAAACTTGGAGACACAACTTGTGAAGTCAACAGTGGCGACAATCTCCTACTATTTGATGGTGAGAATAAGTTGCTTAAAGACAGAAATTCTAAGATTCGTGGTTGTAAAAATACTGTAGCTCCGTCCGAATTTTCAACCCAAACTGGAGGAACTCATAAGGCCAAGGGAGCAGAAAATTCTGCTATTTTTCGCCCATATGCCAGACGAAACCGATCCAAATCTAATCGTGATGGTGCAAGATCGGCTTCTATGGATGTTGCACATCTCCAGAATAATCAAGCTTCTGCAGTTCTTCACCTTGGTACAAGGGATGCATTAGACTCGCTATCCGAGGCAAATAGCAAGGATCAGAAGATATCATCAATTTTAAAACTAAAATCATCTTATAGAATTAGTGACGAGGTACACAATAATGATAGGATCCATAATGTGGAATCTGTAGGCTTGTTAAAAAAGGACAAACTTACAAACACACTGCATCGGGGTCGAAAAGAACATGCTATAGATGCTAAAAATAATGGGAACTGGTTTGGCAGTAGAAAGGATCATGAGAAAACCCGGGATGCTACTTCTTGCAGTGCTGATATAGAAGCAGAGGAAATAAATGCATTAGCTAATTGTGGCTCTTTTTTTCCTGATGCCGCAACTATTCAGCATACTGGCATCGCTTGTGAAACAGATGGACTGGAAGTAACAAAGAAGATGAACTGTATCCAAAATGATGGAGACAGTGGTTATCCTGAAATCACCGTAGTGAGCTTAGGTGTTGAACCCTTTAAATATGACAGTGACAAGTGCACTGATGGGGAGAATGAGGACTCTGATGAAACACGCGGAGAGCCGATTTCAGTGACTGGGGAGGGTAATAAGCTAATAACTGAAGATCCCTCAGAAATAAAGATCAATCCCAAGCATGTTGACCCTTGTTCTGTTTTCATTGGTGGCGATAGTGCTGATCATGACACTAAAAGTAGCCCGGTTGTCAAAGTCGAAGATGAAGCCTGCAAAAACAAATCAATGACTCCTGAGCCGTCGATGACGATTAAACTAAAGGAACCCGTTGTTGTAGAGGCTCATATGAATCAGGATAACATGATTGTTGATAACTGCAATTCTCTAAATTGTGAGACGGCTGGAGTTCAAACTGTTACCAAAGTCCCACTTGACGAGGCTTCTGATGCCATTCCATCTGGGAGGGATGCAAATTGTAAAGATGTCCTGGGCCTTGAAGCGTGCAACAAACTGACTGATAAAATGGTTGAAGACTCTATACTGGCAGAGGCTAAAATAATACAGGTGCATTGATATGTTTCTTGGAATTTCTTGTGCTACTCAGTTTGCTCTAGCTTAATTATACCACCTTTTTATCTTGTGTAATTAATGAGAATAAGTATGTTAATCGTCCGTCAACAGTTTTCGATTCTTCTTTGTTATGATTCTAAGTGTGTGGCGTTGCAAACAGGCTAAATGTAAAAGGATTTCTGAGCTTTCTGCGAGAAGTGTACCCTTGGAAAGCTGCCAAAAATGTCATTGGGATTTTGTGCTGGAAGAAGTGGCGTGGTCAGCGAATGATTTTATGCAGGTGCTTTGAAAAACCGCCATAGGGAGATGTGATTATTATTTTTTCATTGCTTTTAAGTTCTTACACTATTCACTGTCCATAAACAGGAGAGACTTTGGAAAATAACAGCAGCGGCTCAAATAAGTCGCCAAGCTGCCCTGTCTTCTCATCTTAGGGATCAAAAGCTGATGCCTGTTCGAAGGCTGAAATTTGTTGCTCATTCGTTGGCAAAAGCTGTCATGGAGTTCTGGCATGCCAGTGAGTTGCTGGTTAATGATTCCAGTAACTCCTGCTGCGGGATAATTGCACATGTAAGTGCTGAAACTGAAACCGCGGAGGATCACATGGTATTTAATCTGATGTCCTTTTAATATTTGTATTTTGGACTCAACCCTGAGATAGCATCCCATCTCTCATCCTAATGTTTTATGTTTTTTTTCCCTTTTGGAAATTTGTTGTCTCATCATGGATTTTCTAGAACTTGTTTTCTGCATTTTATGGTTGGGCTTTGTGAAAGACGTGTTGCGCCGAACCTTTGCTTGTGGAATTGAGGTCATATTGGTCATTGTTACTTTTAGCTTTGGCGCTCTGGAGTCACTATATATCTTACTATCTTTAAAGACCGGTAATGTAAGATCCTGATCTTTTTATATGATGAAAATCTAAATTAGATTAATAGAACTATTGATGATAAAACTTAATAAAAAATACTTACCATATTAATTAAATTCTTTCCAGCTTAAAAATCATTAAAGATAGACAGGGATGAAAAGAATTTAAGCTTTATCTAGGAAGCACCTAGCTTGCCACTAACCTTCCCTAAATTATTCATGTTTACTTTAAGTTTTTTAAGCATGTTTCAAAGTATGTAAATGCTAGGATAATTTTGATGACTTGGTGGAAAGTTATTAGTCTATCCATTACCAATTCTAAGAAAAAGAAAGCTCTCTTCAAACAAGAAAAATCTGGACAGCAAGGTTAATCCAAGAAATCAAGTAGGGATTCTTAATCTCTTCTTTTAGTCTTGATGTTTTATGTTCATATGTTTTATGTTCAATTGTTGGTTGTTTGTTTATGGGTATATGGATAGTTTTAGGCTTTGTTTGAAACCTTGAGCTGTCCACATGAAGAACTAAATTTATAAGACTCTAGAACATTAAAAACATAGTTTGGATGCTTAGAAAATCGATGGGCAGATTTGGATTACAAAGATTAGTTGTCCATGGCTTTACCTATTTAAGTAATGGTTTACAAGTGCTCAAAAGTGGAATTTATACACTACAATGTTATATTCAAGTTCTAGAATGGAAAACTACTAAAATTATGATTATAATGAAGAAAATAGTGTTAAACTTGCTGAATTCTTTGGTTAAGAATCTGAAATTTCTATTTGATGGTTGAAAAACTTAATTTCAAGCTTTGATGCTTTGTTTGATGTGCTGTCCATATAGAGAAACTAAGTTAATTGAACTCTACAATATGAAAACATTGTTTTCATGAGCTTGGCCAGATTATTAAGTAACACGATATGTTGTTGTCCGTGTCTTTACCTACTTAAGTAATAGACTACAAATGAATCGATGGTGGAATAAGCTAATATGTAGAGTTGTCTACCTATGCGCTCTTATACAACAATGGGGCTAAAACACTTGTAGTTAATAACTTATGCTTAAAATTACTATGTTCTTTTGATGATTCTTTCTTGTATGACATAGTTTATAATAGTAGACATTTTAAGATAAAGTAGTTTAATAAGAGTGGACTTAAGAAATAATAAGAGTGATAGTTGAATGATAATCCATTAACTTAAAATGGATGTTTATCTTGTGGTTTATTTTCATATTGGTGTATCAATTTGGGGAAAGATCGTATTCATCATTTCATTAAGTATGATGTTAGTCTTGTTGCTATGATGTCAGATCTTGTTTCGTGACAATATATGACATGGTCATTGTTGATATTCTATAATTGTGCATATGTATTGCACATGTCACGATCATGTATACATGACATTCATGTATTTGGAAAGAAAGGTTTTGATTTGAAAATGAAATGTGAATTATTGAATCGGGATACGAGTTATCTTGGTTAAAATCCCTAAACCCTTGAGGAAGATCCCGCGAAAGGGATGATGGTTGGGGCCAGGCCGGTGGGAAACGTGGCCTGTAGCTTTTTTCGACTTGGAAATGCTACCAGTTGACGGTTAGGGCCAGGCTGGTGAGAAATGTGGCCAGTGGCTTTCTGGATTGGAAATGCTATCATTTACTTTGTAACACTGTTTATAAAACGCGTCATGCATTTCAATATCATGAGCATTGCACATGCATACTTTAGTGGATATAAAACCTAAAGAACTGACAGTTGGAATTATGTTTAGCTACTGAGTTGGAAAACTCACCCCCTAATTCTTTACAGAAATTTCCGAGAAGTGAGTTGAGGCAGCACGGAGATGTTTGCTTATATCTCGGATAGATAAAAAAATCATCCTTTTGAGTTTATAGTATGATGCTTAGCCATGGTCGTTAATGATTTGTGATTTCTTATGTGACCCATTTTAAGAAAGTTAATGGGGAGGTTAAGCACGTTTGTGATAATTTAAGGTTGTGTCAGCAATAAAAGAGAAAAAAACGTCCTTACTCATGCCTTAGAGTTTTCGGGGCGTGACAGGTAAACACTTGCTGTCTAAGCTTTTGAATGAATTACTTCAGTAGAAGTAACTTTAATGAGAGACATCGATGCATATGTGTGCTATCTGCAACTGGTTCATGATGTAAATCGGATGAATTTCAATCACTCTGGATTGCTTATTTCTTCATAGAACTGTTCGTTGTACCTTAGATGTGAGACTACTTCCAGACAACTGTTTTGTTTTATTACTCAAGGTCTATTTGTTGATTGCATCAGTCGCGATTTTCTTGCAAGATCCATGAAATTTTCTGAAGTTTTTCATCATTATCATCATTAATTTTTAAGTAAACCTTACTCATCTAATGTTGTAAGTGTGTGAATTGATATATGTAACAGTCGAATTTCTGTTCATGGGTGCAGGGAGAACCTTCTTTGTTGGAGCCCCTGAGCCCTTGCAAAAATTTTGGTCTTAAGAGCTATGCATTGAAATTCTTGAAATATAACAGCTCCACTGTACCTTCTGTTGAAGTGGAAGAGCCAAAAACCTTGAATAATGTGCATGATTTAGGCGTGCAGGAAACATCTGGAGAGAGTTGTATCACGGAAGTATGAGCGAATTCTTTTTTACTCATTTTTCTCAGTTGATCCTTATTATTATTTTTGCAAGAACTATGAATGCTACTCCGTGATGGAACAACATAGTATGCTCTTGGGATATGGTGTCGATGTGTTCTTACTTATCTTCTCCATGCAACATGCTCATTATGATGCTTTTACTTGGCAGGATGATCTCTTCTTTAAAATTCCTCCCGGCGCAATGGAATGTTACAGAACATCTATTGAATCTTATGTATCACAATGCGAGGTAGAATCTATATTGAGCTTGGGATATTTAGGATTCTATGATGGTAGTAAGTGAAAACGGTTGCAAAGGAGAAACAACTGTAGAGAATTAGTCACTATCACTCTATATTTATTTTTGTGTTTCCACGTTAATGATACGGCCTGACTTGTTTTTTTATTTTGGGAGAGTAAATTCGATGTTTACATATTTTGCATTTTTTGTTCTTGCTTCCCTAGTTTCTACTCCTATTACAAACTTTTCCGGGTTTTAACATTAAGCCCCTCTCTTGATCCCTGAATATGTCCTTTACGCGGACACTCTTTATGGGCTAATCTCCTCATCTTCTCCTTCTTCTCCAAGTTTTGCCTCGTTTCTCAGGGCTGACTTGTTTATGTATGAAGTTGCTCGAAAAACTTGCAACAGTCAAACTTAGCAAATATAATATTTCCGGATTTTGTCACTTTAAAAGGGTACCATGATTGACAGTAATCTGTATTCCCTTTTATTTCTGTATGCTGTATTTTTTATTTTTGTTATTAATGTAATTTGTTATGATACTATTATAAGTATGCCCCTAAGTTATTGGTGCCTTTAGAAAATCGAATTAGTTGGTACCTGAAATCACTTTTTAGGTACACTACTTGGCACATGAACTGAGTCATTAAAATGGTTTTGTCTTCAGAAAAATGGCAGCATGCAAAAAGCAGATGACACAACAATGCATGATGTCAATGAAGGTGAGGGTAGTGACTATATCTTACATCAACTTGTATTTTAGTTATCAATTTTTATTCACGCCTTTTAATCTCTGTGTGATTTTAGAAATATCCCAAGAAAATGGTTGGTATGAGGATGAAGGAGAAACAAGCACCCAGTATCTTCCCGGAATTGTTGAATGGAGCAAAGCATCAAAATTTCCTCATAAGAAGCAGAAGAACTTAAAAAGGGCCTATCCATCTGGGTCGTATGATCTGGGAGTTGATTTAGCATATGGAAGTCACAATTTTGGGACTCAAAAATCCATATTAGTGGTCAAACGACCTGCTATTCAGAATGTTGTCTCCATTCCAACAAAACGAGTGCGCACTGCTTCAAGACAGAGGGTATTAGGTTCTTCTAGTGGTGTAAGTATTGTGAACATTCTGACAATGGATAGGTCTGATGATTCAAGTGGAGATACAAATTCATATCAAGATGATCAGAGCTCTTTACACGGTGGATCTCAGATACAAAGAACTTTGGACATGGAGTCTCCAGTGGACTTTGGAATGTATTTACCAGTTGATAGTGGAGAAATAATAACAAAGCATAAAAAGAAGAAAAAGGCCAAAAATATGGTATGTATTATTTCTTTTAATCAACAATTTTTCTTGGAGAGGTTTGATTGTTCGTATTTTGATGATTGGTATCATCTGCTTGGCGACCTTTCTGAATCTATGTAGAATTCGTCACATGATCAGAGACGACTACATGAATCTGCTATTCTGGATGATACAGTGAGTGATTTTTTATATAGTTTATGAGTATGCCTGGTACATTGTAGATTTATTCGCCAGACTGTATGCTTATCGAGAATTTACTCTCATATTCAAGGGGGATCATTCCAAAAGGAGGTTGGATAGTCACTTTCTTGATTCTAATGGAAGCAATGGTAAAATGTTTTTTTATCGTATAGGATTGTCTGTTTGTTGTTGTTT
Source organism: Umbilicus rupestris (assembly GCA_963678935.1). Classification (NCBI taxonomy): domain Eukaryota; kingdom Viridiplantae; phylum Streptophyta; class Magnoliopsida; order Saxifragales; family Crassulaceae; genus Umbilicus; species Umbilicus rupestris. The sequence goes on from OY787610.1 coordinate 1,061,632, forward strand.
GGTGTTGCATTTTATACCCCTTACCATTTCACCTTATACATTGAGGACTTTCAGGTTTATATGGGCAACATGGTAACAAGAAGCTCAAGGTATCAATGCAAAAATCAGAAAACATATTAGACTATGGCGCTCCCACAACGGGGTCAATGCCTTCACCAGCAGCATCTCAGATGAGTAATATGCCCAATGTTAATGAATATAAGAAAGTGATAGCCAACAGGGATCGCTTAAGGCAAGATAAAGTCACAAAGGTACCTGTGATACGATGTTTCTTTTTCTTTTGATAATCCCTTATGTATAATTTGTGAAGAGCTTACAAGTAGAGCCGCCAACCCATATGCAGTTACCAATCCATGTGCCGCCTGGTTCTGGTAGCGCTTGGACGTCATTTGAGGAACAGGTCATTGTTTTGTACTTTAACCTTTGGACTCGCCTCTTTGTAAATTTTGGTATTACTACATAGAGAATCCAGGTTATAATTTTATATTTAACAGGCACTTGTTGTTCTAGTACATGACATGGGTCCAAACTGGGAACTTGTTAGTGATGCCATTAATAGTACTCTACAGTTTAAGGTAAACATTTCTTCTCATGTAGTCACCTAATTCCATAGGCCATTTTTGTTTAAAAATTACTTATGATGTGTTGTACCTCCCGGAAGTCATAATATCACTTTGTTCTTCGATCTGCCATTGAAATGAAGGACGTTGAGAATAACAGTGTATCTGTATTTGTTTGATTTATTCAGCATATTTTTCGTGGGCCAAAAGACTGCAAGGAAAAGCACAAAATGTTGATGGATCAAACTGCAGGTGATGGGGCTGATAGTGCTGATGATTCTGGTTCTTCTCAGTCCTATCCATCCACAATGCCTGGGATTCCAAAGGCTAGTTCTGATTCCCTCTTTCCATGAATCTCTCTTATTATCCTGTTCAGTCTGTTCCTATGATCTTATTTCATAATATTTAACGTATGCAGGGCAGTGCCAGGCAGCTTTTCCAACGGTTGCATGCACCAATGGAACAGGACACAGTAAAATCTCATTTTGAGAAAATTATTATGATTGGAAAAAAGCAACATCACTGCAGGAATCAGGTTTGTACCCATTTATCCCTCATCTCTTTAGAATCTACTACACATTATGGTTTTCATACTCATATTCCAACTGATGGATGGTCTCTAACATTCCTGTTTGTTTCTTGCTATAAGTGTGATTCTCATGATCAGAAGCATATAACACCACACAACTCACATACGATTGCCATCTCTCAAGTCTCCCCAAATAACCTGAATGGTGGCTGCCTTACGTAAGTTGTAATTGTTATAGTTACGATGTGTTTTGCAATTTACTTTTGTTCCCTGTGTAATTTGTAATGGTGGCTGCCTTACGTAAGTTGTAATTGCCACAGTTCATCAACTGTGTTCCTTTTCAAATGCACAAGATTTGAGAAATTTTTGTTCAGTCTTGAGTTCTAATTTTTTTTTCCTGAAATTTATCTGAAGGCCTCTTGATCTCATCGATGCAATCATGTCAAGCCCTGATGCTCCTGCTCTTGGATATCAAACTCCACAGACTACCGGTCTCGCCAATCAGAACTGTGTAGCATCTGTGCTTCCTCCCACTGGCGTAAATTCTGTATTCCAGGGACCTGTTGGTAACAGCCTTTCATCGCCATCTGGTCCACTCGCTCATAGGTAAATCTCCAAAATACATTTTGAGATTTCTTATGTCTCGTTTTTCAACTCAAGTGTTATTGACAATGTTTCTTTATCCATAGGAATGGAAGATACAGCGTTTCTAGAACTTCCTTACCGATTGAAGACCAGCAGAGGATACAACAGTTAAATCCAATGTTCTCAGGCGGAAATATTCAGCAGTCAACAATGTCAGTTCCTGGACCTCACCCTTTCGCTGATCGTTTTGGTGCTCGCAAGCTTCAAGGTGGTAACGGAATGGGCATGGCGCATGGGATCAACAATAGAGGCATGCCAATGTCACGGCCAGGATTTCAAGGACTTAGCTCACCTGCTGCGGTGGATTCTGCAGCTGCACATTCCCCTGGAATGGTTAATATGCCAAGCCTTGAAATGCAATCTGCGATTGGTTCTAGTCAAGGAAACTCAATGCAAAGACTCATGGACAATTCACATCAGATTCGGGTGAGTATTCACACTTTTTTCCTTCACATGAGTATTACATGTGGTTACAATCATCAGAATACTATTAAGCATTTTTTATTACTAAAACTGTACATTTGTGATTCAGCCTGGCCAGAGTCTGGACCATCACAGACAAATGATGGTACCTGAGCTGCAGATGCGGGCCACACAAGCTAACAGCCACTGTGTCACTCCTATCAACCGGTTAAATGCTAGTTATACTAGTCAGGCTGGACCTTCATCTGCCAAATTGCATCCAGTTCATTCGCAGCAGAAGCATCAAATATCATTACAGCAGTCCCATGATCTCACTAATCCTCACCACGCCCATCTAAGGGCCCCTAACCATGCCATTGGGTCACAACATCCTGCCTATGCTCGTTTGGTTAAAGAAAGACAGCTACAGCAGCAGCAGCAGATGTTGCAACATCAACAACAGTATTCTACATCTAATTCTATGATGTCACAAACACAGCGGCATCTACCCGTATCTTTGCAAAATAGTTCTCAGGTTCAGCACCAATCTTCTCAGGCAAATTCTCAGTCTTCTGTATCACCATCTTCCCCAACAACACCTATATATTCACAACTCCAGCAGAAGCATCACTTGCCACCACATGGACTTCTTAGGGATTCTCAGTCAGGTTCCAGTAACTTACCTAGTCAGGTAATAAAGCAGCGTCAACGACACCCGCAGCACCAACAACAATCTGTCAGGGTCGATACTGCTCAGCAACGTCAGCAATTGCAGTCTCAACAACATGATAAACAGCTTAAAGGGGAAGGGAAGGGGAACATGGTGATGATGCAGAATGTAACTGCAGACCAGGTTAATCTGAACGGGCAATCTCCTAGTCCGTTAGGCCAGTCTGCAAATAAAGTGGAGCAGGATGGGCAGATACATGGTTCTCAAAACTCTGTTTAATCTTCAGGATTCTGGGACTTCAGACTGCATCTAGCCAGTTTCAGCTGGAGCAGAAGCTATATCTTTCCGCCTCGCATCCTTCGAACTAGATGCAGCAGGAACCTCGTTTGTTAGACCACGGAAACTAGAGGTCAAGTTCCTTCTGCTTCTTGTTCCATTGTACCATCTACATCACATCAAGCCACCTATCCACATATTGTTTGGAGTCTAAGCCACACACACGTCCAGTTTCAGTCATATTCACACCAAAAGCAAGTTAGTCAAACTCAGATGACCATTTTAGGGGGACCAGAGAATTCAGATTATGTACCTTGGTTGGATGAGCATACTGTAAACAACAATGCTTCAAGTGTTGGTCATGCTGCAGCAACACCTCAGGCTTGTATGTAGTTGATTGATGAAAGAACATCGTTGGCAGCTCCGCCCGAAATATTACAGGAGTCTCCCATGCAGAACCTGTCCAGCCAATTAAGATCCATTGGATGCCCACGGAATAAAACAACTTGGTGAATTCAGCTGTCGGCCCAAGGATCATTCTGAAAGCAGTTATCAGGTGGGTTGACGTCTTCTGTGGACATTGTTGGAAAGTGTTGGCAGCAGAAGAGTCAATCCAGTATCCATTAGCGCAATCGACTTCCCAGCATCAAGAATAGCAGTGGTCATCCCAATAGTAGAGAAGAAGTTCTCTTGAATGATGCAGAGATGTGCATGCCAGGACAACTGACCCTTGGCTTTCTCTTATGGCTTTCTGGATGTGAAAACCTCCCTTATAGATGACCATGCCTTGACTGAAGCAGCATGCCCTTGGATTGATACTTGTACAGGTAATTCTTCTTCCTTCCGAATGCTAACATAAACAGAGACAGTTACTAAATTGCGAAGTTTGGTTAGTACGAACCCCCATCATATGATTTGTATGAATATCCATTGTAAATGGGAGGTGGTATTATTATTTTATAACATTGCTTCTGTAGTGACTTCTTGAATTTGGTGTTTACTTGATCAACTACCTAGCTGCTGGCTTATGCTACTTGTGGGTTTTTTTTGCAGAAAAGAATCTGGACAGGGGCATGAGTAGGGAAGTGGTGTGGATCTTGGAAGGTCGGGTGGCATGACTTTTCTGTGGCACCATGTAGGGTGGTGAAGTAGAATAATGTAGGGCCAGCCAGCAGGGTTGATAGAATGTGGAGTTTGTGTACAGGTTTTCTCCATCTCTCTGTCATGGTTGCCTCCATTCCATTTTTGGTTCTAATGAGATGAGGGCCGTATTTATTTATGCATTCCATATTACATGTTTCACTTTCAATGGAGTTGCATAAATGGAAGAAAACACAGGTGGTAATACTCTACCAGTAGAAAGAGTTGGGTAAATACTAGGATGTTTTTTTCAGTAATAATCTTGGATTAAAGACCATTCGAGTGTTGACTTGTTAACGTCAGAAGCTATTTGAATATTTTAAGAGGCAATGCTGTCAGGGTTGGGTGGATGAGCAACCATATTTCGGTTCGTGAGTTAATAGCTTGATGGTTGATTTTTTGAATGATTTTGTACGGAGCAAAGTGTTATAGATGGGAGTTGAATTAGAGAATTTAATTGAATTAAAAACACGGATGGGACACAATTTTGGCTGGTGATAAGAAAAAAAAATGATCACTAAAGAAACCTCGGTCTTTGGTAAATATGCCCATGTTATTGAGGCAGGTGAACTGCGTCAAATAGTGTCATCCGTGGTAAAAATAAGTTATCAACCCTGAAGGCGAATCTACACAACCTGAATGAAAAAAGAAATCATTGGATGCTTGGCGTGCACTTAGATTCTATAGACAGGGGAAGAATAAGAGAACCTGACCTTGCACAAGAATCATCAGCCTATTCAAACAGTGGGAGGAGTTAGCTCAAACGTTTATATGGCTGCTATAAAATTGCAGCCTCCTACTATAGGGACTCTCATTTTCTTGAGGGCACACACTTCCGGTTTCGCAGCCAACAAGAAGTCGTTCCCTGCTTTTACATCGAGGTGTAATTATCAAGTGGGGAATAGAAAAACAATGTTTACATGAAACAGGAGAGGAATATGCTTACATGCACGCTGCTCTCCTTGAGATTTTCAAAAGTTTCAGCAAGTTCAACTTGCTTTGTGGCCGTTGCAATCAGAGCCTAGAAATGTGAGGAAAGGTCAAAAACAGATTACAAATAACAATGTTCATAAAATAAGGAGATACCATGGGATTAAACTTCTTACCCTTTTTGTTTTCTGTAAGTCGTATTCCATGCATTTAATTCGATTCATTGAGTCAAGGAGCATGTCATCTTGTTCCTGAGGTATTTTTGTTGGTTTTTTTACCAACTCTGTTACAATTTCTTCCAACTGTTGTAGTCTCTGCCAACACTCGTGGGACGTCTGCCAACTCATCTCATCTTGTGAGGTTACGTCAGGTACTTGAGATAGGGTCTGCCTATGTAAATGTTTCTCTGAATTTCTTACTGAAAACAGTCTGCCCAGGCTACATAGCACGATGTATATACAAGTTAGTAGTTTTAAGGTGTAGAAAACAAATGAACTTGGTATTTGTTGGAGCCTGTGCAGTTTCATCCCCAGTATTTTCTGCACAAGGTTTGTGGAAGAATCTGCAACACGGATAAATAAATATAATTACTGTGGGTTAAAGATCTAACTGTCTAACAAATAGATTGTAAATGTAAAGTTACTAGCACATAGTACGTGATTGTCAGCTATAACTATTTGAAGCAACTAATTCTGCAATTATGACCCAACAATAATAGCATGGCTATTGGCTATAGTAATTTTATATGACAGATGAAGAAGAAATAAAGTAATATGGACCTGTCACGCTGAGAACTTGAGCTGATGCAGTGTTATCAATTGTTTCGCCCATACTGCAGCTGGGTATGCTTTTTAAGGTTTCCTGTCACAATTTGAATATGGTAAAACTTTATATAGGAATTGAAAGCTTCAGAACAGTAAGTGACAAACAAACTCGCTATTTAAAAATACAATAAAAATTGGAGCACCAAATAATCTCTAGTTTTTTTGGATAGATTACCTCAGTGCGGGTTTTAATAAAAACAGGAGTTTGAAAACACTGACTAAGAAAAATCTAGAATCCTGATCTAAATATTAATCTCTAAAATCCCCAGGTTGCAGAGCATTTCCCCAAGACTGTCCTATATCTCTAAATAATCACCACTTACTTGAACACCACGAATGTGCATGTCATGCTGGGAGCTCATCCCTGGATGTGAACCAGATATATAATCTTTCAGGTTACTATATACGATCTGCAAATGAGAAGTTCAAAGCTAAAGATGGCGGCACGAACTTCCATAGGTTAGTGAAATTAAGAGTAGATCAATTACCGATTTATGTGGTTTAAGATCCAGATCTTCACCATCAGAAGAGGTAGATGTCTTCCTGCGACAAGTTGCCTCTGTATCCCGTACTAGCTGCAAAAGCACGAAAGTATTATTGTTGTCAGTTTGAATTGTTACAACATGCTAAATTTACACTAGGCTGTAGAAGTAAAAAATTACACAGGTTGAAGTCTCACTTTCACAATTTCTGGATCTTTCCAGGGCCCCTTGTCAGATCTAAGGCACCCACCATCATATGTGCAAGTGCAATTTCCACCCAAGAAATCTGGTAATTGACTGCATCATAAGAAGATGCTTCAAATTTCTGTGCAAGGAAGACCATAAAATATAGACCGACAGTAATCTAAAAAATTTCAACCTTGCATCAACAATTTCTAGCAACTTGCTGCGAAATTTGTTGCCCAAGACCTGAGAAGGAAATGCAACTGATTAAATATATTTTTAATTTAAATGTATTACAGATACGATAATATAATACTGATTTGTACATGTATTTTTGAAGTGGTCTTTGGATCCAGAAAGCTTTTTGCTGTGTTCCAAAGAAATTTAAATCCACTACCAGCATTGACAATGTACATCTGATGCAACGTCTGCAATGTATAAACACATTAGAGAATTCAGAATTTTGATAAATAAAGAAATGTCATGTTTTATGTTTAATTTAACTACCTCAGGGTAATTGTCACCGTCAATTTTCTGAATACGCATAACAAGATCATGTGCTATTTTGCCAAAAGTCATCCAGTTCTGTGTCATAAAAGAATCAAGTGAAACATTGTTCAACCAAAGCTACAAAGTATTGTTGTGTTGGAAGTCTCACAACTTACAACTCCATGCACATCAAGTATTGTTGTGTTGGAATCTATGTGCCTCCTGGAAGCAATAGAACATGCAGGAAATTTCTCTGCAAAAGCCCTCTCGAATCCTTGCACGTGATATTTTAGAAATCGTTCCACAGTGGTGACATTCATTAACTTACTGGGCTCCACCTTTCCAATTCGTTCGATATATACAGGATGACCCTCTTTATCAACACCGTGGTACCCATGAGGATAGTGGTTTTGGACTTCTTCATACTCTTCATAGATGAAGTCCTGTATGGCCAGAGTTAAAGAAATTTCATCAGTGGGAGGCTCTTACTATCATAGAACAAAATGAAGTAAAGCAATATTAACATACAAAATCGACTTACATGTTTGTTAATTTTTTAAAATTATGAGATGGTAGGTATAACTTAATTTGCTGCCTCTTAGCATACTAGAGATTTTCTGAGACCAAAAGCCCCACTTAAAAGATGATCAGTACATCTAAAAAACGAGGGCTGAAAAATTCTACTTGTTAAGTACGACTCCCTCGCTGTTTTTATTTTCTAGATATTAGCTGGAAGAAACTGATGTTTAGAGTACTGCAGAGCTACTGATATGTATATGAGATCTGCGACTGAGCTTCAAGGCCTAGAATTGTTTGGTCTACTTCACATGAACACTCAATACTAGCAAGGGGACCTATTGAACTTGGACTACACACCAAACATTGAACAAACACATAAACTGGACTATGGGCATAGGCATGACCTTGTAACCAGATGTGCATACCTGTAGTATAGAATCAGCACCATACTCTTGCCTCCAATGCAGCATATCCGACCACATAACAAGTGTTCGATCGAAGTCAAACTTTCTTGCCTTTAGAAATCTGGATCAAATTCGATCAAAGATAAATGAGTTTGGGTGAAGTTTCATAACGCATAAGGAAACCGTTAACAGAAGAAGAATTTACTTATTGACCAAGAATTACATAGTTATCAGATCTTTACTGTTTGAAAAGAAAAGGATAATGGACAGTTAAGAGCCAAGTACAAGGAACATATGTTGTAAGCATCGACCAAGTGCAACTTGCTGTCAAAAATACTCACCTCAGCATAAAATGGTAGTCATCATGACGAGCCGGAAGCAGCTCTTTCTCAATCAGAATCTGACGGAAATCATTCACTGCCTTTTCCTCCTCTGCATCACGAACATCCTCAACCGACACAGGCGTGCTGCGACGATCATCAGCTACCCTCTTGCTCCGCTTCTTTAAATTATGTGTCAGTTTCGTGGATGCATTCATTGCTTTCTTTTTCAATGATCTGCTTCGGTATCTAAACTTCTCATCTTCCGATACCTCGTATCCCGATCTCCTCGCTTTCTCATCTTCCTGAATCATCAATATCTCCCCTGTAGACATATAACCATAGACAAAAAGAACACTAAATCCCTACCAAGATCCTCCCCACATCAAAGCAAAAAACATCTGTTCAAAACCAACTAAATTACCAGCCATTCGCTTTTATTTACAGAAAGTTCTCAGAGACAGCTTATCTGCACATAACAAGAGCGCAATCAGATTTATCAAACAGATCCATCCCCAATCCACCCAATCTCATATCCCGAAACCATACAAATCCTAGAATAATACCAATAAACAAATTCAACCCAGAAGTCCACCAAATGAGATCCAAAACTGAAGTCAAACAATCAGACAAAAACAAACCTAATTCTCACGACCGACACCACATCTCAAATCCTGAATCACAAAACACCATCAAATCTCAAATCAACAACACCCCTTACCCGAGCGATCGATCTCTTCCTCAATCTTACACATACATTACCTCAATGCCAAAATCACATATAACCTACCTGAATAGTAATGATAAAAAAATCAAATATTACTTTCCGCTCAAGATTCGATACTCTCTCTCCACCTTTTCCTCCCACGAAAGTTAAACAATCGACTCCTTTTCTAGAACAACGCATATGTACAACAAGCGTGCAGCACATACCTGTAAAGCCTGAAACGGCGAGTTCAGAGCTTCACTTTCTGGTGACGATCGCCATTTTCGTCATCGGATTGAGCTTCGAAGATGCAGAAAAAGAGAGTCAAGGCGCGTAACGGCCATCGTTAAATCAGAAAGCGAACATGGAAAGATCCACCGCCGTTAAGTAACGCCGTGAGGCCGTATGCGTTCCCTTTACAGTATCGTAGTCGGCGATCGTTATGACGTCGTTAGATGACGTCAGTGTTAGTTAAGGGGGCCGTACCGCGAGGTGAATCTGTCACTTTTGGGATATTCCCACAGGCCGAATTTGCTTATTGTCTAACTTTGCCCCCTGAATTTTTGTAATTTGGAGCCTAAAGTTTTCATATTTCCACATTGACCCCTGAAGTTCTGAATGTTACAATTAATAATCAAAAGTCGGTTACAAGTTTTATTTTCACCAGATCACACTGTGCTTTAATATGCAGCTGCAAGTCATCCTGAGATCTCCAGCATAGCTTACTTCCATAGCTTGACAGACCCATCATAGCTTGCGGAAGCAACAATTCCAGCGACAGGCGACTGGTCCAAGGCGGCGATCACGTTCTCGTGGGCAGGAACGGTCTTGGTTTTATTGTGAGCAATGTTCCAAAGCTCCATGGACTGCAAAGTAAGGCACGAATTTGACGATAAGCGATCAAAGGGAAGCTTCATTCGTATACTGTATATATGCCCAGTTAGTTACTTTTAACCATTACATGTACTGTAAATACTAAATGGGTAAAACATCGAAAAGAAAATATTACTGTATATTTTAGAGGGGAAGAAATGAGTCATGCGTTTGAATTTCAATACTCAGATATAAGGTGGCACAGAAGTAATAGAAATTACCGAAACTCCTCCGACCACCATCAGAGTTGAATAACTAGGGTGAAAGGTGCAGGAGTGGAACCGGTTGCCATTGGCGCCAAACTCATGAATGCATTCGCCTGAGACTAAAGACCAGATCTTAACCGCATCTTCACTCGTAGAAGCCAAATACTCTCCATTTGAATCCCAGCAGATCGACTTCACTGGGGTATAGTGTCCCTGAAAAGTTAGGGACAGAGAAACTCAGTATGTAAGCAAGACCTCAACTAAAAGTCATCAATGCAGCAAAGTCCTTTGGGTGATAGTCCAAGTGTGACAGCCTTGCTCTTGAGCTTTAGGAGTTTATGTGAGGGATAAGGTTACCTGAAATGTGAACATTAGTCTGTCAGTTTCGACGTCGATTATTGACACTGATTTATCTGAAGCTCCAGCCAGGTACTGTCCGATTCTAGGTTGAAATCTCAGTTGTGCAGTAGCACCCTGTGTGAGGCGGAGGAAAGGAATGCATTATGCAAACTCCAGAAAAGAGAAATGAGGAAAGCTGTAAGCTACATATGAAGGCAAACTGGAATGTGAACCTTTGAGACCCGGGTGCATGAAAAAGGAGTTGTAGTCCAGTAACGGATTTCGTTATGGTCGTCACAGAAACAAAAAAGATCAGTCTTCTTAGGGTGGAAATCCAGGGACATGATTGGTGAGCTGTGTGCCGCATATGCTGGCAAACAATAGCTGGGCTGAAAAATGACAGCAGAGTTGTCAAATTACACAGCAGAGTTGTCAAATTACTATACAAATATAAGATAAAAAGCAGAAGATGGTTACATTAGCTGCATCCCACAGTCGCACAGACTTATCATATGAAGCTGTAGCCACCTGTGTTGAATTAGGCCGGAAGCGAATATCTGTAATAACTGACTGGTGCTTTTCTGGGGTGCTCTCTGTTTGCAGTGTTTCCATATTCCAAAGAACAATCTGCCATGAAGTTTCATCAGGAGCAATGATTCAATTCTCTGACTTCCCTCGCAGGATTCAAATAAAATACTAAGTAAATATGTATCGAGTCCGTAATACAAGCTGGACCTTCTTATCATGTCCGGCACTAGCTAAGAGCTTCCCATCAGAAGAAAAATGACAGCAAGTAACTTTGGTATTTTGCGTTCTTATACATCCCACTTCAGCAAACGAAAATCCTGAAATGAACATATATATCTTGTGAGGAGCTCATATTTACCTCTTAGTTTTTGATGTTTAGTGAAGGTGATAGCATACCCTTAGAAGTGTCAGTTTTGAGCTCTGTTGAACTTTGCTTTATTGTGTCGTAACCATCTCTTCCTTCTCCCCCTTCACTAATAAGATACGACTCTACATTATCATCCAAAGAACCTACATCTTCTAAGTTGTTAATATCTTCCTGTAAAAACAGAACGTGCGTCGCAAGAATTGGTTATGATGGTAAGACAAATCCACAAACAGGAAGCGTGAGTTGCAATGTTAACCCATTATCAAAATGGAGCGTACAAGATTGTGAAAGAAAAATTTTCATACCAGATGATCATACGAAGATAAAAGGACGGGGATCCCTTCTTGATGATACACCATCATATTTTGTGGTAAATTAGAAGGCTGATGGTTTGGAGTTTTAGCAGATCCATCACCAGGTATGCGGGTTGAAGGTGGGGAGCTGGGTGAATGACCCAATGTATTTCCGCTACCAGTACTGTTACCAGGTCCAGAAGATGATTGATGTTTCCTTTTATTGTTATTCTACATGAATATCAAAAAGCCAGCTCAACTTTCGAAATATAAAATTTGTCAATTTGAAAAATTAGATCAGATAGATAAACCTAATTGAGTTCATTCATCACTTTAGTTTTCATTGGTGTTTTTTACATAAGCATAACAATATACTATATGTAATGAACATCAGGAACATGAAATTGCAATCATTGACTTCTGCTATCTAGTGTAAAATCCGTACAAATTGTTGGTCAAGAACTTGAACTTTATTCATTACTAATACCTGGTGCATATGTTGTTGAGGATGGTCCTGCTGTTGGCTTGTTGATTTCTGTACCAAGGCCGTATTCATCTGGCATAGACAGATAGGGATTAAATAAAAAAAAGGACTATAATTTCTTAGCCGCCACACATGCTCATAGTATTTGTATGCGATGAAACAAGAAATTACAAAATCAAAGTCTTTTCTTCCTGTTACTTCTATTCCTAATATCATGTCACATATAATAAGCTTAAATGTGAAAAATGAAAATTTCTATCCACAGGTACTAGCATACGTCACCCAATATATAATCTGGACATCGAGTCAAGAATTCTAAGTGTATACATCCATATTCTTTACCTTCTCAGTGCATTTCTGCTTGAAACCCCAAACAGAAGAACACTCTTATAAGTGGATAGACTATGGACTATGCATTCACACATCTTTAGCTCCTCATCTCATTTTACAATTTGATAAAACCATAGCAGATAGTTTATGCTGAAGTGTGCAAGTAAAGATCAAGAGTTACAATTTCACAGATAACAAGAATGGGACCTTAGGTGAACTTGATTGTGTAGGAGAGCACATGGATCCGTCATATCTGGTGGATTGCCTATTTTTAGCGCTCAAACCACTTCTAGGCAAGCCACCAAACTTATGGGGATCCGTATCCACATAATTTGATGAATTTCCACGGCTGCCATGTGCTTGAGATTGTGCCAAAAGGAACTGAGTCTGGTTGTGTACAGTGTTGGGTCCTTGGAGTTGTCCCCCAGAATTAGGCCGTAGCTGGTCAAGTCCCTGCATGTAAATGCATATTGTAGTTATTACATGCAGTCCTAGGAAGATAATACACGCAAATAAATTGATTTGGTTCGGCATACTGTCAAAGGCCATCCCTTCAGCGGCATGTTAGCAACCCCTTGATTTAACCCTGAGAATTTAGCATGCATCAAGATTTACAAGAGAGAAGATAATAATAATTATAGCCATGGAGACAATCAGAGGCACAAGGTATGGATAAAGGATATTTGGATATCCTAACCTCCGTAGAGTTACAATATCATGTGTTTGTATATTGAGAGGGCCTAGATAAATTACCTGCAACACCTAATCCGAAATTTGATTGGATAAGAGCTTGGCCATATGCAGATGAAGGATCCATGGGCAAAGATCTTTGAGCTCCACTTAGGTTGCCTTCCGATCTGATATCCTACAAAAGGAATGAGTACAATGATCAAGCAGGCAAATCGATTTGCGGGCAAAAAAAAAGTCTATTGTGTTCAGAATTCAAGGACATACGTTGGCTTGTTGATTTTTACATACCATTTTCTGAAACGCACCAGACATTCCCACAGTGGTTCCTTGGGGCAACTGGCTGAATAAACCGAAAAGAAAAGAATGAACAAATCCAAACCCTTTGTATCTAGCAGGAAACAAAAGACGAGAGTAATCTCACCTCTGCTGATTAGCCATTGACTTGAGAAGTGTCATTTTATTAACATCTATAATACCAGTAGATGCTTCATAGTCCATTGACTGAGGAATTTTAATGCGTTCTTCATACAATTTCATGGGAAATACACTAGCTGATGGTTGCCCTAGCATTCCCTCAGAATTCATGGCACCAATTGGACCACTTAATGAAGGATTAATTGGGTCCCTGCGCTGTAGATGAATATTTCTTTGCTGCATCATTTGCAGTTGTTGCATTTGAATCTGTTGTTGATTCTCTCTAGCTTTTCTTTGTTGTGCCTATGACATAACAAGGTACAAATATGATCCTCAATTTCATCCCCCTACCAGGAATGATAATTAGCAAAAACTCACCTCTAAGTAAACAGCTATCGACTCGGAACGTTTTCCATTATACCGTGCAGAATGCATGTCCCAAAAAATACCAAACCACTCATCCAAAAATCCCCCAGGAGCATCAATTTCTGCACAAAGGCAATTTTTTCACATAACTTGCTTCTGTTTAATAGTGCATAAGTTTCAGGAAAGGAATCGTACTGCAGCTTACATACCAACAGGTTCTGTGGAAACCTTCGTTTCGGCCCTAAAAGCTTTAGCAGATTCATGTAGTTTTCTTTTCACAAAATAATCATAAATATAGCGATGAAGCCTAGCCATAAAACAGTAGCACATTACAAGCTGAGAACACAACAGATGGCCACAAAAACACAATGTCAGTAACGCAACACATACGTCTTATCAGGCTCCCATTTGTTTTCAGCCATACTCAATTAACCCCAACCCTTCAACACAATTACTCCAGCTATCTGCAAGTCACAAAAACCAAGAGCAATAAAATGAAATTAAAAATCAGAATAAAATCAAAAGATCTGATAATACTTCTGAAACCAACAACAAACAATGCTGCTAAAGCTTCTTCACTCCAACGCATTACGTCATATTATTTCCATCGCTGATTTCAAGAAAAACAAAAATCACTTCGTTTAATCTCTGACTTCATAATCAATCATTCTCATAAGGACACAACTAGTAAAATTACTTCAACAGAGAGTTTCTATAAACCCTTATCAAATTAAGAGCAGCGCGTCATCACAAACTAAGCATCAAATTACCAATGCAGGTCTCCTCCCTCGGCGATCTCACCAATCAAAGCCACACAACTCACCTCAAGCCACCAAAATTTCCACACTGAACAACGCTGCCAAAAAGCAACTCCTCCAACACCGTATCAAAATTTGAACTGTAAATTACCAATTCAAACCACACAAAACTGGCCGGAGAAAGCCGATGAGGCCCTCCCCGTGAACCCGGCCAGAATCGGAATGTGACTGGAACAGAAAAGATCAGAAGAAGAAACAATGCTCGTTATTAATATATAGTAACGATTTTGCTTCGGAACCGTGTCTCAGGTTCGGAGATCCGGTTCGGGAATAAGTGAACGCGAGATAGTAGGTTAGGTTGTTAGCCTCGGTGATTAGATAGAGATGGGTTAGCTCTAATAGAGATTCGATTTGTTTCAATTTATGTAAATTTGCAATACGGCCCAAAGAATTATAATTCAGTCCCTGAAGTAGTTAAAACAAATTAAAGTGCATTAGGGTCTTCACATAATGGTCCTCCAAATTATTGTTATTTGTATTTTGGTCCCTGAAATATTTTCAACAGATAACCACTGTTTGTTTCAAGCTACTAATCACAGTGGATACAACAGTGAGAAAAATGATGATACAAGAGGATACAGTATGGTATACTGACTGTTAAGGTTTATCTAACTTTACACTATGCAATGTAACCTCCTCGAAAAGCTGCGAGTAATCTTTGGATGTGCGCAGACTGCTAGGAAACCAATGTGCCGGTTTGGGAGGAGTTGTGAAGTTCGGGGATGGCTGCACTTTGATCTTCATTTTCTGACTCGATAGGTACTGTGGATTTGCTAAATGTATCGACGGGAATGTTGATGCCCACAAATCCGACGGTGATTGCTGCAGCTCCAATGTAATCTAGCAGATTAGGAGCATTGCCAATTATGTAATCCACGATGGCAGCCAACGGAACTTGAATTGTGAGACCCGCTGTGGCTACTGTTGTGGTGGTTAAAAGCACAGCTTTGGCCCATAAGTAGTCGCTCAGCACATTATCTAACAACCCTGAAAAAATGATGACGAAATTTTGAAGCTAGATCGACAATTTTGCACCTCCCCATGGCGACTTAGGTCTGTCATCATGATCATAACATGGAAATAAATCTTCTTCAAATTGTATTTAATCTAAGGCAATAACAAAAATTGACATTCTGAATCAGCGACCAACTTAAAAATACCGAGGAATATACTACATATGAGTTATAATAAAGGGGAGAAATTCATATTAATGTTTTTTTCAATTTCCTCCGAACAATTTGGATACATACCTTTTCCGACGACCAGACCAAACTGCTTCCAAGTGAGTGTAGTAAAGCGTTCCAGCTTGGTAAAGTTAAGTGTAAGAGCAACGGGTAGAAAAAGTAATAGGTTGAAGAATCCAAGATACCCAAGAAACTGACACATACTAGCTTGGCCACTTTTTCCGTCATCGTTAGGTAACTTTTTGCGAATCAGTGTAATATACACAGCATATAGGCCTGCTGATACAAGGGCAAGAATGTCACCTAAAACAGGATTTGAAGCACTTGCAGTTAATTGAGACTCGGCATCTCCCAAGCTTACAATTATGGTACCCAGCATGCAAAGCAAAACACTGATGAGTTTCACCCATGTGAACTTTTCGCCCAAGAATGCAAGAGATACTAAGAAAGTGAAGAGGCTGGACGCGCTGCTTAGAATGGTGTTCGACTGCCAAAAAAAAAGACTATGAGATAAATTATCAGGCACCTGTGGCAATGTAAATAACCCATTGAAATACAGGAGGAAGTAACTTAAAGAGCAATAAGCATTAAGCAGTTGATTTCTGCAACACTTACTGTAACTGTTGTGTACTTTAAAGAGAGATTAAAAGTAAGCTGTGCCAAGAACCAAAACGGGCTTATCAAAAGGCTGACTTTTGCAACTCTTATGCGAGTCCATCGACCCTTTGAGTCCAATAGTTTGTCAGAATCTCTGATAACCCCAGATGCACTTGAAAAGCTTGTCCCTTGCTCACTCAATCGAACTATTGTGTTTAGATCAACATCTTTCTGATCAACTTCTGCATCATCTGTAATGACAGATAAACTATGATCTATTTTGGAACTTCCTTCCTGGAGAAGGATAACTTTCTCCGCGCCCGCTTTTTCTTCCAAACCCTTTCTCTCCTTATATTTCCAGAAACACAATCCTCCATAGGTATCCTCCAAATATCGCCCAATTTCAAAAAATGGGATGTAAACAAGAAACAGTGAATTACAAATATATGTGATTAAAAAAGGTGAAACACCTTCATCTACAACAGACTGGACCACAAAACTAGCAGCAATCCAAATTGAGGCGACTGCAACTATATATATCAAACCCAAAATCCACCTCCATGCTTCACTTTTCATTTTTACATCCAGTTCTATGAACCAAAATCAAATCCCATCAAATCTGTGTCCTCAAACAAGCAACAATCAGACCTAAAATCTTAAATACCCCATCTCCTCACAAATGATCAGACCAACAAAACACGTCTTTAACCTGCATTCAAAATGAGCAAACATAATTAAAACAACACCAAGAAAAGCTAAACAATAGAACAATCCCAAACTAAAAAGTAGCAACCCTATTATACACAGGTGGTCTACCAATGCGAACTTGAAAATCAAAATTACATTTTAACCTAAACCAATCATTCACAGCCCTAATTAATTCACAAAAAATTCTAAGTACCATAAACATTAGGCGAATCTAGCTCAACAACCACTAGTGACCCAACATTAGCAGAAAACACATCATCCAAACACAAATTGCACCGGCAAAAAACAGTTCTAACCCATTAATCAAGGAACTCTAAGCCCTAAATTAACCATCCAAGCTTCAAAATCAACGCATGAAAAATCTTTAAATTCAATACAACGCCCAAATTAAGCAATGAGGGCTTAAGCCTCGAAATTCAAGTACCTCTGTACCTAATAAATCAAATAGGTAAACCCTACGTTGACGATGAGATAGAAGGATGCAACTGAGCCTTCTTACCTTCGAAATCGGTCGTTAACTGTCGGGATTTGATGGGAGGGACGATCGGTTTTGCGTGAATCTGGGTTTCGATGCCGACAGCTCTTCGCAGATTTTGGTGGCGTAAATCCACGCATCAAATTAACAATTATATTTGTTTCCCTTTTTTAACAAATTTATATTTAAATATTATTCAATATGAGAATAGATTACAATCAAATTAAATATATATTTATTCTTATAATTTAATATGAAATAATTACAGATATAGGTTTGTCGAGATATACAGAGTCTAATTATTATTATTTCTTAATAAAAATTTGTCTATCTAAATCTTGTGCAAGACAAAAACCAATTTCTGCTTCAAAATATAAAGTACTATCGGTACCTTCATATCCTCGTCTTAACCCACCTCGCTGTCACCGGAAATGAAACAAGTTACATTACATGTATAAAACATTGTAACTTTCAAGTGTTAAAATTTTATGTTCACAAGAACTCATAATTCATAATATCTGCTTTTAAATTAAATTGAATTAATCTGATATCTTTTAAACTGAATTTGAAATAAAATATAATCTGATCCGAACTAAAATTAACGATATAAATATTACTTAACATAACTGAAACCAACTGAACGGCTCTTAATTGAATTGGGGAGTTTTTGTAATAAAACAAATGGATAAAAAATTGAAATAAGTTTTTCTTTTAAATTATTTTTAATATAAATTTAAATCGACTCGAAAGTGGGCCGTTAATGGGCCAAGGTGAATTAAGCCCAGTTATGAACGTAGAGCATCGTATCCTCTTCGTCGTCGTTGTCGTCTTCCTCTTTAAAATTGTTTCAAAACCCTAACAAGCTTTTAGTAAACCTCTCTCTCCCTCGCTCCCGAATTTTTGTGGGCGCGACCGATAGAAAAAATGGTGAAGCGCAGTAAGAGTAAGTTACATGCAATGATTGGTTTGCGATTTTTGATGTTGTGTTGATTTGGAGCTGGTAGGTTTTTCGGTTGTGTTGTGTTGATTGGATTACTGGTTGTATGTGAACTGTAGAGAGTAAGAGTAAGCGTGTACCTCTGAAGAAGAAGTATAAGATTTTGAAGAAGGTGAAGGAGCATCATAAAAAGAAGGCGAAGGAGGCGAAGAAGCAGTTAGTGACGAAGAGCAAGGTTGAGAAGGATCCTGGGATTCCAAATGACTGGCCGTTTAAGGAGCAGGAGCTCAAGAATTTGGAAGCTAGGAGAGCGAAAGCGGTTGATGAATTGGAGGCGAAGAAAGTGGCCAGGAAAGAGAGGGTATGATAAGGTTTTTAGTTTTTGAAGTTTGGGAAACATCTGCTTGTTATCTTTTTGCTTACTTCATTTTAGTATCCAATTGGCCAACTAAAAAAGTATAGTTGAGATTTCCGGATCTATGGATTAGTGTTTTTTTGGATAATCATTAATTTTGACACGTTTGCAATGATATTGGCTGAAGACAGATGCATCTATCGAGAGATGATTCCATTAGCTCTCATTGTTACTTTTATAATGTGAAGAAGCTCGAGCAATATTCAATGTGATGCTAACTATGGTGGGTTTGTTTTGGTTTGTGATTTCATGTTTTCTGTGCAAAAATGTCAGTTGAGCGGAAAAGGCTATGTTGAAGTAGGAATGTAATTTTTTGTACAGTGGACATCCCTTGGGCTTCCGCTAATATTGTAATTTTGGATTCACCTAGGTTGTGTATCGATTCTGTTGAGTATGAGATTTTGTGTTCTGTGGTTTTCGGTTGCTGTTCTACTAGTGCCTTCCAACTGAAAAATTGATTCAGTTGAGTGTCTAATTCGGCATGCCACTGTTTCTCATCTTAGGCACGGAAGAGAAAATTAGGACTGCCAGATGATGATGATAACACAGCACTAGCTGATGAATCTTCTGAAAGAACAATTAATGAGCTCTCGATTGGGGCAAAGAAAGTTCAGAGTATGTTTTTTTGCCTAATGCACTTGTTTGTTATGCTATTATTTTGTCCGTTAGGTCTTTCTTTGATGTTTCTGAAAGTAATCAGCAGTGCCCAATTTGTTATTCAGACAACTCTGACAGAGCCTTCTACAAAGAGTTGGCCAAGGTGATTGAAGCTTCAGATGTTATTTTGGAAGTTCTTGATGCACGCGACCCTCTTGGCACACGATGCATAGACATGGAAAATATGGTTAGAAAGGCGGGACCTGAAAAGCACTTGGTGCTATTGCTCAACAAAATTGGTATGTATCCATCCTCTGTTGTTTCTTTGCTCATCACTTTTATCCATATGAAATTTAAACTTGAAATTTATAAAAAAACACTTTCCGAATGTCATATTTGTTCTTCATCATGAATAAACTATTTTTGATATTCATTTGTTTCTGTTTACAGATCTTGTTCCCCGTGAATCTGTTGAAAAGTGGCTCCAATATCTCAGGGAAGAATTGCCAGCTGTGGCCTTTAAATGCAGTACTCAAGAACAAAGATCAAACTTGGGGTGGAAATCTGCCTCGAAAAAATCAAAGTCCAGCAACATATTGCAAACTAGTGACTGCCTTGGAGCTGAAACATTAATTAAGTTGCTCAAGAATTATTCAAGAAGTCATGAGGTACTTTGTTCACTGAGCTAGACGTCTTTATTTAACGTCTTATTGATATTATTCGGTGGTAATGCCTATAAGGATGAAGTTTAGTTATATATGATGCTGCCATGGTCTTGCTTAAACTGAGTTGCTTTGACTGTTACAGCAAAGATATTTAATGCCAAATTGTCGTACACTTAAATCTGTTTTTTAAGCTTGATATAGCTTGATAATGTATTTAACTGGTTCTGTGTCGCTGGCAGATAAAAATGTCAATTACGGTGGGTGTTATTGGATTACCAAATGTTGGCAAGAGTAGTCTGATCAACAGTTTGAAAAGAACCCATGTTGCAAATGTGGGATCCACGCCAGGGCTCACAAGATCAATGCAAGAAATCCAACTAGACAAAAATGTTAAATTGTTGGACTGTCCCGGTGTTGTGATGCTGAAGTCTGGTGAGAGTGATGCGTCTATAGCTCTTAGAAATTGCAAAAGGATTGAGAAGCTAGATGACCCGAAGGGTCCAGGTAATTGAATATTTTTTCCATATTCTTGTACAATCTGTCTTCATTGTCAGCTATAAGTCAAATAGGTTGTTTCGTTGGAATTGGGTTCATTATGGTGTATTTACTCCTGGCATGTACTTACGACTAACTTCGCTTAGTAAGATGTATATATAGATAACCTATCAATATCTTTGCTTACATTAGATCTACATATTGTATTATCGTGTGTATTATTCTTTCCATTAATTAACTTGAACTGTTTATGCAGTTAGCGAGATTCTTAACCGATGTCGGGCAGAAATGTTGATTTCTCTGTACAAGATATCTACATTTGAGGGAGTTGATGACTTTCTTTTCAAAGTCGGCACTGTAAGGGGGAGGCTCAAAAAGGGTGGCACTGTGGATACGGATGCTGCTGCAAGAATTGTTTTGCATGATTGGAATGAAGGTGATTCTGTGATCCATGACTCACATCAGCAACAATCTGTTCAAAATGGCACTTTAGCCTCATTGTTAACTAGCTAGTTACTCTACAAATGTTTCATGTTTGTAGGTAAAATCCCATATTTCACAATGCCACCAACCAGAGCTGAAGCTGGGCCTTCAGAGGTTAAAATAGTCTCAGAGTTTGGAAAGGAGTTCAATTTGGAAGAAGCGTATAATGGGGAGTCGTCTTTCATCGGTAGTCTCAAGTCTTTAGATGACTTGCAAGCTGCAGAAGTTCCTCCTAGTGATCCTTTGAACTTCGATGAAACTATGCTAGAGGTTTGTGTCTCTTCCTACACGTCATCCAGGCAATCTTATCCAAGTCCAGTGCTAGCATTATCGTCCATGGTCTGAGTTAACCTTATATTCTTCTCGCAGGATGATGTAGAACTACCGGCATCAGTTGGTGCTCAGACAGACAATAACATGACAGAAGACGATGCGCTCGTAGACAAGGATGCAGTAAAAATTGACAGAAAGTCGGTTTCTTGCAAGCAGAATGAGAAGCTCTACACAGCTGAAGGCATTTTGAATCCCAAATTAAAGAAAGCGGAAAAGAAAAGAAGGAAGAAAGCCAACAAATTAGACGCCATGGATGATGATGATTATGATTTCAAAGTCGACTACTCTAAGAATGCTTCTTCCATGGATGTTGAAGACGAAGAAATTGAAGAAGACAATACTATCACTGCCCTGGAGCAACCTTCAACAACTGCTTGAATCACCATGGACATAATTATCCGGCAAATCTTTTTTAACTGCTCATTTATAAGCAATGCAGCATTCTCTCTTCAGTATTAATCTTTGCCTATTATGAGAGTTACATTAAGCAAACTACAGCTTTCAAATTCATGCAACGTGTTGTAAACCTTTAGAAACTTCCAATTTAATGTCGTGTTTTGTTCAACTCTCTGAATTCAATATTGGCTGTCTGAAATAACACTTTGTCAACATTTGACTGTTACAACTTCCCAAAACATGGCCTGTACATGTTTTCCATCACTTCAGAAATGTAAATCAAAACCAGATAACAAACTCGCACACGGATCAGAACATTTCAGGATTCAATTCGCAGAAATTAAATATAATCATTTCTTAATAAGAATCTGTAAATAAAAGGTGTTCCAGCTATTCGCAAACTGTAAAACAAAAACCAAGCTGTCACTAGATCGGATCCCAATGGCATTTCCGTAATATTTTCCAACCTAGGGTATTTCCGTAAATTTAAATTTCATTTCCAGTTTTTTCTACGCGCTTATCAACGTATACAACACCAACATTTCCATAAGCCTTTATTCTCTCTCTTTCCTCCTCTTTGTAAACAAAACCCTCGCTCCAGATTTCGTCTCCGATTTCGATCTACGGCGTCGCCTTTCGACTAAGGTTTTAGCGATCAGGTTTTTCTTCTAGTCAACCAATCGATCTATCGGCCGGTTGATTTCGCGGTGTCGAGATTTAGAGGTTGGAGAAAGTGGTTTTGGGTGATCGATGGGGCAGCAGGCGTTGATCTACAGCTTTGTGGCTCGAGGGACGGTGATCCTTGCTGAATATACTGAGTTTACTGGTAACTTCACTAGTATTGCTTCTCAGTGTCTCCAGAAATTACCGGCGACGAACAACAAGTTCACGTACAACTGCGATGGACACACGTTCAATTATCTGATGGATAATGGATTCAGTATGTTCATTTTCTCAGACCTGTAACATGTTGTTTCTTAGATTTATTTTTTAAGAATTGCTTAGGCTGGTGTTTGTGTGTTGTTGTGTTTGATCTGATATGTATATGATTGTGCGAAAACCATTGAGGTAGTTGATTTGCAGATTTAGGTGTTTTGCCGCTAGTTTCATGTAAAAAAATTTGTTTGAGCAGGTTGTAATTTGTATTTTATATCATGGTGGATTCTTTGTTTGCGCTGGTGATCTGAAGAAGTCAGGGTTTCAGGATTATAGTGATTCAATTTGTTAGAAGGAAAGCATGACTTGGCTGCAGATTGATTTTCTTTGCATTGTGAGTTGGGAATTCATCTAGGAATAAAAGTTGAGGATATAGCTAACTAATGATTGTTCTGTTTTAAATGGGAAGTAGTGCTTAGCCTCTGATGCAGTCAGCAACTCAGCATGTGTTGTACATTACCAATTAGAATGGGTCTTGGTTTTGTGATTTAAAGATAGGCCTTTTGACATGTTTGTTTGCCTTATATACTGGTGGCTGTAGCTGTAAGCCTGTAATCAATCATACATTTTTAAATACCAGTTCATTTCAATGTCTTATATCCGGGCTGAGTTTATGGCCTTTCAATATTTCTGGTCATGTTACATTTATAAGTCTATAAAATATCCAAGTATTGTTATAAGTAGCTATCACTGATCTGCCGAAATTGTTGATGCCATACATTTTGGGTAATGGATACTTATGGTATACTTGTTTTCCTTTTATATTAGTTTTTTATGTTCGCAATATCTAATTGAAATATATATGCCAACCATAAATTGTATGGATGTTTAATGGCAGTTTTTTTCTTTTATGATGATGACATTTTTATCAATCACTTAATTGCTTATAGATCTGCTTCCTATGTTGGGATAAGTGGGATATGCAAGTAATTTCCTTCAGTGATTGTCACCTCTGATCTTTCGCAGTACTCACATAATTATTTTGATCATGCAGCTTACTGTGTTGTTGCTGTTGAGTCCGCTGGCAGGCAGATTCCAATTGCATTTTTGGAAAGAGCCAAAGAGGATTTCACCAAAAGATATGGTGGTGGAAAGGCTGCAACTGCCGTTGCAAATAGCCTTAGCAAAGAATTTGGGTAAGTTTTTTCTTTGGAAAGGTTGGGTTGTATATTTTACTCTATCGGTACTGTGTATGGTTTTCTATTGAACAAAAAGGAGTTTCCAAGAATATGAACTAAAAAGTTGAAAATTTATTATTTTCAACTATATACTGAAGGCCAAAGCTGAAAGATCAAATGCAGTATTGCGTTGACCATCCTGAAGAGGTCAGCAAACTTGCTAAAGTGAAAGCTCAGGTTTCTGAAGTTAAAGGAGTGATGATGGAAAACATTGAGAAGGTATTTATCATATACTATAGATGTACATCTGCGGAATTCATGTAATTTGAGTTTAATGGTCTCATTTTCATCATACTTGCAACTTGTTGGTGTAATTAGATTAGGGTGTTGTGCTTGGCGTGCCTAATGTTGTGTACCCCAATTATAGTTAGCCTGTGAAGTATGTTTAGTTCATAGAATCTGCATAGTTAATTTGTGCATTTAAATATATTTTTTAACTTGCAGGTTCTGGACCGTGGAGAAAAAATTGAGCTTTTGGTTGATAAGACAGAAAACCTACGCTCCCAGGTTTGGACTCTTTACTCTGATCCTCGCTCTTTTCATACATATAATTGTACATATAAACGTCTCATAATGCAAACCATGGAACCCGCCTATTTCTTCTTCAGCTGGAGGGTTGATTGTTTTTTCCTTCTCTATCAATCATTAGAAAATAACTTTCTGATGACCTATCTTCCTGGGGAAATTATCAGCTCTTTCCCAAGATGTATCCTG
Organism: Umbilicus rupestris; assembly: GCA_963678935.1. Lineage (NCBI taxonomy): Eukaryota > Viridiplantae > Streptophyta > Magnoliopsida > Saxifragales > Crassulaceae > Umbilicus > Umbilicus rupestris. Next base: position 1,086,532 of record OY787610.1, read on the forward strand.
TTCTATTTTTTGGGGGTTCTTTGAGTCTCTCCCTGTTTTACTTTTTCAGTATAGAATTGACATAACAACCATTTCACCACTGGCTGGTAATATGTTTATGAATGCCTCTTTATTTGAAATATCATCCGTCTAATATAGTGACGAGGGTTAAGACTTTTTCTGTTGCGATGGGTGCTTGTTGTTGCTTCTAGCTATGACTTAAGATTTCTACCTATCATACGTCTTATTTCCGTGTGTGTTACTGCTATCCAGGCACAAGATTTCAGGCAGCAGGGAACTAAGATGAGGAGAAAGATGTGGCTGCAAAACATGAAGATGAAGTTGATAGTGCTTGGCATCCTGATTGCCTTAATTCTGATCATATTTTTCTCGGCATGTGGTGGCTTGAGCTGCACCCGATGAGAGATTCAATTTATCTTGGGAAGGCTTTGTTCAAATATCCCATCTGCAGATCTGCTTACAGCTACAAGTGTTATTTCATTTCAGGGTTCCAGTTCATATGACATAGTTTATATTAAAAGACATTCATGTATATAGTATGTGAACCTGCAATACTACTCACCTACATAACCAGATTTATCTAGTGTCATGCTAGCTGTCCAACCTCAAACCAGCCATTTCCAGGTATTTGCATTAACCATAATTCTTAAGATGCCTAACTTTTGATGCATCAGTTTATGATGTGACATCCATTTGTGTTACACAGTTATTAATTTATTAAAAATATATTCGAATAAAACTATGTTGTTTTAACAACGTAATTATAACATTTTGTTACTGATATATTTGAGGTGGCTGCACCAAATCTGAATTTCTTATTACTAGAGGCATTAATATTTATCAGTAGGTTGATTAGCTGGACCAGCAACTTAAATGTGCCAGGGAAAGATAAATGGCAGTAGAGCTCCAGCTACCAATCTTCTTCCAATGCCTCTAAATTAGTTAGAAAAATCTTCTGCCAACCAGAATCTGAGAAACTGTCTCAACACGCCTCGCAATGTTTCCTTTCTTCAGAGGTCCCTCAAAACCAAAAATCCCAAATCAAAACTAGTTATGTCTTCTAGTGGTACACAATCAACTCATGCCCAAACACATTTCCACATCACCTTGACCTTTCAAAACTTGTTTCTTTCATTGTTTCCCAGATTTATTGACCCTAGGCAACAAGGGTCCAGCGTGGTCCTCCACCCGACCACTCATTCCCCAAAATCATTAATTTTTTCCGAATATTTCTTCTTTCAGAATCTCATCACCTGCCCAAGTAACAGCTAGATGAAGTATCAATCGGTTAACACCACCTTGCATTTGCTTGTTGCCATAGCTTCCCCATTTTGCAAGGCAACATTTTAAGACTTCCCCTCTTGAGTACACCCTGCCTTAAACGTCGAGCACAACCATTATACGCTAGCAAATCCATTGACATATTCATCTTTAGGGCTTATTGTTCACTCAATAGGTTTATGTTCGTATATTTCATCATGAAATCTTTATGAGGTTTTAGAGCGAGAGCGGATCAGCTGATCAGGACGGCGGCGTGATGAGCTGAGTCAAAGGCTATGGAATCAACAGCAACACTCTATTTTGAAGCATAAATTGTGTTTTATCTCGTAGAAGACTTTGACGGACGGATTTTTACTAAGACACAACTATAATTAGCCTCCGTCGCAAATCGAGATGACCCAATCATTTTCTTTTTTGTTTGTGATCTTCCTTCTTCGAAAAGCAACAATCTTAGGATTACTAAAAGGTCGTTAACAGTCTACTATACTCGATTCAACTAGTTTGAAGCGGTAGTAGATCTGAATGATTATGTTTGAATTTATACAAGCTATATTGGGTATCAAATATTTGTATTGAAGGATATTGAAAGTTATTAAGTAGGAATGTTGGCCTTTACCATCAAATTTGGACATGTATTAATTCCCCAAATGTGCAAAATAATTGGAAAAAACGGACACCAAAACAAAAATTGACAAAAGTATGCACAAAAAGTATAATAATTACCAAAACAAACACTCTGTCATTCACTATTACAAAAGACTGCGTCATTTGAGAATTTGGCTTGCCTCATCTTCCTCTCCCTCCAGAATCTTCTCGCTCCTCGAATCTCTATGCTTTTCAGATTCCTATAAAGTCTTCCTCACTCCTCTCCGCTTGCTCGCTCGCGGCGGCGGCGGCACGTTTCGTAGCGAGCTTGATGTCGTTCGGAGTTTGATTCGGGTTTGGTGTGGAATTTTGCGACGGTGGGCATAGATCTGGATCGGGAGGTGGTTATGGAGGTGGAGGAGAGCTCGAAGAACGATCGTGAGCGTCGGAATGGGAGCTCCAGCTCGAGTAGCTCGTCTGGTGACGTTGCGGTTGTGGTGGAGAAGGAGATTGGTGGCGAGAGTGGAGGGAGTGTGAGTATGAGTGTGGGAGGTTCTGTGAGCAACGGAGGACGCGATTTTTCAGGTAATTTTTGTGGAACTGATTGGATGAGGGATTTGGTGCTTGAATAGGTTTAATTGGAGTTCTTCAGAATTTGGATCTTTCTGAATTTGTATGCCTGCTTTTGGAGTCATATAATTTATTTAAATTGTTTTCAATGGTTTTTCCACTTAATTTCAGTTGGTGGATTGTGTGGTGTTTAAGGTAGCAACGAGACGGGGAAGAGTGTTGAGAGCTGTCAATTTAGGAAGTTGAGACTTTTGGTGAATGTACTGAAAATTGTTATAACGGCATATGTTGTTTTCTTTTAACAGAGGTTGCTAGCGAAGTCCCTACATCAGGCAGCCTGCCAGCAGAGAATATGGATAAGTTGGAGACTACATCAAGTGCGCTTAAGTTGGAAAGATCAAAGACAGAGAGACAAAGACATCTGAATGGCCCTGAGGATGCAAATCAAATATTTAGTGACAAACTATCAGCAACTCAGAAGGTACCAGTTTGTTAGTGTTTGTTATTGAATGTAGTTAGTGATCTTCAGGGAGGCTATAAGAGCCCTCTTAGGTATCGGGACCGCCTTACATCATATTCTTGTATTGAATGCTATTCACGTATTTCTCTAGCAATGATTTAGAAGCACTGATGGCATTGGTGCCTTAAACATAGGAAAATGACAGTCGTAACTTCTATATATTTTCTATAGCTTGACTTTAAGTCAATGGCTCAGAAATGGAAGTTAAATGTTGATATGAGTATTTCAGATATATTTGGGTTTAGTTTTTTTATTAGAAGTTTGCAACTCATTGAGAATTTGATGTGTTTTATATGCCATTTTTGTTGATTGTTATTTTTACCTAGTTATGTTTGTATATATTGGAAACCCTTAACAAACTAAAATTCTCTTAAGTGTCTGTTATTTTAGCTGAACTTATTTACTTAAGTACTTAACTTTAAGTACTTAACTTCAATATTTAATTTAATATGATTATATTCAATTTCATGAATACTCCATTATGAGACAGTAACTTAGATGTACTTGACTTAACTTATTTGCTGAAATTTTAAGTTAAAAAAAACAGGGCCCTCCCAATATCCATGTCAGGACACCTAAGGTTTTATCAGTTACTCTCATAGTGATGTACTTATTTTGAAATTTATTATGATGTAGATGAAGTTGTTGAACAGAATAGCAACAGTGAAAGATGATGGAACGGTGGTATTTGAAATTCCGGTAGATGCAGAAGTTCCAACTATCCGCATTAGACCAGAAGATAAGTATAATGAACATACTGATGATGAACCACTTGACGGTACAGACCTGCCAGACGTACCACCGCTGCAGATTGTAATGCTTATTGTTGGTACACGTGGTGATGTCCAGCCATTTATTGCGATTGGGAAGCGTTTACAGGTAAAAATTTGTTGTTCATTATTTAATTCATTTATGCACATTCATCATCTTCGACATTGTATGGGGTCACCTTATTTATCCATGTCGTTAGTGGGAATTTATTTTAGAGGGCAGTATGTAGATATCTGTGTGTTTGTGTTATACGGACATCAATTTATTCACACACAAGAAAATGGCTTGATGATCATTGCCAGAATGAAACTGCTCCTTTTTAAGAAAATACATTCTAGTAAAATAATTGTACTAATGGAAAGTCAGGTATATTATGGGACAACATAGAGCAGTCCTATGTCCTATGTATGTTTGATTAGTCTGGGCGAATTAAGGCGCTGGTAGTGGTCCCAACTGAAGTGGGTCTGTGACACGTTTCAGTTGCTACATAACTGTGGGTCAATCATCTTCACGATCAGCATGCACTCTGCAGTTCCCATTCCACCAAAAAAGTAATTAAGGTGTCTTACCCATTTTATTTGATTTCGTGCAGGATTATGGGCACCGAGTTAGATTAGCTACCCATTCGAACTTCAAAGAATTTGTGCTAACAGCTGGTTTGGAGTTTTACCCCTTGGGAGGTGACCCAAAAGTGCTTGCAGGATGTAAGTAATTTTCAGAAAAGTTGATGAACAATTATGTGTCTTATGATACTGTTATCATTTACTCAATAAATATAATTTTTCGGTTGATAAGTAACTGAAATAAATTTATAATCGAGGATGGTTAAATAATCCAAACTGAGCTTCAGTTTCCACTCGGTACAAGCCAGAATGTGTAAGCCTTCTAAGAGGTGAAGAAATTTCATGTTTCCTGGGACAGGAAGCTGCAAATAGAGGATGATAATGGAATCCAGATAGAAATTTGCTTTGGCGTTACGTTGGCATACATACATACGAAGAATGACCTCCGTGTGTGTTTTAAAGACTGCATCTGTGATACATGACTGAACCAGCTTATTATTTTGATATCTAATATTCTATTTTTAGAATTCAGTAGAGCTGTTACAAAATAATTTCTGCGTGATATTCCATTCTCTCACTGCAGACCTTTAATGAGTTTATTATATTTTTTCTTCCTAATTTAGACATGGTGAAGAACAAAGGCTTCTTACCTTCCGGGCCTTCAGAAATACCCATTCAGAGGAATCAAATGAAGGACATAATATACTCTTTACTCCCAGCATGCAGAGAACCTGACTTGGACTCGGGTGTTCCTTTCAGGGCAGATGCGATTATCGCAAACCCCCCTGCTTATGGTTAGCTTATATGATTATCTCTTATGTGTTCAAGTTCTATTGCAAGTTTGTTTCCACCTGAGTGAAGCTCTGTCCCCTGAGTGGAAACTTCTTTATAGAGAATGATGGACATTGGTGATGGTGTCTGTGTTTCACTTTCTGGAGAATGATTTTACATTTCTTAATTTTATGTAGTCTGTGATATTACCCTGATAAACTACCCTGACAATAATTACAAGGATTTTGTAGCTTTATGATGGTATCCGTGAGTCATAAACTTATTGCAAGATGAACTGCATTTTCAGGGCATACTCACGTGGCAGAGGCGTTGAGAGTACCGATTCACATTTTTTTCACAATGCCATGGACGTAAGTAGTCTGTTGTTCACTCAATTTTATGAGTGATATTTGCTTCACTAGCTTGAATTTTTTTGAAATCCCTGCTATGGTCCCGTTCTCCCATACTCAGTAGTTTGAGCTGCCCTTGCAGGCCAACAAGTGAATTTCCTCATCCTTTGTCCCGAGTTAAGCAGCCAGCAGGATACAGAGTATGCTACTATGATTACCCATTTGTTGTTTCCAAAATTTTGTTGATGTGCTTGAAACTATAGGACATATACACGGTATCATATACACATTTTTGGTTCATGCAGTACCATGCACAGCAGAAACTAACTTGATCAGCAAAAATTATGCAGCTGTCATACCAAATCGTCGACTCATTAATATGGCTTGGGATACGGGACATGATCAATGACTGTCGGAAGAAGAAACTGAAGCTACGGCCAGTGACATACTTGAGTGGGTCCCAAGGATCTGATTCCGATATTCCACATGGTTACATATGGAGCCCGCACCTTGTTCCCAAACCCAAAGGTTTTCAACTGACTTAGACCTGGCTCTCTTTTCGTTTTTTCTCCTTTTTTTTCTTTTGCGGCCTTTACTTCTTTGATTCTTGTTTAGTGTTTATTATTTAGCATCACATGCCTGTGTTTTGAACGTACCTACTGGAATGGAACTGCAAATAATATGTTCATGATCTCTCATGTTTTAATTGAAGGACAATTTCTTCGTTTTGGTTGTTGCTATTGTATATCCATACCCTTCTCACAATTTTATCTATATCTTAAAGCGTGATAACAACTTTTTTGCAGACTGGGGTCCTAAAGTTGATGTTGTAGGATTCTGCTTCCTAGATCTTGCCTCAAATTATGAACCTCCTCAACACCTTCTGCAGTGGCTCCAAGCTGGTGACAAACCCATCTACATTGGATTTGGTAGCCTTGTGAGTTGCCTCACTTTATCAATCTTTCTCTTTCTCTTTTCCCTTATACTTATTATATCTATTTGTGCTGACATGCATGATCAAAGAATACTTGTTACTTAAATGTGTCATGATATAGTAACTAAGAGTCAAAATACTAAAGCTAAGTGATATTTAAGCCAAATGTTGTTGTTTATCTGGAATATGCACAGTTGTTGCCTGTATATTGGTTGGCCTCAGTTGCCTGTTTTGAGTTTTATGAACGTTTAGCATAGAGTATTTTTTTTCCCAAGCTTTACTGAGCTGCATTTGCATCTACCAGTCATAGGTTTTCCGATTGATTTGATACTTCAACTGCTTTGATAGAGACTGTATAATGTCGTGATGTGTTGTGCGTGCAATAGAAAGTTAATTCTCTGTGCACCATGTTTCTTTTCTGTCTGGCGACTCTCCATTTAATTAGGCAGAAAGCCGGAAACACCAGATATTGTTAAGTAGTAATGCTTTTTACTTAATTTATCATTTGAACTATTTATTTTCATATTTTAGCCAGTCCAGGAGCCGGAAAAAATGACCCAAATTATTGTGGATGCATTGGAATTTACTGGACAGAGAGGCATTATTAACAAGGGTTGGGGTGGTCTTGGGGAATGTAAGTTCGATTTGTCTTATCGCAAAATCAAGTATTAATTAAATTCTTCTATTTCAATGTGTACGTTGTGTGCAATCATTAATGGTGAACTTTTGCAGTGGCTGAACCAAAGGACTCCATATACTTGCTGGATAACTGTCCCCATGATTGGCTCTTTTTACAGTGCAAGGCTGTGGTAAAGTCCTCAATCCGGAATTATTTATGATATTCTTATAGCAACAGTGTGAAACAAATGTGTTGTTCTCTAGATGTACCTAACCCCTTACATTTATCGTCCCAATAGGTGCATCATGGAGGAGCTGGAACAACAGCTGCTGGTCTCAAAGCTGCGGTAATGGCTTACTGTTGTGTATTGATTCATTCTTGAGCATAATTTGAAACATTGCGATCCTCTGACAAAATTATTATGAAATAGTGCCCAACTACAATAGTACCCTTTTTTGGAGACCAACCTTTTTGGGGTGAGCGAGTACACGCAAGAGGAGTAGGTCCTGGACCCATTCCCATCGACGAGTTTTCACTTCCTAAATTAGTTGATGCGATAAAGTACATGCTTGACCCTCAGGTTTGTTTCCATACTTAGTTTCAATACTTACCCCACATTAGAGCTCAAGCTGAGCGGAATACCTGTTATTACATAGTTAACTAATTAAAAAACACATTCAGGTAAAGGAGCGCGCAATTCAACTCGCTAAAGATATGGAAAATGAAGATGGGGTCTCGGGAGCCGTCAAAGCCTTTCTGAAGCACTTACCTAGAAAGAAGGGCGATGTGTCTATAGATCAATCAACACCTGATCCATCAAGCTTGTTCTCTCTCGGCAGATGCTTTGGTTGTTCCTGACCTATCTGATTAAACCTTCTCAGTGTCGTAGCCTCTCCATTTTGATTCTTTCATCTCGCTTCTAGGAGAGAGCAACAAGCTGAGTAAGAACCTTCCGGATGCCCAACCTCGGCCGACGCATATATATCTTACCCTCTGCATCAAATTGGTAGTTGAGAGCTTAGTAAGAACTTTAAAGCCAAGGAAATTTATCATAGCATGTGTGCATAGTTACATTTTCAGTACTCAGTTTCCAGTTGTATATACATGAATGTCAGCTATACAGGTCATATGTTTTTTATTTGCAGAAAGAAAAATGATTGACAAATGTTATACACCATTGAATGAATCTATCCTTCATTGAATCCTCAAGCTATAACTTTGTGCATGTTACTGTGATTAGATTGAGTGTAGCTAAGTTAGATATAACGATTATGAAATGACGTATTTTTATTCGAAAAGAAAAATTATATTATTTTTTATATTTAATATGAAATAATTATAATGAAAAGTCGTCAAAAAATTGGTATATATCAACTCTGCTTGCAAAAGTTAAATGTAATCCGCCAGCCTTCTGCAAGATAAATGATAATTTAAGTAAATATAATCATTCCTTACTAGAAATCTGTCTACCGAAACTTTCTATAAGATTAATCTTTACTTCAAGATATAAAGAACCGTCCATAATTCCATTCCCACAATATGTCTAATAATAATTATAAAAAAAAAGTATCTCAGGTGTTTTAATATTGGGCTTTGGGCGGAAACCCAATTATATCGACCGGCCCAATAGCTGACTTGTTTCCGAAGACACATCTCTCAAAACCAATCTCAGGAGCTCAGCTTTCTCGTCTTCCCCATCTCTCGTTTTCTTCCCCAAATTCAAACTAGGGCACCAAGATGGGACAAGGTACTCCGGGAGGTCTTAACCGCAAGAACGATGCCGATCGAAAGAACGACGGTGAGAAGAAGGAGAAGAAATTCGAGCCGTCGGCTCCTCCTTCCCGCGTCGGCCGCAAGCAGCGGAAGCAGAAGGGGCCAGAAGCTGCGGCTCGGCTCCCGGGCGTGACGCCGCTGTCCAAGTGTAAGCTCAGGTTGCTGAAGCTGGAGCGGATCAAGGACTATTTGTTGATGGAGGAGGAGTTTGTAGCTAATCAGGAGCGGCTGAAGCCGCAGGAGGATAGGAATGAGGAGGATAGATCGAAGGTTGATGATTTGAGAGGAACGCCGATGAGCGTTGGGAATTTGGAGGAGCTGATTGATGAGAATCATGCGATTGTGTCGTCGTCTGTTGGTCCTGAGTATTATGTTGGGATCTTGTCGTTTGTGGACAAGGATCAGCTTGAGCCTGGCTGTTCGATTTTGATGCACAATAAGGTAATTTGGAGCTTGATTTTTTTTGCTCATGGTACGTAGCTTCTGATTAGAGAGTAGTTTAGAGATCTTAATAGAGTGGTGTTAACTGGTTAGAATTGTAAGCTATATATGCTCGATTGAACTGCAGATTACAGTCTGCAGGTGTTTGAGATATAAAAGTTGATCCATTTAGATTTCTGGTATTGTCATTGTGTGGTACATCTCACAAAGTGTTACAGCTTTGAATGACTTCTATTTGAGTATTATAGAAAATTTCCCATTTTTGTGTATTCTTTGGGTGGGTGGGGGTGATTGAACTGCAGATTTCAATCTGGTTGATTTGGTGAGTAGATGGGTCCTTGAAATAGGAGTTGTGCTGCAAATTAGAGAACTTTAGTTATTAGTTTATGTTCAAGGATTTGAAACTTGATGGAGATTATTGTATTTTTTACCATGTTAAAATTTGGTTTGAGAGTGGTTACCTCTTATATAGATAGTAGTAAGTTCTGTGATTTAGTCAAGGAATTGCTTTTCATTTTAATGGAAATAATTTGAACTGACGGGTAAAGTCAGATGTAGGGTAATGCACATTGGCATCCACTTTCAACTTCAATGTAATGAACCTGGTAGCATGAAGCTTGCATCTGGCATTGCTCGTTACTCTCTAAGCAATTATATACATTACTTCAAGACCATGATTCCTTCCTTTCTTATCTGCAGGTTCTCTCTGTTGTTGGACTTCTGCAAGATGAAGTCGATCCTATGGTGTCTGTGATGAAAGTAGAGAAAGCCCCTCTGGAGTCGTATGCAGATATTGGTGGTTTGGATGCTCAGATTCAAGAAATTAAAGAAGCAGTTGAGCTTCCTTTGACGCACCCTGAATTATATGAGGATATTGGTATCAAGCCTCCCAAGGGTGTCATTCTCTATGGAGAACCAGGAACCGGAAAGACCTTACTTGCAAAGGTATGATGTCATGGGTTGCATTTAATTATAGAAAAAATAGGTTTTGCACATGTGATATGTAGCTTCAGTATTGTTTCCAATATTTTTCTTTTGTAAATGATTGAACTCTGAGCGTTATCTCGTTGGTAAGCTGTCCAACTCATTTTATCTTTATATTGCCAGGCTGTGGCTAATTCAACATCTGCCACTTTCTTGCGAGTTGTCGGAAGTGAATTAATTCAAAAGTACTTGGGTGATGGTCCAAAATTGGTTAGAGAACTTTTCAGGGTTGCTGACGATCTCTCGCCTTCAATTGTCTTCATTGATGAAATTGATGCCATCGGTACTAAGAGGTAAGTGGAAATCTGTGCTATCAAAAATGTTTCCTTGAAATGTCCTGATAAAACATGTTCATCCAGGTATGATGCCCACTCTGGCGGTGAACGTGAGATTCAGAGGACCATGTTGGAGCTATTAAATCAATTAGATGGTTTTGACTCGCGGGGAGATGTCAAAGTCATTCTAGCAACAAACAGAATTGAAAGTCTGGACCCAGCGTTACTCCGTCCTGGCCGAATTGACAGAAAAATTGAATTCCCTCTGCCAGACATCAAAACTAGGAGACGCATCTTCACTGTATGTGTGACATATCTATTTACAACAACATTTCTGCATTCTTCATCTTTACGCCACTAACACTTGTAACCCAATTGTAGATTCACACGTCAAGAATGACTTTAGCAGATGATGTCAATTTAGAAGAGTTTGTTATGACCAAGGATGAATTCTCTGGAGCTGACATAAAAGCAATATGTACTGAAGCTGGTTTGCTCGCTCTAAGAGAGCGTCGCATGAAGGTGAGATCACAATTATTTTGTCATACTAGCACAGATGGCTGCACAACAAACACACACAAGATAATGACACCCATTTGTAGCATATTTAAACTATCGAAGTATGCATGTTATAGTGGTCTTCTTCACTATTGAGTAACTGCATTTGCAATCCACTTACATTTCTCAAAACCATATCTGACATTACCATCACACCAATGGCACGGCAGGTGACACATATTGATTTCAAGAAGGCTAAGGAAAAGGTTATGTTCAAGAAGAAGGAAGGTGTGCCGGAGGGTCTCTACATGTAAAGAAGATACCGAAACTCTGAAATCATGAGTTCCAGCTGTGGAAGCTTTTATTTCTCCCTTATTAACCAGATACAAAAATGCTTCCGTCTTGTGCCTCCTCTTTCTTCACATTTTGGTGAACTTCTAAGGACATTCCCATCCCTAGATTGCCTGTAATTTAGTGTCTGTCATGTTCTCTATCAACAAGACAAAGTTATCTTCAGCAGGATAGTATCATCCAGGGGGTCCGACTCTAACCAATCGAAACTTTGGGGGTCTAAATTGTAATTTCCCATAAGTATAATCAAACTCCAGATGGTAGAGACTCCGTTTTAAAGTCGAACAAAAATGGCGGACCGGGAAATCTGCAGCTCTCAGTCCTCCACGTCGCGCCGCTAGTCGACCATCGTGAGTCTTTGCTCCTACCCTCTTTCAGCTACGCAGCTAGGGTTTTCTTTCAATCCTTTTTTCGTTTAATCAAATAGAAATTTTGCCCTAATTATGGCGACGAATTTCTGACTTCAAAAATCTTGAATCGCTCGGGCATAACACATTATGAACTTTGCTTGCTGTTCTTTTATCGTGCTTCGGTTAACTAACTGCAGAATCGTATTTTACATTTACAGGTTGTTGAGATTCAAAATCAACTGGAATTTGACAGGAATGGCTCCTCGGCAGTGTCAAGTTTGCAGTAATGCTCCATCCAAATACAAGTGCCCCTCATGTATCATCCCTTAGTAAGTTGAATAAAATTAGTTTGTTTCTGGTTGTGTGGGAGTTGGACCGCTGCTTTTTCAACTTTTGTTTTGTTCATTGCAGTTGTTCTTTAGCCTGTTTCAAGAAGCATAAAGGTATTTTCGTATCTTTTCCTGTTATATGTTATCGTTGCGTGTTGAGGTTATGTTTTGATACTGACGTTTTTTGTATTTGCGAAATGAGTTGTATGCTCTCTGTGATTTAAGAGCTTAGTTTTCAGAAGAGCTGCTGATGTACTAAATGGGAGGAATCTTTAAGTCGGACCTTTTAGCTAGACTGATTGTAGGTATTTATTTTGTAGAAATTCCTTGCTCCAAGCCTGTTGTTCCCGTAGAGAATTTGGAAAGGAACGGTCTCCCAGCCGGTAAAGAAGCTACTTCTGGCAAGCCAGCAAGTTCCGAGGAAAAGCCCAGTGAAGAAGCTTCGCTTGTAAAGCTAGCAACGTCTGAAGAGAAGTCTGGTGAGTAATCACATTGTTCTTTACAATGCATTTTTAGCTTACATGTGAACTTGTTACCATTAACATATAAATATTTGTCAAAGTTAGTATGTCAACATTTTTGTCCCCCACAAAAAAATTCAACATTGGGGTGCTGAGTCACGAATTGTTTGTTCCTTCTGTATCACCTGAGTACAATACTCGGACTGTGATGTAATCACAATAACTACTGAAATGTTTTGCTTCTGGCAGTGACAGTCCATATGCTTGGTTTTCAATTACTGTCATACATTGTTTAGCAATTTAGCATTCCTCTTTAAAACTTAATTTCGTCAATGATACTACTTTTTATAGGTCCTTCACCACAGGCACAAAGACCATACTATGTCGATGACTCCCGTGAAGTGCTGCAACAATCACAATTTCAGGCAATAGGTTTGTGATTCATATTGCTCGGTATTGGGTTGCACCATGTGTCTGTAATTTTTCTTCACCCCTAGGTTAAAATCCATGCCTGTATGGATCCAGACCAATAATGAACTGAAACTCACAACTCCATTTAATCTATTTTTACAGCTGCATCTGCTGATATTTGCGACGCCTTAAAAAATGAAGAGATCCAACAACTCGTCCTTGCCATCGACAGCTCCCAAAACCCAGAACTTGTAAGTAGAACCATTCCTTTTCCTGACTAACAAAAGAACATCGTAGTGCAAAATGTTGTGAGACCCTTCAAACTAACTGTGAATTTTTTCAGGAACTAGATAATGCAATGAGGAGTGAAGTATTTCAAATTTTTACAGATAAGGTACCACTTTTCTACTAGTTAATGATCTTATAAAACTGCTAATCATCGTCTGTATTTCTGCGGCACAGATATTATCAACTTTGAGTGTACAAGCTAGACGCAAATAATCCTGCTCCGTTAGAGTGCTGAAGTTAAATGTTTGAAAACTAGATTACAAGACAATCGTCGGAAAAAGCCTTACTCTGCTGGATGTTCGTCTTGAGATTTTCTGATACACGACTGGGCTGCATTCTCGCCTTGCCCGCCTCCGGTGACAGGCTGCTCTGTTTTAAAATTCCTGGTTAAACCATATAGAACAAGTCTTTTGATAGCTTTCTGTTATACAGATGAAATTGGTCTTCACTGTTCACTATACAGACTGGTTGAAGTGCCTAATTGACTCGGTCTAAACCATATTGAACAGTGATTAAAAATAAACCAGACGAACCGAAATAATTCAGCTCGGTTCGATTCGATTCCTTCCCCTTCAGGTATGCACAACGAGAGCTTCCAAGAGAGAATCAGAAACCGAACGCAGTGGAGTCTAGAGAGAAGTGAAGCGACATCGGCGAAGATGACGGAGGCGGTGATCAGAAACAAGCCAGGAATGGCTAGCGTCAAGGACATGCCGGTGCTCCAGGACGGGCCGCCGCCTGGCGGATTCGCACCAGTCCGATACGCTCGCCGGATTCCGAACAAGGGACCGAGCGCGGTCGCCATTTTCCTGACCGCGTTCGGAGCTTTCTCTTGGGGGATGTATCAAGTCGGTCTAGGCAATAAGGCCCGAAGGTATGTGTAACTGCTTTGTTGATTCAAGTTGTTCAAGTTAGGGTTTGGTTAGGAATTTCGAATTGGGATTTGGTATCAGCTGTGTAATTGGCCGTACTTTATACATGCAGTAGTTGATTATTTTGCTATAACGATCAGAAACCAGCTTAGAAATCAATCAATGTATGTGACCAGTTCTTGAAGAATTAGGGTTGAGTTGAAAATCATAATCTCTAGGATTTTGGCTCTTGCATATTGCACGTGATTCTGATGAATTTTTTTACAAAATATTTAGTCACTTCCAGTATGGATGCATAACCAGGTATAGTGTGAATGGCTCTAAGAATTTTTATGTTATTTTTACTACCCAAATCCTGGAAGGTTTGAATAGAAGACTTGATATATTGTATTATTTGGAGCTAAAAAGATATGATCACGGAAAACTTTATTAGCTTGGTGCCGCATTTTCTGTCATCATGGATCTTTCGGCAGCAACTTAATTCATAGAGTGTTGAAAACTTGAAATGTCCAATGCCGAATTAAGTTCTTCTTTACAACTAAAGAGTCTTACCATAAGACATGTTTAAATTGTTGTTTGAATCGAGCAGGGCACTGAAGGAAGAGAAATATGCTGCTCGAAGGGCAATTCTTCCCATGCTTCAAGCAGAAGAGGACGAGAGGTAATCATGGCTACCTATGTACTTCGTCTGGCCACTGGATTTCTCTGTAATGTTCTTATTCATGCTTATGTTAGATTCGTTAAAGAGTGGAAAAAGTATTTGGAAGACGAGGCTAGGATAATGAAGGATGTTCCAGGGTGGAAGGTTGGCCAAAGCGTCTACAACTCCGGACGATGGATGCCCCCAGCCACAGGTGAACTCCGCCCTGAGGTCTGGTGACAGGTAGTTCTTTACCATCATACTGCTCAACAAATGTGGGAAGAAACATTGACAGTAATTACACATCCACTCTTTCAACCATGTGTCATCCACACCCTTGTGCTTGCCTGCTTCCTTTGGTACCCTTTGAACAAGTGAGCATTTCAGTTTCCCAGTGTCTTAATGTACTTCTTTGTGTTGTGTAGCTCTGAATGTTATAAATTGGCACAAATGGTCTGTCTCAAAGGCGATTTGTCCTATTCGTGACAAATGCAAAAGAAATATGTTGCATCCCGACAAAATTTTAAGAAGGTCACGTATTAGATTCGATGCAGTCAAGTTAAGTAAAATATATTTATATTAAAATGTGTACTTTTGATTTAAAATAGTGAAGGTTTACGTGGAGAAAAATTTTTACCATTAAGGGTTAAGGTCTTAATAAATCTTGAAGCCATGATAGTACTTCATGTGTAGTTGGGCCGGAAGCGAACGTATTGGGCCTATGTTTTACCAAACGTTTGGGCCGAAGGCCCATGTCGATTTCCCTCCTTATTGTCAGTTGTATTTAAATATCTTCTGCCAACTTCTATAAATTTCGAATGAAAAGAAAAAAACGAAAACAGTTAGCGATCTCCATCTTCTTCCTCACGCAAGCGTCGAAACCAAACCCTAACCCCAGGCCATCTCGG
This sequence comes from Umbilicus rupestris, assembly GCA_963678935.1. Taxonomy (NCBI): domain Eukaryota; kingdom Viridiplantae; phylum Streptophyta; class Magnoliopsida; order Saxifragales; family Crassulaceae; genus Umbilicus; species Umbilicus rupestris. The sequence goes on from OY787610.1 coordinate 1,102,077, forward strand.
ACCTCGCCGCAGCCTTTAACCGCTTCCATCTGCGATTGCTTCGCAGCTTCGGATCACTTCTCCATTCCGATCGCCACATTTCATCTCTACTTTTCGTATTGGAGGTCGTTTCTGATCGGAGATCGGGATGCCGAACTATGGCCGATCCTCACTCGCATTCATCCTAAAATTCCTCATATTCTTACAGACTTCGATCGGCGTGTGTATGATCATGTATGCGATCTTCATGCTCAACCATTGGGATCGTCACGTTCCTGATTATCCAGCTCTGCCTCCTGCAGCGGCGTCGCCTTCGCCGTCATCGTCGATTCAGTTCTGGATGCAGTCGAAACGAGATAACTCGGTTATCAGCGTTGCGATGATGTCTGGAATGGACGATCAGATCGGAGTTATTTTCAACAAGCTTCCCGCTCCCTGGTAATTCGATCTATGTGAAATACATCTTTTCTGTATTCAGTTTCATAGTGTGAGCATGAGCGTGTTGATATATGTGCATGACTGTAACGAGGATCGACGCCTGCATATGTTGATTGACGAGGTCGATTTGCTTGATCGTGATTGAGGTTTTTGATCATTTTACCTATTCGACACCTGAATGTTACATATTAATAAGACTTCACCATTTTAGTGCTGGGAGCATCAGGCAGAAGTTACAGATGAGGATTTCTAAACGAGTAAAAACTGATGATGATTGCTGGAAATGTTACGGACTCTAGTTTCTATTACATATTTCTGTGATTGTGCTTTTAGTTTCTGCAATAGTTCTTCATGTGAAAGCAAGTGCGTTTTGAATGTTTTAGGGTTGTAATAGGTGGCAAATAAGAAGCCTGCAGAGTCTACTCTAATGACCCTATCACTGTGTTGGCAGGTTTATATTCTCATTCATGGGACTGGGAATTATGACTCTGTGCATATCTTGCATTGGTCATTGTGCAGCTGAAGCAATCAATGGGTGCTGCCTTAGTTTTGTATCCTTTTGGTTTCTTGTTACTTTTTCCAGATCTTATGATGAAATCACATCAAAAAGCATTGACTATTGTCATCTTTCATTACTAACTCATCTGGTTAAGTTGCGTCATATCTCCATGTACTTCTATTTAAGACCAGAAGTAACATTCTCTTAATGGTGGCTGGTCCACCCTGAACAGCTCCCCTGTAAAATATAAACACTCAAAAGTGGTGTGTTAAAAAATATATATACTACCACAAGATTGTTCAGGTTGATAGAATATAAAATTTAACGTGCAACTAGTGTCTGAATTAATCAGGTTGGTATAATAATCTAGTACGACAATTGCAGAATCAAGTAGTTAATATCGAACTTAAAAAAGACAAGTACTTTAATTATCCAATTCAGCAGTACCTATGTCTGGGGGACTACTCTTCAATCTCTAAGATTCCACTATTACCAGTTAAAGTACAAGGATACCAGATCTCAACATATGCTAGAACAACATGTACTTCTAACTTAGCTAGAATCTTCGCTTACTGATCACACAGACTAGCTTTATTTGCTCAACGACTCGACACAATGTAAGAATAGAAGATCACACAGACTTACTGGAACAAGCTGCTCTTCCTTAGCATCTACCTCAAATTCTGTGAGCCCTCCCAGCTATTGAATCTGATTTTCGTGAGTTTACACAACTCAGGTGACACTCCCCTTGCTCACTGACCTCCAGTCAGTGCTCAGGAACATAGCTCTCCACTTTGATCATCCGCGTTCAGCTCAACGACGACGCTTCTCCAAAGGCGTGTACTTATTCTTCAAATAGACTCCACTATCTTCAAATAAACTCTACTCTAGTTGAACTCCCTGATCAAGATTGGATCACACTCCCTCAGTTGTGATCTCTCTTCAGCTTTAGCAATGACAACTCACTTGCTCTTCACTCATTACTCTTTCTTGCGATTGCATTGTATGTGTGTGTGTCTCAATTGTGTGCGACGCTGTCCTTATATACTAGCAGCCCACGGGGATTATAGAAATTCTAACCTCACTAGGATTTCACCAGGTTTGGAACACTTTCCAAATCTCTTTTAGCAATCCCGAACTAATCCAAGATTTTAGGAGTTTGTTGAGATATGATTGTTATAACTTTCTTTCTAAAAATCCTTTTAGAAACCCTATCTTCTACTCAATCTTTGTAAGTTGTTTGGACAATCTATTGCTGCAGAAAGTCTTAACCTTTTAAAAAACATACCCTGAACTCCGATCATAGACGTTGATTGATTGCTAGAAATCTTGCGGGATGCCAGTCTTTATTGCTCCAACGACTGTCTTCACAGGATGTTTGCGGCAGTTTTGTCAAGAATGTCACAATCCTTTACAATCTTTCCTTGATAATTTTGACAAAATTCATGGACTGTGAAGAACGTTTCAGATTGCTCCGCGAACTGTCTTCAAGTTGCTCCAATACTTTTTTCATAAGTTACTGTAGCAACTCACCAATTTAAATTGCTACAGTTTTGTCAAGAATGCCACAACCCTAACAGAATATACTAATGTAGCTAGAATGAAGTTATTCAGATGAACAGCATGTGATGTATATGTAAAAATGTAAGTGAAAAGACATTTTATAACTCCCACCATGTGCATCTTTCTTAGTGGAGCTTCGTTTGCTGGGGATAAGTTTCTCTTTTTCTTTATCAGGCATGCCATCAGCGCCGGATAAACTTTGCAGTGCAATATTATGATTTCTTAATTTGAGATGTTGTGTTTCTCCTGTTTTTATTCTCTTCCTTAATGTTAATACAGTACTCTTTTCTCATCGCCGTATTCTTATTAGTGGAAGCAGTTTGTGTGGCATTTATTGCTTTGAATCATCGATGGAAAGAGGTAAGCTCCTTTCCTTCTGAAAGTTTAAAATCCTACTGCAATTTTGCTATCATGTTCTTACTGATACTATTCCCATCTGAATTAATTGTTCTTATGCTTTTTCAGGATCTACCTTACGACCTAACAGGTGAATTAGACAATCTTTTGTCTTTTATTAACGCCAATCAAGATATACTCAAGTGGGTGGGAATTGTAGTACTCGTTATACAGGTACACTGTCAATAATGTAATGCAAAAGTAATGTACTGATCTCAAAGTGATCGTTTGATTTCACTTAAGTGTTACGGTATGTAGCTAAGTTGTGAATTGGCATTGCTGAGCATCTCTCTAGTTACAGTATGTTCCTCTAGTCTAAAAAGCTCTGGAAGTCACAGTTTTTACACCAAATCAATTTTTCCAAATTCACGTCATAGGAAAGAATTAAGGTGTCTGGAATGTCATATAGATTTCAGGAACTGTTATGTATCAAATGTCAAGTGCGCTTGTTTAAATGTAAATGCTCTGTATTTAAATTATTTGGATTCTGTAAATTAAAGAACACTTTATCCCAGATATTCCCAGGCGTCACCAATAATGAAAGGTCAAGTTATTGGCATAGAGAAAATGAAAAACTGAGTAAATTAATCATTTTTTCTGAGTATTGTTCTTTTCTTTTCTCTTTTATCTAATTGCAGGTCGTGTCCCTATTTCTGGCATTTTTCCTCAGAGCCATGGTTTCTGAAAGTGAAGAAGACTATGATTGTGAAGAAGGTTATTACCATGAAGGGAGAGGTAGGAATTCCTTGGTCAATCCACATTCATCTCAGTTAGCTACGGGTAACAGCCGCAGCTATTTTTCCGGCATTTGGAGTTCACGCATAAGAAACAAGGTAGGTACTCTGTGTAACTACACATTGAATGATCTTCATCAATTATTTCGTGCAAGCCACGCGAGGTAGACTTGCAAGCATTCTTGACTGATCAAATTTAAGCACTTTAATAACACAATTTTCATACTATACAAGCATACAATTTTTTTGCAGTATGATAGATGCATCCTTTTAATGATCGGAAATTCATGTATCCAGTCGCTAAGCACTAGTTCTGGTGACATGCTTCATTTTCCCTTATTATTATTATTTTTTTTTGCAGTATGGTTTGCAACCTGGTGGCACCAAGTTTGTTTCCTTGAACCAACAACTTCAGTGAAACAGAAGCCCTAGGCCATACAAACAGACGCCAAAAATAGGTTGTACCTTCACAACGTTGCCTGGATTCTGAGTTCTCAACTTTCATACAAGTTGTTGATTTGATATAATTAGAGTATCAGACACGGCTGTTTCTGCATAATAGTTTGCTCTGATGCATTCATTGCTTAGGGGAAAGTAAGCTTTTATCTCTACCTTGCACCATACTATGAAGCCGGTTTCCAGTATGCTGTTCTGTGGTTCACTGATTGCTGTATACTTAGACAATAGGTTTTGTCCTGCTGACAAGCTGTGCTTAAAACTTACAAAGGTTGAAAAAGACTTGTATAGTAGTTTAGTTGTCAATTACCTCGTACTTTTTACCACTCGTGTTGCTTACAAACTTCTTTGCTTGGTCTGGTTACAGTCTTACAGAGGACGTTCGTATCATTGACGTGAAGAGAGAAGTTCTTCTTTAATCAGTCGATACATTCATATCTATTACTAGTAAGTAGTTCAGCTGCATGCATTTTACTGAAGTGGTTGCTCTCTGAATCTGAATATGCCAGAAGCCCAAATTAAGATGATAGCTGCCAATATTATTAGCGAGTGTTGGAACAGTATTCCCTTACCCACCTGTACGAGGTATGATTAACATTTCGTTTTGGGTGACACCAGCCAGGTACGCACATATGCGAGGTGAAGTGGTGCATAAAGATGACATAAATCTTGGCCAATCCTTTTTGTAAATTGCCACATGAGTTACTTGAATCTTGGTCATATCAATTAATCCACATGTATTAAACACCCATTTTCAACACCCTCATTACACTCATTCAATAGTTGAAATTAAATTTCAACATGTCTAACTCCAAAATTAGGTTTCTTGATTTGAATGTAGTTTTTGAGATCCACATACACAGGTTAGATTGTACCTCCATATGATACGTACATTTACAGCTAACTGGCTTTGAATACACATCACTGCCACCCAAATAAGGAAAGTAATATCTCCATCAGCCTGGTATGTCATTCAGTTCCAACTACCTGATATTTATCCAATAAAGATGTTAACATATGAACCCCAATCATATATGGGATGTGGATGGCTCCACAACATTAAACATGAATGTGGCACATATCAAACTCTTTAGAGTCACTATCCAATACAATTTCCTATTTTTATCACATATCCCTTTTGGTGACCCTTACATTACTATTATTACATTACAAATGTCTGTTCTTTTGAACTTAAAATTTTAATAGTCTAAAGCTTAGATTTGTTCAGTTGATTTCACTTGCTTAAAATCAACACTTCAGTTCTAATCAATTCAATTTCAACTCATATGACTGCACTCTAAGCTTATATTGTAGGTTTCCCTACGAGGCTCGTAAACAGATCATGAAAGTCAAATTTTGAAAGTAACAATACCTGCCGTCAGCTGGACAACTGCTTCCTCTAAAAGCTCATCTAGCAACTTCTCCTCTATGTCATTTCCAACCCTTTCAATTTCCATGTAGGTAACATCCACCCACCTTTTGTCCGCAACCTCTCTACTTGCTGCCATCTCTACCACCAAATTGCTGCTAATGTCCTCCCCATCACCGGTAGACACGCACCTCGCCTTGTCCGATATCCACTGGCTCATTGTAGCCCACACCTGATCCACTAGTATTAGCAACACAGTCTCAGGATGCCCGTTGGTGCTGTTTTTTATGCTTGTCTTTAGTTCAAGCTGATCTATGCCCGTAAGAGCCTCATTGACACTGTCAAATATTAGCTTCTTGTTCGATCTGCAACGTCTTCGCTTGGCCTCATGCATGAAATGATTTGTTGCATTAGCGTACTTATCTCTCAACAATAGATCGAGTGGCGTTTGAGGTGCATGCCACCAATCCATGCATGCATCAGATGGTATATCATTGCTGACCACTAGTGTTGATAGAAGTGCTTGCACTAAAATACACCAATCTTGCTCTTCCTCCGATCCAGAACAGACCAAAGAGAGGTTGAACGGACATGATGCAGATGCCGTGCCCGCACATGAACTATTCAAACATAATGTCCTAGCTACTGACTCAATAGGAGGTGATTTTCCAAGCATCGGCGAATTTTTTATGCTGGCAGATGTCTGTATAACTACAAGAAGGAGATTATACATCTAAGTGATTTTAAATATTAATTTATAGGAAGTAACATTATGGTGTAACAACTAATACTGCACCTTGATGATTGCTAAGAAGGCCTGAAGAATCAGCACTCCGGCTGTTATCATCTCCAAACAATGGTTCCAAGACTGAGACTGGACTTGGTTGATCCTGGTTCTCCATAAGATTTCCCGTCGTCATAGGCTTTGTTATAGACAATCCAACCTGAATAAAATAAATAAGCCGACCCTTAGGATAATGAAAGATTTTACAAGACTTCCTTGTAGCTATTACGTTATTTTTCCAGACCAAGCAATGACTGTTTAATGTTCATGAAAAACGCTCAAGACCAGCGAACATCATAGACCTATGATAGATAAAATCCCAAATCCCTACTAGACAGCACAGGGCATTCATTTGAAGTGAGCACCTCATGACCATCGACAAACTTCTCTTAAAAAAGAGGTATATAGCTGATAATGATGATTCAAAAAGTAGTCACATTATATTACCTCATGAGAGGATGTGCCTTCAGCTATCTCTCCTATATATGGCCCTTGTATTCGAATAGAGGTAGCTGAAGATCTATCTCTATACATAACAGCACTAGAGTTCTCTTTGTCAGACTTACTGTTCCTTGAGGAAAATAGACTTGTCACAAATGACTTCAAACTGTTAGTCTTTAGAAGTTCTTTTTTATCTGGTGATTTTGCCACTTCAGGATGCAACATTTTGACATTGACACATTCATGGTTTTCGTCAGCAGACAGAGGGGCAGATTTTGACCTCGTCAAACTTCTGGGAGAATTATCTGCAGTTCTGTCTTCCTTTAAAATTTGATTTTGGCATGCACTTGAACCTATTGGCTCTTCTCCATTGTTATTTGGAGATCTTATCAACTTCTTGATCTCTGAAAGAGCAAGCATCTCGCCCAATGTATTTGAGCTATGGCTACGAGCATGTCTTTGTTCTTGAGAATTGTCATTTAGCCCCATGGCACTCCATCTTTTAGATAGACGTTGTTTGGCTTCCCTACAGATATATGATTCTCGAGGACGTGGTTCGTTACTGAAAGAAGACGAATATCTAGAAAGCTGATCTATGTAACCCCAAGAGAATCTTGAAGTTGGTGACATGGCTTCCGAATCACTTCCAGCAGCATCATTTTCTGATTCGCCAAGCGAACTTAAATCACCATTATAACCATTAGAAAGCACAGATGAAAAAAAAGGATCATCCATTTGGAGACTCCCCGAAGCTACACGCATCATGTTAGTGATTTCTTTTGCCGAGTCTCTGAACTGTTGTGCATCAGGCTCCTCTTCTACCATTGAACAGTTTTCACCTTGTGGGGTTCTTGGTGACATTGACGGTGATGTATATTGATGCCCAATATGACTTGTCTTTTCTAAGCTGGGTTTCAATACCACAATTCGAGTTGGCTGAGGATCATCATCAGCCTTCCAATTAGAGGATACAGGAAAACCTCCAAAATTAGTTTTGTTCCACACATTAGCCTGACTTAACTGAGTTGGTTTTGTGACCCATTTTTCTGTCTTCTTCCTAGGAAAACTGTTGTTGTCAGCCGTTTTGGATGGTTTAAGAACAGTAATGCGCTTTGTACCACAAGGAGGGCGAGTAGACATTTCATGTAGATGCTGAGTAAACAGAGAATTCGGTCGTTGAAGGAATTCAAGGAAAATATCCTTATTAGATTTTAAAACCTCCACTACACCTTCAGAGTCTTCAGAGCCGTCTAAACTTTCATTAGAAGCAAGATGTCCTTCAGAGCCGTCTAAACTTTCATTAGGCGCAAGATGTCTAGCTTCAACGTATTTCTGCCCCACAAAAGCCACATCTTGTTCATCGTTATCATCTTCATTGACTCCCTGTTGATGATATGCGTCACTAACAAACTCCTTCGGGTACTGCTCATCTTCACATGACATAGCTTTTCTCAACAATTCAGATTCATTTGGCCAAGATAGCAAAGTTTCCTTCGAACTCATCATAGTACTTCCACAATCTTTTTTCCTTTTAGAAAATGTATTGACCTGTCTTTTCGGAATTGTATCCAGCCCCATCAGTCTGGCAACCAAATTGGGTGGTGTATACATAGACTGCACTTCTTTTGATAGTTCATGATCTATATGAATCTTCATCGGTATTTTACCTGAGGTTTCCCCAAACTGCGATAAAATTTGCCAGCGAAAACCAGAACACTTCAACTATGAACTAAAATAGAGTAACCATACATGATCATAGACTACATATACATGTAATCTAATACTATATACATGCACATACCAGATCATCTTTCTCTGATGACATAACTAGGTCAACCGGACAACTTCGGAGTGAGTAACCTGTTAACCGGTCAAAATTTGAGTCAAGACTCTGCTCAAGTAGTTAAGTTAAGATCAGATAAGGAAGGATGAAGAAACTCTCAAGATAACTAAGTCTACACACTATTGCATCTTTCAAACCGGAAGGTAAAAGGAGGGAAATGGAAATTTTCCTTTTGTAAGCAATGCTCAACATTAAAGGAATTCAGCTACAACAATTACCACATAGAACTGCTGAAGAGAGTCCAGCTAATAATAGCGGGGAAAAAAGGTACAGAAAACACTTCAATGATTGATGCATTCTTATATAAGAAATCGTTATAGTTCTCAATCAGAATCAAACAACTTACCATTATCATGTGGTTTGTCCATGAGAAGCTTGTTTCCTGCTGTGCCACCTTCCATATCAAACAGCTTTACCATTCTCCCTATGTATCCTGGTTGGGGTTTGGAGGATCTTCTCTTCTGCATCCCGTTCATATCTACACCTGAAGTGGAAAATAGTTCAGCACGCAGCACTGTATTTCCATGGAAACTATAAGCTTTCAGAAGTGAAACACGTAAGCATATCCCAGTAATACATAAAATACTCAAGAGTATGCACACTGGCAGTAAATCATGTGAGATTTGCTCTAGATCTCAAGTGAGACAGAAAGACATGGAGCCAACACTTATTATAACAAAAGCAAAAAAACAAACTCCTAAAATGTCACAGAACATAGAGTCTGAGAAACAGCTGATGCAGTAGAGTAGATCGCAAAAAAGCATATTCACATGAAAAAGTAACTTCAACCACTTCGCCTTTCAGCCCTCACCATTCTAAAAATCAAAATCACCAAACCAGATATATATCAAGCAAACACACACATACACCGGAACTTGGAAGGCTCCACATATAAGATAAAATATCCATATGAACACATCAGTCTTCAAACGTACGAAATTGGACACTCCATCCGATCATTTAGTCAAACTAGACTCCAGCCAGAAAGCAGCCAAATCAAGTTCGGAGGCTGAATTCCCCAGCCGATTTCCAGATCCACATCTCGTGAAACGAAAATCAACAACTCAAAACTCAAAACTCAAAAGCACGTCCAACAGCAGAGATCGCTAAGTTCCAGTCCAGCCAAATCGAGCAACAGATTTTGAAAACAGATTCGGAGACATAACAACACAAAGAGAAGAAACAAGCAAATAATCGCAAATCTAAACCACTAGCAAGTAGCAACACATCAGAAAGCAACGACACTAGAAAATAGAATCGCGAGACGCGAAACCTAATAAAAACGATGGTAGAGAATCTGAAACGCACTTACGCTATGATAATCGAACGAGCGAGCGAGAGCGAGATAGAGAAAGAGAGAGAGAGAGAGAGAGAGAGAAATGACCTGCTAAGAGGAGCGAGAGCGTAGAGCGAGGACCGCAGTGTGTGAATCCGGCATGGAGAACGGAATGTGGCGCCGGGGAGACGATAGGCGGCGGCCGGCGATGACAGCTCCGTCGAGCTTGTAGTGAGGTAGAGAGAGATTGAGAGAGATGGGGTGATGGTTCGGTGCTTTGGCCGTTTGAGATGAAAATGACGTTAGTGGTTAATATATAGCTCATGCCCGGTTTGCGCTGCAATTATCTTTTGGTCCTATTACTTCCCAATATTTACAGTTACACCCCCAATAGCTCGTGCAACTCTTTTCAGTTTCAGTAACGGGGGCTTCAAGTTTTCAAATATTACAACCTACACCCCAAGGTTTATATATCTTCGATTCTGTAGCTAAATTTATAGAGGGAAAATTTTACAGTAAGATGCCAAGTTGAAGTTGGTAAAAACAATGGCAAGGAGATAAAGAAACAGTACACTTACAAATTTCAATTGAGATGTGGACTGCATATCTGAATCTTCAGTCTGTAAATTTTTCTCAATAGCAGGACACTTCAGAGCTGAACCAGAGAGATGAAAATGATGATGGCAAAATCAGTCCATTTTCCGCTGATTTGTGCTTTGTATTTTTACCTGTGAACTTAAGGCTGAAGAGAAACCGCGGGCGGCTAAAATGTATACAATGGTACTGAGAATGGATACATGTTCGGATTACGAGTTCTTCAACTCTTTATCGTCTCGGAGACAGTTTATGCCCTTGATATGTAGACTATATACCCTCCAATTCTAGGGTCCATAGAAGATTTTAGAACCACATGGCTGCATAAGTGACAGTAGTTTCAAGCTTTCTTAAAGCATGAATGAAGCCCCACAAAAGGCAGGGAGGCATTTAATGCCATTCCATTTCGTCAGTGATGAATATCATATACCCTTCACACTTGTGGTGGCTTTTCTTCATCAAATGTCTACGGCAAGCTGTGTTATGGTGTCTGATCAGCCATAGATTCAATCGGCGTAGCCTATTTGGTAAGCTTCTTCATCTGTGTAACTATGGCAGTCATGGCTTATGTAGTGTGTGAGTTCCTTTCCACAAACTTCCCAAGGTTGATCTATGCACATGAGCTGTCCTCTTGGGTAATTAGATGGAATAAGTTCTTGCTTTGGATTAAAAATATCCGGTGTACTGACAAGGAGATGATGATTCATGTAAGGGAGGTCTTGCTTTGGAATGATATCGGGGACACTGGTTGCAAAGTAGGAACCTGAGTTGTGTGAATGGATGATGTCCCGCCTCTTATTTTCCCTGTCTTCAAGAAGATGGTGAGATGCTATGTAATCGTCTGTCTCTTCAAGAGGTTGAAAGTAGCTGTGGATATTACCATAATGGCCTGTGCCAAACTGAGGGCGAAAGCTTGACAACCTGGACTCGGGCGGGTAGTCATTGTTCCAAAAACTTTGGCAGTTAGAATGCAAGCTTATATCATAGTCAACCTTGTAAGGAGCAATCGGCAATTGATATTCATCCTCAGTTTTCTCATCAGTCCAACCAAGTAGAAGATTTTGCCTCGAGGGAAGGCCATTTAAATGATGCGAATCTAGATCACTTGATGTATGAGACTCAAAGGTTTCACGCGGTAAACGGGAAAGAAGATATTTCTTCCACGCACTTCTGCTTTTTCCATAATCAGAGCTGTGATAAGGTTCCTTCATTTTGTAGTGGGTGTATTCATTCTCCCTACTCCTATAGGGAAACATACCATATTCACCACCCCATTTTGAGAGTTCCGTGGAACTAGGAGACGACATACAACCGTAATCCAATAGCACCAAGCTCCCTGCTTCCCTCGAGCCATTACTGCCGGACCAATAAAACTCTTCATAATCAGCATTGTTTTCTGGAAAACCATTTGACATAGATGTGCAAATATCCTGCTGTCTCAATTTAGGAGCTCTATGGGCATGCTACAGAAGATACATTCTCTTTAGTTCTCATCAACATAATGAAAAAAGAAATGCAGATTCAATCAGTAGGTGCACAGACCTCACCTTGCTATCATAGCCGTATGGGAACAGACGGCCCAGCATTGAATTTACAAGATCTACCCTATGGAATTGTTTCTGCCAAATGTTGGAAAACATAGATAAATTGGAAAAAATGATCATAAACTTAAGGTAAAATGTCTTACCCATTCAAGTTAAGCTCTTTTGATTCAGGGTATGTATTTACAACAAGCTGGAGCAGTTTATCTCGTTTGGTAGAAAAAAAATTTCCTTGCCCATACACATAGTTAGTTGCTGCAGTTCAAAAACTACTGGTTGTGAGATAGATGAAGAAAGCCTTAGTTTTAACATGGTCATGAGGTGCTACATGGGGAACTATTATTTCGCATTATACTAGACAAAGTTTTTCTTAACAGAAGACATACGTCTTTTATACATATTACATAGGTGAATACTCTTCATTCTTCAACACTAACAAAAAAAATATATTCTCTCATTATCTTTTTAAGAGAATGAGAAATTTCTTCAAGTCAAATACCTTGAAAATAGGAGATGCGGAGAAAAATTCATTTTTTTTAGTAACAATACCTGCGCTCCTTGCTGGGTTTCGAAATGGTGACGATGATATCTGAAAATTCACAGGAACTGTCTTCTTTATAGGATGTGCAAATTCTGGGTTCCTAAAATCATGTTGCTCCATATAGTTCATATCTGAAAAACGTGAAGAGTCACATTGTCGTATAATTAAGACGCATGGTTTCAGAGTATGAGATATTGGCTTGGATTATATTGCATACCTGCGGCCTTTGATGGGCCAGAAATAGGTGAGAGATTGTTTCTGGATTCTGGGGGTCTAATATTTTCTGTGTGCAATGAGGACTGGAAATTTCGAAAGCTCTGCATGACTATATTACCAACCCCTGCATTGTCTAGATATGAAGTAAAATTATGACCACCAAAAAAGAGTTGACACCATATTGAAGAAACCAGCCCTACAGTTCAAATAATAACCTGAACAATAACCGGATTGACATTCATCGATTCTGTTACTTTCCTTGCGCACAGGAAGACCTGTCTTTTCTACATCTTGCCTTAGCTTTCTGAAAAATGCATACTCAGAAGTTTTGGGGACATCTGCTGAAAACAATTTTCAATACTTTTCAAGCTAATTTAAAACACCAAGTGAAACTTTACACTGGGCATAAAAAATTATTCAAAACACATATAACTTCCAACCAGCATTCAATTTAGACTTTGCATCAGCTCCATACTCCAAACAATAATCAGTTCCTTCTTCCTTCCACAAATACACCCAAAAGAATTTCATCTATTCTGAAAACCCTAATTCCCAACTCCCACACTGCCATTACCCAATTTTCGCATCAAACCACAGCATATTTTCAGTAATTTTCCAAAAGACAAAAAAATGATCGACCAACATCCACCATCAGGATCGAAAACGAAATCAAAAAATTCCCAACTTCGTTCACAAGGCAATCTAACCAAATGCATACCTTCAATTCCCCGACCAACGGATGCCGTCGCTCCCATCTTCTTCTCCGATGCCCTAGTTTCAACGTACCTCGCCTCGAACTTGCTGTGATCCAGCGATCCATTTCTAGGGTTTCTCATCCAGCTCTTTCTCTTCATCTCTCTCCCCTGTCTCAATCAGCCATTTTGAATTTCGATTTTCAGTTCTGAACTTGTAATAATTTTTTACCCAGAAACGGCACGTGATTGAAATTTCAAGGGTCTGTTTGGCATTCCGTGCAAAACAAATTTAAATTTTTTTTTAAGTTACGGTTGAGCTCTGTTTTGACCAAAGTCAACTAAAACACGTGACATGCACGTGAGGCTTGGATTCCACGACCGTTAATCGGACGACAAAGTAGATTAGGTTTTTCTTATACCGGGCCTGTTAATGGGCCGTAAAGACAAGCCCAGGAGATCCTAAACGACACCACAACGTCGTCGTTTTGCTCACACAAAGCCAGCACAGTCATCCACTTCCTTCTCGACTACGGTTCGATCTGAGCAACAACGACCGTTCCAATTCACGGCCATCGGCAGTTCGTTCATTTCTCAGAGTCCACGTCATCACCACCGTCAGCTACAGCAGGTCAGTTCCAGTCCGCTACGTATTTCAATTCATTGAATTCAGTCTCTGAATTGGGTTTTGAATTCATGCCGAAATGCAAACTAATAGTGCCTTGTTTTGTATTCGAGTTCTGAAATCGGTGACCTGTTTAATTTCATGAAAAGATGTTTCTTATGAATTTAGGTTTTGGTTATGGTGATTTTCGGATGAGGTTGTTAGTGGTGAAAAGGCATGATTTTTTTGTAATTAGGTTTAGGTTTTGATTGATGAAAAAGGATTCAATTTGTTTTTTTAATTTGATGCCAGAAAATAGCATGTAAGGTTTTTCTGGCATTTTGTAAAAAATATTTTGAATTATTCTGATTGATTATTCACTTTGCTGGTATATTCGTACCATGAATTGATGGAATTCGTATACTTTGTTGGCTGCGATGCCCACATGGCGAAGAGCTTGGTGTTTTAATACTGGGTCACGTTTTGATTTTCTGCTTCATATGTCCCATTTGGAGAGAATCGCGCGAAATTAACCAACTTGTTCTCTTTGTTTCGGGTAAATCTCTGTGAAGTTATCTGAGATTTTTTTCAGTATTTGAAGGTTCTTTCGGGTGATGTCGGTGGGAATTTCGTCATCGTTTTGTTGTATATGGAGGTAGTTTTCACATGGGCAGTCATATAAATGGGGATTATCGAATATAGACGGGAAGATAGCTCAGCAATATGTCAGGAATCTTGTTATAAAGTCCTGTCGATGGATAACTCGCCAACCAAACTTGGACCAAAAGGTCTAATAAGGAAGCAAGAGCTTGTTAGATTACTGGTTCAGTGTCTATATTCGTTGGGTTACAAAAGGACTGCATCATGTTTAGAGTCCGAATCTGGAATACCTCTAAAACATGTGGATTTTGAAAATTTGGAATCGCATATTCTACAAGCCAATTGGGAAGATGCCATCAGTATGATAAACTCAGTCTTTTGCATGAAAGATCATACAAGAAGTGCAGCTTTATATACGGTGTTTAAACAATGGTTGCTTGAGAGTTTGAATTTCGGGGGCAACTCTCTAGCATTGAGCATTTTACGTAAGCAAGTTTGTAGGTTTGAATTGGATACTGAAGTGATTCAAAGCCTCGCTCTTAGTCTTCTCTCGTTCAGAGATATTGGACTGGCCAAGACAGTCGAAAGTGACATTTTGGATGTGAGAGAACATTTAATCGCAGAGTTGGAGAAATTGATGCCCTCTCCCATTGCAATTCCTGAGAAAAGATTGGAACATCTTGTAGAAGCAGTGGTCACTTCTCAGTTAGAATCTTGTATGTATCACAATTCAGCCACAGCTGTATCCCTGTGTGCGGATCACTGCTGTGACAGAGGTGAGATTCCAACAGAAACTGTACAGGTGCGAAATCTCTTACAAATCAACTCCATTCAATTATAAACACAACTAACTTTAATCTAAAAGTTCCGTCCACCAGTACTTGAAGTATTATTTAGATGTTCTGATTTAGAAAATTTTGATATACGATGTGCATAAAATGCACGTATATTTTATCTACCCAGAATTAGTAGTAATCTTGTCCTTCGTTTCTTATTGGTTTTACCAAAAGTTGTTGAAAAAACTAGTTACTACATTTCAGGCTCTTATATATATATATTTGATCCAGCGTTATGCAGTTGAATGTCTTCTGTCTATGCAGATTTAACTGACAACTTAACTGCCAAGCCTTATAAAATTTATAAAATTACAGTTCAACAATTCAAAGTGTTAATTTCGTTGGTAGTGTATTTATGTCTGATTTGTTGTTTCTTTTCTTTCAGATTTTGACTGCTCATAGCAACGAGGTTTGGTTTGTACAATTTTCTAACAATGGTGAATTCTTGGCTTCCTCATCGAGCGACTGCACCGCAATGATATGGAAGGTGAGTCACAACCACATAGTGGCGCCCCTCCTCTCCACAATGTTTCTTTCAAGTTAGTGTATTAATTTTTATATGTATCGACGCCCATTGAGGATGGGTCAGTTTACGTTTCTCTTAGTATTGCCCAATAGCACAATGGTCAGAACTCAGCGTTAGCTTTCTTTCCTACCCTTGCTACCATCAGATGGAGAGATCGGTTCCTCATTTTGAACTTGTAATCTTTATACTCGGAAAATTTTTTAATCGGGACAATGCGTTCATTCCTTATTATATCGTTCCTTTGCACTGTTATAATTCTTCATGTGCTCGTCTTTCGGGAT
The DNA here is from genome assembly GCA_963678935.1 of Umbilicus rupestris. NCBI lineage: Eukaryota > Viridiplantae > Streptophyta > Magnoliopsida > Saxifragales > Crassulaceae > Umbilicus > Umbilicus rupestris. Next base: position 1,118,286 of record OY787610.1, read on the forward strand.
CGCGCAGGCCCCCATGTAAACTTGAGAATCATGAATGTAAGCATAATTAGGTTCATGGTTTTCAAATTTGATTCAAGTTATTATTGGTTATTGTAGGTTCTGGAAGATGGTGAATCAACATTAATACATGTATTGAGAAGTCATGAAAAACCCGTTTCCTTTCTAGCATGGAGCCCGGACGACACCAAGTTGCTCACTTGTGGAAACGGGGAAGTTCTGAAGCTCTGGGATGCTGTAACAGGTACATGCAGCCATACGCTTGGAGGTCATGACTTCGTCGTTAGCTCATGTGCCTGGTTTCCAGACTCTAAGCGATTCGTATCCGGCAGCTCTGATCCTGAAAAAGGCATCTGCATGTGGGACTGCGATGGAAACGAATTAAAAGCATGGAGAGGTGCGAGAATGCCTAAAGTTTTGGATCTTGCTGTAACACCTAATGGAGAGTACCTAATTAGCGTGTTCTCAGATAAAGAAATCCGCATATTAAATATGGGTTCGAATACAGAGAAGATCATTTCAGAGGAGCACTCGATAACTTCCCTATCAGTTTCAGCAGATAGTAAATTCCTAATGGTCAACCTTAACAGCCAAGAAATTCATATGTGGGATGTTGCCGGTGAATGGAAGAAACCGTTGAGATACACAGGCCACAAACAGTTCAAATACGTAATCCGTTCATGTTTTGGTGGATTCAACTGCATGTTCGTTGCAAGCGGCAGCGAAGATTCTCAAGTATGCTTCTTCCTTTTCCCAATCCCAAAAATTCAATACCTCATTTAAATTGTTCGCATGATTTTGTTCCTTTATCAATTAATCCGCTCTCATGTTCAACTTTATGTTCAACTTGGTATACGCAGGTTTATGTCTGGAACCGTCAAAATCCCAAACCTATTGAAATCCTGCCAGGACATACCATGACGGTAAACTGCGTGAGCTGGAACCCGAAAAGACCCAAAATGCTGGCTTCTGCCAGCGACGATCAAACTGTTCGCATTTGGGCACCTAGCAAATCTAAGCTCATTGCAACATCCAAAGCATCCAGTTAGCGAATTCTTCGAGTTCTGCACTCCTCCCAATTTTGACGCACAGACGATGTTGGTTGCTCTTTTTCTCTCTTGACCAAAAATAAGTATCACCTCATCCTTCAACCCCTTGTTGATATGTACCTTCAGTTTTGTACCCGGGGAACTTTTGACCTGTAAATACAATTTTTGTACAGCTTGTTTTACAAACTTTATTAGAAATTATAAGCATATAAAAAACGTGTTTTTCTGAACTTAAAATTTCAGTTAATAAGTTCAAGAAAGTTAAATTAAATTAATTATTATAGTATTATGAAAAAAGAGATAATGATGTTGAATTAAATACTTGATCAGAGGTAATGATGATGAATTAAATACTTGATTTAGGTACATAAAAATTCAATTCAAAAGAACCGATCACAAGTTAAATTATTGAAGTGGGCACCATTAAATTACTTATGAAATGAACAATCAAAAAAAACAAGAGCGCTGACTGATTAAAGGACCGTAAAAAAAAAAAAAAAAAAAAGGTACGCATTGATTAAGGGTCTGTTTTTTTGACCTTAACTTATGCTTAACTTAATTTAAGTTAACTTAACTTACTTTAACTTATTGATCTTAACTTAACTTAATTTAACTTAACTTAACTGACCTGAACTTAACTGAACTTAATTTAACTTAACTTAAGTACTTTTACAAACATATTTTTATGGTGGTGGTGGTGTGGTTGGGATGGTGGGGGTGTTGGTGGTAGTGGTAGTGGGGGGTTGTGGTGGTGGGTTGGGATGGTGGTCAGTGGTGGTGGTGGTGTGGTTGGGGTGGTGAGTTGGTGGTGATGGTGATGATTGTGGTGTGGTTGGGGTGGTGGGTTGGTGGTGTTGTTGGTGTTTGTGGTGGTGGTGGTGGAGTGGTTGGGATGGTGGGTTGGGGTGGTGGTAATGGTGGTGTGGTGGGTTGGGATGGTGGTGAAGGTGATTGTGTGGTTGGGGTGGAGGTGGTGGGTGGGGGTGGTAGTGGTGATGTGGTTAGGGTGGTGGTGCTGGGTTGGAGTTGTTAGGGTAGTGGTGTGGTTGGGATGATGGTGGTGGTGGGGTGTGGTTGGGGTGGTGGTGTTGATGTGGTTAGGGTGGTGGTGGTTTGGGGTGGTGTGGTGGTGGGTGTACTTTTTCAATACTTAACTTAATTTAATTTAATTTAATTTAACTTAACTGAACTTAATTTTGTTTAATTTATTTAACTTAATTTAAATTAATTTAATTGAAGTGCTGAAAATTTAATATCCAAAAAACAAGGCCTACGACCCGCATTGACCCGGTCTCATTTCATTTAAATGAAAATAATTAACTTTTAAATTATTCCACGTGTCACATATAATTACAAACTCTATTAAAATTAGTCAGTAATTAAGTTAATTACAAGTAGTGTAATGAACACGTCATCGTGATGTCATCATGATCTCTACGAAGAATCGAACTTGTAGTATTTATCAACGGCGACGGACACGTCCCAAGTACAGCAAATCCCTTTTGGAATCACGACCAGATCTCCGGCACCGAACTCCACAAACTCCGACTCCGACTCCGGCGAAGCTGATGGCGATGAGCGTTTGACGTACGCCCTAACCCTTCCTTTGACTAAGTAGCAAGTCTCCTCCGCGTCGAATTTGAGCTGGTACGTTCCCGGCGAGCATCCCCATCTGCAGAATTGAAACAAAGCTTTGATATTTTGTAGTTGCAGAGACTGGAATTGGGGATTAGGGTTTTGTTTATTGGGACTTACTTGGGCCAGGATTTGATGCCGAGGTCGGCGAGTCGAGACTCTGAGGGCTGCTTTTCGACTGTGATTGTCGGATTCGGCGACGAGGTTGATGAGGATGCGGACGACATGGATCTGTGTTTTCTTCTCTTCCTTAATTTTTTTTGATTTTGGTGTTTGAGTATTTATAGGTGCAAAAAAAAAAAAAACAATTAAGCAAAAATAAGATCATACTAATAGAATGGTCAAGTTCACCTCGTTAATTCGAGCTTGTAATGTCCGTAAAAGGTTGTACATTTTTCACGCGATCGGTGATCGTGATTTTCTTTGTCTTGAATGAGAGAAGAGGATTCGGTAGTATAATGCGATAAGGAATGTGTTGTTGATTTTTTATAGGAAGACTAATCTAGGACTCAGGCTGGAGGCGGCGGATCTCCTCACTGGGGAGAGATGTTCGCGGATATTTTATTACCTGCGTGAGACAACTATCTCATCCTTTGTGAAAGAAGAGCATGGCTGGAATCAGGAGAGTCAGTTAGGAGGGCATAGGAGAGGACGATCTATACAAGTACAGAGTTGGTTGTCCAACCGATGAGTTTATGTTCGTACTTTTCATCAAGAAATCTTTAAGAGGTTTGGAGTGAGCGCATATCAGCTGATCATGATCGTGGCGACGAAGTCGGCTGAGGCCAAGGGAATGGACCCACCGGCAGCGTTCTTTATTTTTTGTTAGGCAAAGGCTTTGGTGGATTATTATTAAGAAATGACTATAACTAGACCTTCCTACAGATTTGAAATATACCAACTAGTTTGTCAATCTATTTTTTTATCATCCATTTTTAATTGTTTTACATTGACCTATAAGAACTAATATATATTTTGACAAAGTGATGCTCGCATTTAAACAAATTCACATTGTTTTTAATAATTATTCTAAATTATGAATTTCTTAAAATAATACTTATTTACTGAAAAATTAAACTTAAATATTAAATACATAATCGAATACTTAGTGTCTAAATTTATACATTTTTAAAATTGTTTTCATTTAACATAAATAAGATTTAATATCATATTCTCAAAATTATAATAAATTTTTTAAAATGATAATAATAAAATTGGGCCAGGCTCAAAAACTAGCCTTATCCATCATACTAGCCCAAGAAATGTCGACACTATGACCCCATAGAAAAAAGCGTGTTACTAGAAAATGAGGACATCATGACATCATTGTGCCAACAAGCAAAGTAAGAGTATAAAGGACACCAACTGAAAAAACATCCCAAGACTACAGATTTTAGTGCTGTGCTGCTGTTGAAGTCATACGAGTTTCCAAGTTTTGGGTCCTTGATTAGTCTTTCCCTTTTTGCTTTCGTTAGATTTTATTTTTATTTTTACGCACTCACGCAGTTCATCAACGAAGAATTTCGATAAAAATATTACTTTATCTGGCCTCTGAGTCGTTACATTGTTGATGTTGGATATCTTAAATGATCTTGATATGCTACGCATCAAAGAAGGCTCGTTTGACACGGCGCAAAAATGAAGAAGATTGCTGATCATGTGGTGCGATGAGGTCGATTTCATAGTGTTGATAAACGGTGTCGTTTTCTGTATAAAATACTGGACTTGGCCGTTTGGAGTCGATTTCTCCCTCCACAGCAGCTAAACGGTGTCGTTTGACCTGACTAATGTTAACCGTTTAGCTGCTGTGAAGAGAGAAACTGAGGCCAAACGGCCCATTGGGCCGAAACCCGACCCAGAACTTCAAGCGGGTCGCCCGACAGATCGCGAAGTCCACCAAACCAGCAGCCACAAATGGATGGCAAAATCCACCACCAGAAATCCTTAAACGCTCCTTCGTCTCAGTTCTCTTGGCATTCGATCGGTTTTCGGCCATGGCGTCTACTCAAGGTCAAGTCATCACATGTAAAGGTATGCTTTTCTTCTTCTATTTTTTTTGGAAATTTTCTACTATTTTTTCGTATTTTTTTGAGTGTGTGTGGTGTAGATGAAACCCTAATTGATTGAGCTGGTGATTGGTTTATGGGATGTGAAGCTGCGGTGGCGTGGGAGGCGAATAAGCCACTGGTGATCGAGGATGTGCAGGTGGCGCCGCCGCAGGCTGGGGAAGTGAGAATTAAGATTCTGTACACGGCTTTGTGTCACACTGATGCTTATACTTGGAGTGGAAAGGTAACCGCAGATCTATGGAATTCAGTCGATATAGGGTTGAAGCTTTATGCTGCTCACTGATGTTCATTTTACTGCATGCTTTGATTTTGTGTTTTATTAAATTATTATAGCATAGCCCACTTGCTAGAATTGAAGAGTTTAAGAGGCTCTTGTGTGTTAGTTTAATGTGCTGGTGGTCGTTTCTGTATTTTTTCTGCTGCCGTGGATCTGAGACTAATATTAGAACTCAGTTGGATACCTTCGGCACATATAAATTGTTGTATGAGGGAAGTTTCATTGGATTCATGTTTGAGTGAAATTTTGCGCTGATGGGTGTACTTCGGCCTCTCTTTTTTTGTAGGATCCTGAGGGTCTATTTCCATGTATCCTTGGTCATGAGGCCGCTGGGTATGTATCCTTGTGGTAATTTATGTTCTTAGTTACTCTATGGCAGAAGCGTTGGTGATGAGTGTATTTTTTTTGGGGAAAATTAATGCATGCAGGATTGTTGAGAGTGTTGGTGAAGGTGTGACTGAAGTTCAGCCTGGCGATCATGTGATCCCTTGTTACCAGGCAGAGTGTCGGGAATGCAAGTTCTGCAAATCTGGGAAGACAAATCTTTGTGGAAAGGTTCGAAGTGCTACTGGTGTTGGGCTTATGTTGAGTGACATGAAGAGTAGATTCTCTGTTGGTGGCAAGCCCATCTATCATTTCATGGGAACCTCTACTTTCAGTCAATATACAGTTGTGCATGATGTCAGTGTTGCGAAAATTGACCCACAAGCTCCTTTAGATAAAGTTTGCCTTCTCGGATGTGGTGTTCCCACAGGTACCTAGCTTCTTCATGTTTTTTGCTTATGTAAACCTGTTACAAATTCTTATTCTCAAGAAATATGGATAAAACTGCCCTTCGTGATACTAGTTTTGGAATGGCCCAAGTCAAAACACCAGCAATAGTAGGTTCTGATGTTCTGTTGTATTTCAGGTCTTGGAGCTGTTTGGAACACTGCTAAAGTAGAGGCGGGATCCATTGTTGCTGTTTTTGGCCTTGGGACTGTAGGCTTGGCAGTGAGTACTCACAAATAGCTGTTCACGTTTATTGCTCTATTCTCATTATTCCTTTGACAACTCATTTGTTGCTTAGGTTGCTGAGGGTGCTAAAACTGCTGGTGCATCAAGAATTATTGGTGTGGACATAGACAGCAAAAAGTTTGAAGTTGGTGAGCCATTAGTATTATTAACCTTGTGCCATATTAATGGAGGTTCATTAATACGCGTCACCAATATTGAGGTTTATTGGAAAAAACCATCACACTGAAAACCTGTAGGTTTGATTTTATCCATCGAAACTGATGTGTGTTCTCCTGCTCAATGCAATCTGCAGCGAAAAACTTTGGAGTTACTGAATTTGTCAATCCCAAGGACTATGAACAGCCTATCCAGCAGGTGCTGGTTGATCTCACTGATGGCGGCGTCGATTACAGCTTTGAGTGCATTGGAAATGTGGGTGTGATGAGGGCCGCTCTAGAGTGCTGTCATAAGGTATATTTAAACTGCATATCCGTGCATTCAATTTATTTATTTATTTTGTGTCTAGTCAAGCAGTTCAAATGTCGGTTTTGATGAAAAAAACCTGCAGGGTTGGGGAACATCAGTTATTGTGGGTGTTGCAGCTTCTGGACAAGAGATCTCAACTCGTCCCTTCCAACTGGTCACCGGCCGTGTGTGGAAAGGAACAGCTTTTGGTGGTTTTAAGAGCCGGTCCCAAGTACCATGGCTAGTAGAAAAATACATGAAGAAGGTCTATCCTCTATTCATCTCCTACCTGCAAAATTGTGAATGATTTTATTTGTCGATAAAGAGAATTGTCAATATTAATGCTCCTTTATTCCATCTTAATATCTTGTGACATTTCACCCATCGCAGGAAATCAAGGTGGATGAATATATAACCCACAGTTTGACCCTTTCTGAGATCAACAAGGCCTTTGATTTGATGCATGAAGGTGGTTGCCTCCGCTGCGTCCTCGACACGAACGTATAAGGAATTATGTTGATTGGTTTTTGCTACCCTTGTGTATGGATTCCCTACTAGGATGTCCTCAGGTGCTTTGTGATGAGTTTGTTGAAAAACTGGAATCCTTGTTACAATAATGAAGTGTTGGACATAAAATATTTTCTGAAGCCCATGATTCTCAATGTCCTGAGTTTAACTGTGTTATCTGAAAGCTGAAATTCTGTGTTATACATATCAAAAATCAAAATTTGTACTACGAAATTTGTGCTTGACCAAACAAAAAGTCTCATAAAGGCTACAGCTCCAACATATGATTGTTGTACTAGTATACGCCTAACATGGTGCATAGAAATAACTCAAGGGAGATCTGAGCACAAAGCAGATATTTCTTCAGTTTCCAAACTCAGTTTGGCTTGAACAGATGCGTTATGGGCTTCTCAAATGCCGCCTTGCAGCTCTAACTACTTTCTGATTCCTGCAACACGAACACAAAAAGGATTTAGCCGAGTTGAGCAAACTGTTTGTGATTAAAATTTACCGTGGCAAACAGCAATTGGTTAAGTCGAGCAAGCGCCAATTGTGAATAGAAATATAGAAGACGGGCTTCTTTATTTTGCTATTCTTATCCTCGGTTTCCTAAGGGCAGACTGATTCAGATGGGCTAGGAGGACGCGGCAACATGAGAGTGTAGTTTTTAGTTCATAGCCAGAAAATTGCCTAGTCTTAATAGTTAAAATTGCTGAACAGAATCAGAGAGGTAAAGAAAATATAAAATGAGCAGACCACAAAAGTAAAATAAATTGACGTATTTCAATAAAAGAAAAGGAGAAGACTACAATACTTTACCACAAATGCAATGCTTCCGAAATATTGGCAGATCAATTAAGCTGGCGGCATCCATCTCCCTGCATTGAATTCTTTGTAGAATGTGGTCGAGTTTCTTGAAACAACATAGAACACTGCATGCAGGATTCAGGAATAAGCAGCATAAATCCCAAACAGAAGCTTATAGAAGGTAAAAGATGAACCGGTCTGTACCTGGTGACGATTTTGTTAAACAGAAAACGAAAAGTACAGCTTACCAGGGATTCCAGGGATAATGAAGTCCGATGCCTTCAGCGCTTCATGAAGCGTTCTTCTTTCATTTACTTTCACCCATTTTGAAGATCCATTACCTGCAAGCATAAAACATAATATGATAAGAGGCCATTCGTTTTGATTAATATTCGCAAAGAAAGTGTCGGCAAATTTGTTACTCATGTTCTTTCTGAAAATATAAGCAGAGGAACGTCAAGTTTGGAATTAACAAGATCTGTAATTGTAAGCTCATGCCAGGGCTTTCACATAGTCAGCTACCGATAAGCATTTAGTCTTCTGACACAAAAAGTCATCCATAACCCAGTTCGACATGGACGACTTTCCAAGTACATTTACCAGCACAAAGCTGACAAAAGAAAATGACAGTTCAATACAATATTTGACTGCTCTGTCAAAGTTATCGTTACATATCAGGGCATAAATAAATAAAAACAAGATATAAGGGTCCGGGATGAAAAATACCGCTATGCACCTTCCCTAGAGTTAAAGTAGGACAAGATCACAACAAACCTGCATGTAATTGTAGACTAGAATTTTCAGAATCATTTTTGTCATCACTGGCGAAATCTTCTACGTTGCTAGCTTCGGTGCCTTGTAAAAGATACTGTATAAGTTTCTTCTTCTCTAGACCAATTCCAGATCCAACCTGAAAGCCGCAGATGTTAAATGGTAACTTTGATTGATATTTTATGATAACATTGCAAGACAGGGCGAACCTCGTAGTAAAGTTCAACTGCCTCGCGAGTATAGTTGTGCTTTGCATCCCAGGGCAACGGAGGAGAACTTTCTGAAAACATGTGGTATCGTTAAGGATGCCTTGTATTACTTATATTCTAGAATAGTGTGCTCGCACTGTAAGATTTCCCATTGTAAGCCCCAAACTTAATGAGCACAGGTATAAACCAACTAACTCAAACTTAGAAAAAAAAAACATTACGAAGGATATAATATCAAGATGATCTGAGAACATGTCGGTTTCACAAAAGTCTTCAATGAAGTCACTGGACATAACCTCCGCATAAAGCAGAAGCACTGGCCAGTGAAGAATACCACTTTCATCCAAAATTGGTTTTCTCAATCCAGTGAGCTCTTGATAAGTCGCTTTCCCAATTTTGTACGCTCTACCATCAAAAGCAGAAACAAGACGCTGCACAGATTCAAGGACATCTATCAAATGAAGCAAAGAGTCTATAGCACCACCTGTGTGGTTGGGAAGAGAAGATATCGACGCTATCTAACCTCAGCATCTCTAACAGCCTCAGCCACTTGTAATTTATGTCTATCACTTTCCAATTTCTTCGATTCTATAACCTTCAATAGCTTCTTCATCTCATCATTTTCCGGATCGCGTTCAATCCCATCTTTACAGTACGACATCGCCTCACTCAGCAGACCCAACGCCAATGCAGCTTTCCCTGCTCGATAATACGCCTACCCAATAACACACTACACGAGATCAACAACCAATTCAGCATTAACAAATCCCCATCCGACTAACACACCCACCTTCACATTACTCGATGACAAGTTAATGGACTCTTGAGCATCAGTTAAAGCGCGCCTATAATTCCCAAGCAAGAGATTCACATGAGCCCTATTCGCATACACAACCGACACCTCAGAGTCACTCAACGCATTCTGATTTATCGCTTTAGTGTAGCTGTCGATAGCATCGGAGTAATGCTTCTTTCCCTTCTTCACCAACTCATTCCCTTTCTCCTACAACCACAGTCAAAATCAGTCAAACCTCAATCCACAAACTCATAAAATCAACATTGCAAAAGTGACTCCAACACTCATCAGACAATAAATTTACAGGTAACCACATCATTTCAAACATCAAAAACTAAATTAATCACTCTATAAACTACTAAAATCCTAAACCAGAATGCTCAATCACATGAATCAAAACAGTGACCAAAAACAACACAGGAACAAAAAAGACCTTGAATTCGATAGCAGCTGTTTCCTTGATAGCTTGGATGGCTTCGAGGTCGGCTAATTCCTTCTCCGTCGTCGGCTGCGCTCCTGCTTCCATCCACAGCGCCATTTTTTCTTTCTTTAGTTAATTTTTTTTGCTCTGGAGATTTTTCTGGAGAAAAAAAAAAAGCACGAACTGAACAAACAAAAGCTCTTCGAAGCTGAGTTTTTGTTCAGTTCTTTGACTCAAAACGCAGCGTTTTGACTCGTATTGGGCTGGGCTAGAGCAACCGTTGATGGGCTCAACTGCGCAGGCCCAACTACACAACATGTCTATTTGATTTTTGATTTTTAATAATGTGGGTAATTATGATTGGATTGAGGATTTTATTTGCAATTTCCTACGTTGGCATTTTTGTGCAAGAACTAAACATTTATTTAGAATTTTTCTGCATTTTACGTAATTTTAAAATTACGTCTTTTACATAGCAATTTCCATTTATAGTAAGTGTTCGGTACTTATACTCATACAGTTAATAAAGACATTTTCAAAGATTTTGACTTGTTTTGTTCTTGTCCATACTACAAAACAAGAAAGAGTATCTCTGCATTACTCAGATTATCAAAAATGGTCAATTGCAAGGATATTGATGGAAGGCTACCCGCTACCTTAATGATGATGTCATATAGCTCTCCAATGGCATGAATTTTCTGTCACATGATGTCACTGTCAAATGGTTCCTCAAAATAGTTATCATCCAATGCATATATAAGGTTTTACTACGTTAGAGACTAACAAAACCAGAGAATATTGGGTAGAACTACTTAGTGATCATGAAAGTGGTTTGGAGAGGAAGTTTGCCAAATCAAAGCTTTAAACAGTTAGTTTTAGGTCTAACTACTTATACAGATAGTGTTCGTGAAAGTGGTTTAGATACGAAGTTTCAAAATTCTAATTTTTTAAATCATGATTGTATAATTCAATATAATTTAATTTATTCCAACTTCACTTATCGATGTGACATAATTTTACGGGATACATATTTGAAGAAAATAGAAAGCAACAACTTAGCCCTTTTGTAGATAAGATAGCATGGAGGCTTGGCTTGGGCTCACCCTCATTGAACTGCAAATAAGCTGCATCTGGCTGCATCGTGTCACGCTCAGAATCTCACACTGAATCAGACACAGATTCACATCAGCAAAGTGCAAAAAGCCATGTGATTGAGAGTCAGTGGATTTCTGGTCCTCATTTCACACCCATTAACTTAACTTTCCCGTCATTCACACATCATTTTTTTTTAACATTTTGCACTTTTTCTTATGCTTTTTAGGGTTTTCAGTGAGATCCATCCACACACCATAACCATTATTATCTTATTCATCCAAAAGTTGGGCATCTTGTTTAAGGCCTGTAAAACTCTGTTCCAAGTTACTTTATTCATAATACTTAAAAGGGTCGAATATTGCTAAAGTTGAAAATTAAAAATTAAAAATTAAAAATTAAAAATTAAAAATTAAAAATTAAAAATTAAAAATTAAAATTAAAATTTAAAATTTAAAATTTAAAAATTAAAAATTAAAAATTAAAAATTAAAAATATATTAAGTAAGAAAGAAAGATTAGATGAATTGAATTGATAGATGTTGACGTTTTGTAGTCCTTTCATATTTTTAGGTCAAGCAAAAGCAATTAGTGCCCTTGTGTTGGATGTCACTCTTTGAGACTCTTAACTCTTTTGTCCTTACTTTGTCGTCATTTTCTTAAATGTTTATCACGTTTCATGGCAATTGAGTTGTACATAATTAATTTTCATGATACGTGTCTATTGATTTGGAAAAGTTAATTTATCGTCATATCGAACTAGTCATCCCATCACTTTATGTTAGGATAATAATTATGCGGTTATAAGTCTAGTCTGTCATAATTTATTACAATATAAGGGCTCAGCATATTTCAGATGACATTTTTTCACCGACATTGGTAGATCACCAAAATCTAGAATACATCTGCTTAATAACTAATCATAATCCTACGTCAAAACCTACCCTATGCGGAGTATTAGGGTGTTACACTTTGATGAAAGAATCGTTTTGGTGATTATATTATTTTATACTTATAAAGTACTTAAAATTTCACCACCATTTAGTGGCGTGTTTGGAAACTTCACAAACCGGAAACAAGTAGGACCATTCAATTAAAAACCTACGGCCAAACATGTCCTTAAAGTACTTCATTCAATGAGACCCAAACAACTCAAATATCGTACGACACCGCGCTCGATTTAGATATTTAGTTGATGACGTGGTCGCATCTGATTGGGTGGAATCCGAACGAAGCTTCAGGTTGTGGAAGAGCAGATGCAGAGGATCATCATAACTCCTACATTCATTGATGCACCTCTAAATTGAGAAAGTTGTCTATTTACTTCCAAAAGTGCATATTCATTTTTGTTGGTTGCATATGAATTTATAACATAAGAATGTTTGTGACATTTTAAAATCGGAATGAATTTTTATCTATTATAAATACATTACACGATTTATTATTTACAGGAAAATTCGATTCATCCGACACCATTTTTATTATTTTTGTCAAGTCGACATTTTTCATGATTTTTTTAAATCGATAACAAATCGAGACCTATAAGTTTTTTTGTAATTTTAAATCAGCAATTGACGTCATTTTAAGAGTTGTGAGGTTAGCGTAACAACAATAAATAAAGTGATAACATATGATAATTTCTTTAAATATAATGATGACGTACACACGTGCATGAGTTGAAATTGAACGACTCCACTAGAGAAAAACGACGTCGTTTTCAATAAATATTACAAAACAAATGTTTGTACGGTTAGCTTAATCACTAAGTCCACGTCATTGAACCCTTTAAATACAATTAGCTAGCAGTTCAATTATTAAATTAAATTATTAAATACAATGAGACCTAACTTTTCAAATGGTTTTTCAATTAGTGGGCAAAGACAGCATGCCCATTATTGAAATTATGAAACTAATCTTATTGAAATTAAGCAATAGCTTTTAATAAGCATTTTGCTCGGTCACGACTTTAAACCGTGATATTATGCAGTTTGAAGTAATGAAACTAACTATTTCAGAACATGTATTTCTACATCTAGTATTTAATCCAGTGTGCGGAATGGTAGTGTTGAATGTTAGTTATTTTTTAGATGATATTTTGCTTGATTCCAAAAAAATATCACATGTATTATTTTGTCATAAAATTAACATATGCACGAACGATATAATTTAAGAAATTAATCCGCTACATTGCAACCCACAAATACAAGCGATTATGATGCCTGATGCGACGATTTTGTGTGTTATAGATTTATAATATGATGTAGTTTTTAATTTTTCAAAAGTTTTGTTGAATAGTTTTAAATCACTTTAACATCATAAC